>WNWU01000063.1:2935294-2961607 GCA_012654045.1 Ptyas mucosa | reverse complement strand
AGAGATAGAGAGATAGAGAGATAGAGAGATAGAGAGATAGAGAGATATAGTCAGACAAACAGACAGATAGACAAAAAGTAGGTAGGTAGATTGATAACCACCCAAACTTAAAATTCAGATCGATCAATAGGTATATTTTTTTAACACTGTAGAATATAATAGGTCTTTATTCCGAACTGTGATTTTGGTCATATCATAGTATTTACCATAATGGAAAATTCTTTGCCATGCTAGATGGAAAGAGAGTGCTATGTAATTTTTGTTATGGTTGAGATCTCAAAAGTTAATCAGTAATCCAGTAATCATCATCCATGGCAATACTTTGTTTTTCTCCTCTAGAATGAACTGGACTCAAATTTACAATTTGTTTGACCGCAAAGCAGATTAATAGTGAAACAATTAACTGACCATTTGCTTTCAATTTTTACAATTATTGGCAATCTAATCAGTCTTTATTCTTCTCTCTCTCTCCATTTTGCATTAAACTTTAGGTGCTAGCCCATTTCATCCAATTTGATATGTAGGGTTGTAAGCTTTTTATATACTAGAGATATATCAGTCAGAATAAGCAAAGGTTAATCTTGACCACAGGTGAAAAAAGGTGTCTAATTTTGATGGAGAAACCTCATCCATCAAAATAAGTTCTTCCCTTAAACCAGAAAGCTTCTTAGTACCCAATATTGCTTGTATTGCCACCAGAACCCTATATATCAGAATTATCCACTCTCCATAGCAAAACTTGTAGCTCATCAGGATCCATTAAAATCACCTTCTGCTAGTAATTTGATGATAGTTACTTTTATTTCTATAAGCTATGGCTAAGTTGAGATGGAATTTCATCACTCTGGGATAAAATTTGCTGATTTCTATCTTTGTGACCTTTCTGAGCAAGGACGCTAATAGATTTCACCCATTCTGCTCATACACTACTAAAGGAAGGCAGTATTTCTGAATTTTTCCTCCTCGTTCCTTCAATATGATGGAAAATGATTTTTTTCAATGGGAAGAAAATATTGGAAAATCGGCAACATGTATGGGGCGCCCTGATTTCAATATCGTATCAATGCCAATGATATCTAATATTTTAGATTAGATTTAATAGATATTTAAGAGCCGCGGTGGTGCAGTGGTTAGAAGGTGGTAATACAGGATACTTCTGCTGACTGCAATTTGACAGATCGACTCTCACCAGGCTCAAGGTTGACTCAGCCTTCCATCCTTCCGAGGTTGGTAAAATGAGGACCTAGATTGTTGGGGCAATAGCCTGACTCTGTAAACCACTTAAAGAGGACTGTAAAAGCACTGTGAAGCAGTATATAAGTCTAAGTGCTGTTGCTATTGCTATTTATATAAGTTTGATTCTGTTTGATGGGATTTCTCAGTGGGCTGTTTACAGCAAATTTAATCATGGGTGACTGGCTATCTTCTCAAACTCAGCTTGGGCAAAGCACAGGTTTTAATATTTTGCTCTGATACTGATAGCCCTTTCCCTGTGCTGATGTTTTCTAATTATCTACAAGGTCATGAGTTGATATGAGGTTGTTAGGAATTTGGACCTGCAAGGGAATGATAGATTAGGCTGCATAAACAGAGGGATAGAATGAAGATCATGTGAAGTGTTAATACCACTTTATAATGCCTTGGTAAGGCCACACTTGGAATACTCCATCCAGTTTTGATCTTCTTGATGTAAAAAAGATGTGGAGATTCTAGAACAGTGGTTCTCAACCTGTGGGTCAGGACCCCTTTGGGGGTCGAATGACCCAAGACCATCCAAAAACACATATTTTCAATGGTTTTAGGAATAATTTTATGGTTGGGGGTCACCACAACATGAGAAACTGTATTAAAGGGTCGCAGCATTAGGGAGATTGAGACCCACTGCTCTAGAAAGAGTGCAGAGAAGAGCAACAAAGATGATTAGGGGGCTAAAACATATGGAGAACGGTTGCAGGAACTGGGTATGTGTAGTTTAATGAAAAGAAGGACTAGGGGAGACATGATAGCAGTATTCCGATATCTCAGGGGCTACCACAAAGAAGAGGGAGTCAAGCTATTCTCCAAAGCACTTGAGGGTAGAACAAGAAGCAATGGGTGGAAACTAATCAAAGAGAGAAGCAACTTAGAACTAAAGAGAAATTTCCTGACAGTTAGAACAATTAATCAGTGGAATAACTTGCCTCCATAAGTTGTGAATGCTCCAATACTGGAAGTTTTTAACAAGAGGTTGGATAACCATTTGTCTGAAGTGGTGTAGGGTTTCCTGCCTAAGCAGGGAGTTGGACTAGAAGACCTCCAAGGTCCCTTCCAACTCTGTTATTCTATTTTTATAGATAGTACCTGCAGTTATTTTTTGCAGGCCATCACCAAGTCTTCTACTTCATTGACCTAATTTTTGATATTCTAGAATGTCATATTCTATGACATTCTTTGTATACTCTAGATGAGACATTATCTAGAGGCAAAGTTGTATACTAACTTAGTATAGGTTAATATATGTATCCTTCTATTATGTTTGAAAAGTAGTTGTTTGTTTTTCCCCCTTTTGTTCTTTGTAAATCAAAACAAATAAAGTAGGTTAGAACTAAACTGAAAAATCACAGATTTAGAAGGAACCCGATAATGCAGTGGAGAGGAATCAATCAAAGAAAAGTGAAATGGGTCATATTTTATCATTTTTTTGTTTGCAAAATGAAATGCGTTTCTTCATTTAGCATTCCACAGGAGACTTCATTAAGAGTTTCTTTTCCCATCCTTTGTGTCTTAAAATAGACTTTTTTTCAGGAAATACAGGTAAATCAAATTATTCTAATGTGCTGAGAATATTATTTCCTGGTTCTGAAGAAAATCATTATGATAGGGTGGGACAAAGCAAAGTCAATGCTAAATTTCAAGACCTACAAATAAGGCTCAGTAGTTTCAAACAACGTGGATTTAGGCAGTGGTGGGATTCAAATTTTTTTACTATCGGTTCTGTGGGCGTGGCTTGGTAAATGTGGCCAGGGGGTGTGACAGGCAGCACTCGGCTCCTGCATCCCCCTGGGAGCAAAAATGGGCCACGGGAGGGGGGGAAGACACACCAACCCGCTGTGCCATGTTTTGGGCCTAGGAGGCCTCCCTGAAGCCTCCTGGGAGTGAAAACAAGCCACGGGGGGGGGGGGAAGCATCCCCCCATGCCCCATTTTGGGCCTAGGAGGCCTCCTTGCACTTACGTGGGAGCCAAAGTGGGGCACGTGGGGATTCCTGGAAGGGGCGGGGCAGGAAGGGGCAGCAATTTAACTATCTGTTTGCCCGGCCTGAACCAGTTGAATCCGAGCACTAGATTTAGGTCTTTTCCGATGTCACAGGCTACCCAACATTTGTGGTCTGTTAAGATGAATGAAACCACAATATGAATCCTGGCCAGGTGATCTTAGTTGCTTGGCTGAGATTGCTAATGAAGAAAGAAAAAACTACTATGTGTAGTAGGTTGGAGTCATGACTTTTGTGGTTCAAATCCACAGACTTAACATTGGTTAACATGCCTGCTTTAGAACTGGGAATTTTTTTTCACTGAACCTACAGTGTTAAGATATGGGTACAAATCTTTTGATTACTTCTTTATTATATGAGGAACCATTTGGATACCTGCTTCCTGTAACCATAAGTCATACGATACCACAACTGCATATTTATAGAATGAAATAGTAAGATTCTTTGTAGACATTTTTTTCTGCTTGCCATTGATAAGTTACTGTGTGTGAATAATCAAAAGACATGATGATAAAAATCAAATAAAATCAATCATTCCCTCAGTGAATAACTTTGCTTAATGAAGTGGAGAATTCTTTCTTCAGGTTTTACAGTCAAAGCATTTCTAGTGTAACTTAGAGAAATAAGACGTAGCACTAAGAAATAAAAACCTATAAGAAAAAATATTTTTCGAAATGACCATCAGATCATTGGTATTTCATATACAGTATTATATTAACATGCTCTAATGCTAAGGAGTTAGCTGTTTTACTCCCCCTCCCCATCTGAAAGGAACTCTGTCCCAACTGCCAGTTGCCTTATATTAATATGCTCTGATGCTATCCCTTTACTAAACCGGGCGTGGACATGACTCATCCGGCCTGTGGGCTGGGACATTCTACTCCCTTTCCCCCACTGTTCCAACTGCCAATTGCCTTTATTAACACACTGACGCTATAGAGTTGTACATGCTACATTACATTGCAGGCTTTAAGTGTTAATTAATCACGCATGATCACATAGTTTCGTAGTGAAGCATGGGTGTCCATCTAGTGTTCTATTAAAAAAAGGAAGTTGTCAAAAAAAATAAATAAATCCTTAACCCATATGACCTGCATTATAGCAAAAAAAGAATATGGGAATATTAAGAATGTTAATATTAATACTAATAATAATTAATTAATTAATTAATTAATTAATTAAAATAATGCAAAAATAAACAGACAAAAACTCAAAGGGTAGACTTCAGTTTGCCCCATTTCTATGTTTCTAAGACTGTTAATATCAGCCTCACAATCTGTTAATAGAGCCTGAAGTAGGCTAAATTGTTATCTTCTTGCTAGATACTAGTATACATGAGCAAGAGACTGAAATAAAGGGATCATATTTTATGAACAAATGATTCTCTTAGAGTATCTATTTATTCATGTATAAAGATACAGGTAGAAGATTCCCCTGGCTGACTCTAAGGAGTGGTGCTCATCTCTGTTTCTTACCTGAAGGAGCCAGTGTTGTCCAAAGACACTGTGGTGGTTATGTGGGCAGTATGACTATATGCTGAGGCCAGGGGTGAAATTTGCTTACCTTCCCTACTGGTTCAGAAGTGTGCATGCCACTCGCATGTGCATGCCTGCTCTGCTCACCCGCACACCATCATCACATCCGATTTTTTACCCTCTGTGCATATGCAAAGCTCAAAATTTCAAGCCTGGTGGCATAAGGTATTCTATTGTGAGCAGAGGAGTGGAGGACTCTTCTTGTGAAATATCTCTGGACTCTCTCAATTGTATCAATGTCCGATATACAGTGTGGGTTCCAGACAGATGAGCTGTATTCGAGAATTGGTCTAGCAAATGTTTTGTATGCTCTAGTTAGTAGTACAATATTACCAGAGAAAAAGATACACAAGATTAGATTAACAACTCTTAATGCCTTTTTGGCAATGTTGTTACAGTGGGCTCTGGCTTTATCTATCTCTGGTTATCTTTGTACCTGCCCAGGCAATAAACTTAGTAGCTGCAAAAATTGAATGTATGTCCTTGTTCATTGCAATGCGAAGCAACCAATGAGTTCAGGTCTCCTCCTCTGACCATTTGCTTGTGTTTTTGCAATTTGGTGAATGAACAATTCCTGTTCCATGATTACATGTGTTTCAAGAACATTTTCAACTCTGGAACAATAATGAATGATGGAAAGGCACAGATTCAGGGTTTTTATTTACAACAGAAGTATAGAAGTGGACTGCTTTGGAACAAGTGAACCTGCACCTTAATATGACAAGTAACAGTAGACAGGTAGTAAATTTGATCTGTCAGTAATCATAAGCAGAGAAACCTCAAAATCTTAGATTTCATGTGACAAGTGAAGACCAACGTAACAAAATCACAAGAGACAAGCAGACATCAGCGCTATCAACATCACAGATTCACAGAGTACTCTGAAGCAATATTTGCCTTTCTCATCTTCAACTTACTTGTACACACATTTTGCATTTATAGAATATTTCCAGACACTTTTGATGAAGGAAATGGAAGTGAAAGTCTGCATTTTCAAACAAAGATTAGAACGACAAGGATGATTAAATTACTTAAAATCCAAGTAAAATAATAGAGCTCTGGTAAATTCAGTTGGCCTAATGTTTTCACTTTTTTTCATTCATTTATGTTCCATAATCAACAAAACCACTTCTGTTTGTTTACAAATGATTTAAATTATAAAGTATAGAATCTTCTCCCTGAGATTAGAGCTCCTTAATCCATTTTGAGAAGAGAACTCATATTTTCATCTCCAGTTCAATCTTTCAACTTAGAATAGTGATAAATTCAACTGCTGTTTTAAATGGGATTAAGCTGCTTTCTGCTTTCTTTTGCTTTAAGAATGAGAAAATGGGATGCAAGCTTAATGAACAAATAAACTTCTTTACAGGACAAAGCAATAGGCCAGCTGATGAAGGTAGCATTAAGCAGATTAATTAGGAGTTTCTTCTAGTTTATCTCTTCGTTTCTTCTCAGTCATTTAACCACATCACTTCCCCTAGGTTTTGAATGAGAAAGTGATAGCTGATATTTGGAAATAAATGACTTGATAATATATCAAGAAAAACCAACTAGACTAGGTGCAACTTGGCTTAATGCCAGTAACTGTGACAGGGATCTTGGAGTCTTAGTGGACGATCACTTAAATATAAGCCAACAGTGTGTGGAGGCTGCCAAAAAGGTCAATGCGATCCTAAACTGCATTCATAGAGGGATAGAATCAAGATCATGTGAAGTTCTAATACACTTTACAAAGCCTTAGTAAAATCACATTTGGAATACTGCATCCAGTTCTGGTCACCACAATGTAAAAAAAGATGTTAAGTCTCTGGAAAGAGTGCAGAGAAGAGAAACAAGGATGATTAGGAGGCTGAAGGCTTAAATTTATGAAGAACGGTTACAGGAATTTGGTATGTTTAATGTAATGAAAAGAAGGTCTAGGTGAAACATGATAGCAGTGTTCCAATATCTGAAGGACTCCTACAAAGATGAGGATGTCAGACTATTTTCCAAAACACCAAAAAGGATGACAAGAAACAATGGATCAAAACTAACCAAGGAGAGAAGCAACCTAGAACTAAGGAGAAATGTCCAAATAGTGAGAGCAATCAACCAATGAAGCAGCTTGCCTTCAGAAGTTGTGGGTGCTCCATAACTGGAGGTTTTTAAGAAGAGATTGGACTCAAGCAGGGGGGATGGATTAGAAGACCACCAATGTCCCTTCCAACTCTATTATTCTATGTTCTATATCCGTGATGGCGAACCTATAGCACGGGTGCCACAGGTGGCACGTGGAGCCATATCGGTGGGCACGCGAGCTCAGCTCTGGCACGCATGCGTGCGCTAGCCAGCTGATTTTCAGGCCTTCCGGGCCCACCAGAAGTCAGGAAATACACTGTTTCCGGCCTCCAGAGGGCCTCTGGGAGGGGGGAAAGCCGGTTTTGCCCTCCCCAGGCTCCTAGAAAGGCTCTGGAGCCTGGGGAGAGCAAAAAATGGGCCTACCGGGCCCACTGTGCCATCATGTGCCAAAAATGGGGAAGCACAGGAGCGGAGGGGCGCATAGAATTATGGTTGTGGGCACACATGCATGTGACCCCACTGCGCTCCCCCAGCTTTTGGCATGCGATGGCAAAAAGGTTAGCCATCACTGTTCTATATCTTAACATCTTGTTTTCTCTGTAACTAGAGCCCATGTAGCAAAAAGGAGAAGAGAAGAATGGAACAAGATGGATTGAATCTACTCTTAACTATTAAAATAAGCCCCTTTTCTATATATATATATAAAGAATAGATATAATCCAAATTACAATGATGAAATGCAGCATTTTAGAACATTCTTCATAGTCCCTGATATTATCTCTGTTGCATAAACAACATGCAATACCCATAATTTATACACAATTACTTATTTTCTACATTTCTTCCCTAATACTTTTCGGTCTTTTAAAGAAAGCATTATTGCTTTCTTGTACTGATCGGCTCGTGAAATGTATTTCTCTGGTTATAAACTCATGAAATTATTACCAAGAAAGCTTTCCAGGGAAATCTCAAATTTTTTCAATGCAGTTGATTATAATATGACCAATTAGATTTCAGTCTGGGAAATAAGAGGCATGGTTGCCTAGAGGTGAAGATGCTCACCTCCCAGTCGGGAGGTTGAGAGTTCAATTCTAGGCAATGGCAGATATTTCTTTATCAGGGCGGAAAGAGAAAATATCTGTTGCAAACTCTGCGCAGGCGTCAGGAAGGGCATTCGGCCAGTAAATGCTTAGCTCCATTCAATAAGCCTGACTCCACCCAGAATAAAGGAATTAAAGAGTCGCAAAACTAAAATCAGTCTGGGAAATGATTTGGGATACTTCTTGGCATACATTTACCTGAACAAGCTGAGTTGATTTCTGTGAGTGCCACATATGATTCTCTCAGTTCTAATATGTCCCTTTAAGCCGGTCAGGATCAAACACCTGGCAATGAGCAGAGTTAGTCTGCAATACTGCATTCTAACCACTGTGCCACCATGGCTCTTATACCTATGTATGTGACATTATACCTACACTCATGTGTATCCAAGTTCAACCAGGTCTGAGATTCTTTCTAGTTGTTGAAAT
Organism: Ptyas mucosa; assembly: GCA_012654045.1. Lineage (NCBI taxonomy): Eukaryota > Metazoa > Chordata > Lepidosauria > Squamata > Colubridae > Ptyas > Ptyas mucosa. Next base: position 2,953,233 of record WNWU01000063.1, on the reverse strand, counting down.
TCTAGCTCGGAGTTTTCTTTTTTTAGTTCAAATCCATTCTAAATCATCAATATGGAATTATCTGGATTGTACAAATAGCATAATGTGTCTGCTCTGTCTAGAGAGTAAAGCTGCTACAGAAAATATAAAAGAAAGAAGATCATATTATTGGCAAACCTCAATCTAACCTAGTATGGATTGAGTCTATTGTCTGTATCAATCCATCCATCCATCCATCCATCCATCCATCCATCCATCCATCCATCCATCCACCCATCCACCCATCCATCTATCCACCCATCCACCCATCCATCCATCCATCCATCCATCCATCCATCCATCCATCTTGTCCTGCACTGTTTAGGGAACCCATAAATTAAGACATAGCGGCATTAATCAAGGATTGATAGTTGTCTGTAGAACTGTGAAAATTGATTGACTGTTGTTGTTTTTCCTCGTGCAGGAGGAAAATTAAAAATTTGCTTCCAGTTCCTGGCCATGCAACATGAAAATCAGTTTAAGACTGGCTGCTTTTTAAAAATATTATTTCTCATATAACATTGCATGGTATTAGACTTTGTTTAGAAGAGAGAGAATAAAACATAAATAGATAAAGAAATAAATGTATAGATTTGTATTTATTTTAGATTTATCTGTGAAGTATAACATAACATGAAATAAACAACAGCTTTTTAGCCAGATGTTTCCTGGTGTTGCAGATATGCATTTTGAAAATTTAGGTTTTAAGAATATTATTTTTCATTTCCTGAGATCTGGTCACTAGCCAAGCACAATCATGCTCTTCTAATGTTAGAGGATATTTATTTATAGTTGTTTGATATCTATTAATCAAACACCTGTGATATCTCGAAGAGAATGACCTTGCTGCCCATGGATTGCTGCTAAAAAAGTTAATGCTTTTAAACTGCGCGTTGCATGGCAGAATGGAATCCAGAAAAAAAAATAAAAAATAAAATAGGAGTCAGCTTCCCTAAGAGCCATGGTGTTAAATGTGCTAATGGGAAACATTAAAATAGAAATATATGTTAGCGGAACAACTTGTACTTGTTGGAATTACAAAACTGAAAAAACCACCAAGAGTAAACATATAGAGTAGTCTGCATAACTTGCCATGTTTTCCTCTTTGCTGTTTGCTTTGTTGTGACCTTGTATAAATTTCTTTGTCAGTTGGGTTTTGCATGATTGAAATATTGGCCTATAAGATGAAGGACACAGGATAGGGTTGTAGCGCAAAGGCAGGGATCCCAAGCCTGTTAGTGTCTTGAAGATTGATGGCATAATTATACGGGAGCTGTTTCTTTACGCCCTCTCTTTGCTCTTAGAAGTGTTCACACCCTTTCAAACAGATTCTCCTTATAGATCCTCATCTCTGTTCATAATGTCTTGCTTCTTGCTGTGGCAACTTGGGTAGTATTATGCGGTTTTGCAACCCTTGCTTTTCTTTTCAAGGGCAGAGGGACATCAAGAGTCAAATGTGCACCACTTTAAGAGCTGACAAAGGTTTTGTGTTAAAAATATTATGGTAGGGTGATATTGTTTGCCTAAGGACTAGAGCTCTCGGAAGTATCCAATATCCTTATCCAAGTATCCTTGGATAATTCAAAAGTAGACCAGATCAACAGATATTAACAGAGTTGGAAGGGACTTTGTAGGTCATCTAGTTCAACCCACCACCCAAGAAGGAGAGCCTAACACCCGTGATGGCGAACCTATGGCATGCGTGCCACAGGTGGCACGTGGAGCCATGTCGCCTGGCATGCCAGTTTAGCTCCGGGAGTCTCTGGAGGCTGGGGACAGCAAAAAACATAACTTCCTGTCCAATTGGAAGTTGGGAAATGGGCCGTTTCGGGCCTCCAAGGGGGTGGGGAAGGCTGTTTTTGCCCTCCCCAGATGCATAGAGAGGATCTGGAGCCAGGTGAGAAAGAAAAATGGGCCATCATATCCCAAGAGCGGGGGGGAGGGTCACACACGCATGTGTAGGGCAGGGTGCATAGAATTATGGGTGTGGGCATGCGTGCGTGCGAACCTCCCCTGCCCCCCCTTCCTGCACATGATGGCAAAAAGGTTAGCCATCACTGCCCTACACCATTTCTGACAGTTGGCAGTCCTGTCTCTTCTTGAAAGCTTCCAGTGAGGAAGTTCTTACAACTTCTGAAGGCAACTTCTGTTCCATCTGTTGACCATTGGTTGACCATTTTGACAATTATCCAGTTTGAAAACAAAACTAAACAATATATCTTTCCTTATACATAAAATAACTGTGGTGGTACAGTGCTTAGAATGCAGCATTGCAGGCTAACCCTGCCAACAGCTATCAGTTCGATCCTGAACAGCTCAAGGTTGACCCCAAGTCTTCCATTCTTCCAGGTTTGGTAAAATGAGGACCCAGATTGTTGGGGCCAATATACTGACTATGTAAACCCGCTTAGAGACTGCACTATGAAGCTGTAGATAAGTCTAAGTGCTATTGCTGTGGATATAAGGGAAATTATGAAAAATGTATTGGCTTTCAATAGCTGAAGCAAATCTGACTTGATGTGTTCAATGAATGGAAATGGGATACAGCCAAGCAGAATAGTTCCTCTAAAGAAAAACTTGTCAGTGATTATTCAGATCTCCATCGCACAAAGCATTTTAAGTCCCCCATCATGAAATGTTGGCTGAAGAAAATGGAGAAAACTTTCTTTGAGGGCTTTCTTTGAGTAACTTTCCTAATGGACTTAGAAGTAGAAAGTTATAAAGCACTGCATTATAAAGTAATTCCATGCAATGTCCAGTTTTGTCCTTGCTTTTCCCAGATTTTTTGGGTTAAGTGGACTGAAACAGTTTCTGTTTGTGGTTCTAAGTTTATGAGATGATAAAAATGGGCAGTATTGTAGTTCTCTCCCAATGTTTAAACCACTGGTGCAGAGGTGGGTTTCAGCAGATTCTGACCAGTTCTGGAGAACCGGTAGTGGAAATTTTGAGGAGTTCAGAGAACCAATAGTAAAAATTCTGACTGGCCCCGCCCCCATCTATTCTCTGCCTCCCAAGTCCCAGCTGATTGGGAGGGAATGGAGATTTTACAGTATCCTTCCCCTGGAGTGGGATGGGAATGGAGATTTTACAGTATCCTTCCCCTGCCATGCCCACCAAGCCATGCCACGCCCACCAAGCCACACCCACAGAACCGTAGTAAAAAAATTTGAAACCCACCACTGCACCTCTAGTTCAGGCAAAACGGTAGGGGTGACTGCGAGATGCCCCACCCACCCACCCATGACGTCCCATTTTTCCATGTTTTTGAGGCTCTATGCATGCACATTTGTGAATTGGTAGGGAAGGTAAGTTAATACCACCCATGTTTTAAACCCATAAGCAATTCCTCCTTCCCTACTAACTTGAAGTTTCAAGTTATATGTGTGTGTGTGTGTGTGTGTATAGGTAGTAGGTAGGTACGTAGGTAGGTAGGTAGGTAGGTAGGTAGACAGACAGACAGACAGACAGACAGATAGACTAATAGGTAGGTAGGTAGGTAGGTAGGTAGATAGATATAGTTCAGGGATGTTTAACTGCTGCAAAAAAAGCTTGTATGAGAGGTGGAAAAATGAAGTCAAAGATCAAGGATATTTGAAGTACAACATGTTCATCAACAACTGCAATGCTAAGAGAAGAGATTAAGCAATGGCATCGTTGGGAACCAACTTGCAAATCACTTCCTGATCTCTGCGAAACCAGAGGAAAGAACTCTGGGAGGATAGGCAGCCTGACGGCTTGGTACAGTCTGTGCCAGAGCAATGACTTAATGTAATCACAGCAAGATTTGATGAAAGGGTTGAACAGAAGCTGCTACAGATGGACTCCTTTAGGGAACTGCGAGTGCATCGCATATGGCCTCAGTTTGGATGGTGAGGATGTTAATTTGTAAAATGGAACACTGTCTATTAAAATAAACCCACATTTGCTTGGTTGAATCTCACGATCACAATGCGATATCCTTAAAGTTGGGACTTGCAAGGAAAGAATTTTGGAGAAACAGATTCTTTTTTGTGTGTGTGCATTTATTTATTTGTGTGTTTATCTTTGCCTTGGAGTCCAAATATACTCTGTTTTGTATGTGTGGCACTCCTCATCACTTACATTCTGAAAATAGGGCTGAATATGTTATGGAGGTGAGGAGTAACCCTGGGAATAACGCGCTACCATATTATGGTAGAAACCATATTTTGGGCATCAGTATTATCTTTTGCCGCTATGCCGCTATAATATAATCTATCTGAAAAGCATGTCCATTTTATAAATAAATATAATCTAATATATAGTATAGGATAGCTCCGTGATGATGAATCTATGGCACGCATGCCACAGGTGGCACATGTAGCCATATCAGTGGGCAGGTGAGCTCAGCTCCGGTGTGGATGCAAACGCCAGCCATGATTTTTGGGCCTTCTGGGCCCACCAGAAGTAGGGAAACAGGCTGTTTCCTGCCTCCAGAGGGCCTGAGTCATGGTGGGAAAGGCCCGTTTTTCTCTCTCATCTGGCTCCAGAGCCTCTCTATGAGTGTGGGGATGGCAAAAATGGCCTTCCCCATTCCCCTGGAGGCCCTCCAGAGGCCAGAATGGCCCATTTCCCAACTTCCAGTTGAACAGGAAGTGACTTTTTTGCTGTCCCCAGCCTCCAGAGCTTCTCTAGGAGTCTCTGGAGGCTGGGGATGGCAAAATACGTCACTTCCTGTCCAACCAGAAGTTGGGAAATGGGCCATTTCTGGCCTCCGGAGGACCTCCAGGGGAATGGGGAAGGCCGTTTTCACCGTCCCCATACTCATAGAGAGGCTCTGGAGCCAGGTGTGAGAGAAAAACGGGCCTACCGGGCCATCACATACCAGGGGGGAGAGGGATTGCACATGCATGCGTAGGGGTGGGGCGCATAGAATTATGGGCACATGCACGAGCGAACCCCCCCGCCCCTCCTCCTGGCACGCGATGGCAAAAAGGTTAGCCATCATTGGGATAGCTGTTCCTAAAATAGTATAATATGGCAACATAGCACATATTAAAAATAGGTAACACAATCAGAATGTCCAGCCTGTATTTTATTTCATTAATAGGGAAAATGGATTGATATGTTCTTGAGTTGCTATATTCTTAGCATTTAGGAGGTGAGGTTTGCAATGGCTGATGGACTATAGAGATTCCATCAGTCTTCTGAAATATTAGGAGAAGCACTGAATCCTGTGACTGAAACATGAACTCGCCAATCTAGAGTAATCTAGATTTATTCCTCTAGAAAGACATCCTTCCTCAGTAGCTATGGCAGGAGGGTTCTTCAGTGATTTAAAGTAGAAAATGGGGAACTGCATAACATCATTTAAACTTAATCTGGATTCTGTAGTGCTTCTCTTATAAACTGATTATTTAAAATGGGTTACTCATGCACCATTTACTTCTGAGTGATAAATTACAGTGTCCCTGGTGAACAATCAGTGAGTTGAGAAAGGTTGTTGAAAGAAGCATTGCAGACTGTCTAGGACAATGCTGATTTATTTTAAGACTGTCTGTGTGGACCAGGTACTAAACTCTATAGCTTGATTAGGTTTTTATTTATTTATTATTTTTTAAAAATTGCATTACATGTGAAAATCCTAAATTTTTGGGCACTGGTATTCTGCATATAAATGAGAGATTAGGTAGGTTCTGTGCGAGCAGTCTTTTTGTAATGTATAGGCCTAATTACATTGAGCCTAGGAAACTAGGAAAGTCTTAAGTGCATAATTTGCACAAAGTAGATTAAGAGGGCCTTGAAATTATGAGGTGTTGAGGCTCTTCTCTCTTTTAATGCTTCAGAGGCAGCTGATAGGATCTCTTTGATGGGGTTATTTATTTATTTCTAAAACATGACATGCAACTAGATTGCGCCATACTGTTTATCAAAAAAAAAGGGGGGGGCTTGGATAGAGACACGTTCAAGAATATAAAATGGAACATAACCTTGAAACATGAATGAGTGAAGCAGGCGGACTCAAGCTGTGAAGCTAATTTATAGAAACCCTCAGAATAAGATTACAATCCGAAGATGATATACCATGTATAAAACCTGCATAGCTAATTATAGGCCTAAAAGCATAAAAGTCACCCTAACGTAAAAAGTCAGCTAAGAATGTTTCATTATATTTTTGTTTCAGCCAAATCTTGTGCAAACATCTGTCATGATTTTAAAATGGATCAAACAACAAGTTGGTTTTTTTTAATGGAGTAAAAAAAAACAAAAACAAGGTTTTAACCTCCCAAAATATCAAGGAAATTTTCTGAGTAGGGACATAGACCAATTAACCCCTGTCCGGCAAAGACTAAAGTATATGAAGAAATTTATAGTTATATATCGTAGCATTCCAAATTGATAGGTTGAACTGTTCTCCAAATTCTTTCCAGATCCCCCCAAATGATAAGTAATTGAGAGAAGTCAGCTTTGTTTGGAGAAATTGGTACTATGGGTTGAACTGAGTTATATGGATTAAAATCAAATAGCAATAGCAATAGCATTTAGACTTATATACTGCTTCACAGTGCTTTACATCCCTCTCTAAGTGGTTTACAGAGTCAGCCTCTTGCCTCCAACAACCTGGGTCCTCATTTTACCCACCTCGGAAGGATGGAAGGCTGAGTCAACCTTGAACCTGGTGAGATTCGAACTGCCAAACTCCAGGCAGCCAGCAGTCAGCAGAAGTAGCTTGCAGTACTACATTCTAACCACTGCACCACCAGTGCAGGAGGCACAAAACAAGCACTATATTGTCTATAACAGTTCTCATTTATAGTTAACAAGGCTACAGTATTTTGTACCAAGTATAGTTTCTGGGTGGTCTTCATAGGTAGTCCTATGTAAACAGTCTAGAGTGGTCCAATCAGGTATGGATAAGGATCAAAACATCCTGACAAGATCAGTACTATTATACCAATCAAAGCCCAGCAAATCTTCTCTTCTCTTCTCTTCTCTTCTCTTCTCTTCTCTTCTCTTCTCTTCTCTTCTCTTCTCTTCTCTTCTCTTCTCTTCTCTTCTCTTCTCTTCTCTCCTCTCCTCTCCTCTCCTCTCCTCTCCTCTCCTCTCCTCTCCTCTCCTCTCCTCCCCTCCCCTCCCCTCCCCCCTCCCCTATTTCTTTCTCATATGATTATGTGATTTTAGCGGTGTTGTAGCATTATTTTTTTTTAGCAAAAACATTATTTTTTTTAATAGCACATGTCTAAGTTAGGTTCACAGTAGAATTAGAGGTGATGGTGCTATGAAATTCATTTCACTTTTGCCGTTCTTGGTTTTTTGGGTTGTTGTTTTTTTTGACTTGCTGCTACAGGCTGTGAGATTCCTTCTTCTTATTATTATTAAAAGATTTTACATACATAATAAGAAATGCATTCAAAGAAAAAACTACAGTAAAGTAAATATGAAAATGAAAAGAGAAAGTATAGAAAATGAAAAGAAAAAGAGATAGATAGACAAAGAAAACAGACAGTAGATAAAGAGAGAGAGAGAGAGAAAGAAAGAGAGAGAAAGAGATGATAGATAGATAGATGGCTTCAAATTTTCCTCTTACACATATACATAGTTATAATCAAACCTCTGTCTCTAAGATTACATTACAATTTCTTTCTTTCCGTAAACTATTATTTCGAATCACCAACACCATAAATCACAAAATCATTTTCTTTCTTAGGGAAAAGGACTGTAATTTTCCAGTCACTGATGAATGTCAATAATTTCCTTTCTCTAATCAGTTTGGCCATCTGAGCAAGCTCTGTCAATTTCACTAACCTTTCCTCCCTCGTGTGTAAGTGCTGGATCTTTCCATCTTTCTTGCATATAGTAATTTCGCTGCAGTAATCATATATTGAAATAATCTTACATGGCTCTTTTCTAATGATGCAGCATAGTCCTAAAAGGGGGGAAAAATAGTTCTGGCTTTAATGGAATATTAATCTTTAAAAATCCCCTGCGTCAATGTGTGTCTTTGAATCCAACGGGTTTTTTTTTTCCCCACTGAAAATGAAAAAAAACTATAGTTTAAAAAATGGAGTTCTGATTGTTGGACTGAGACACAGAATATACATTCTATTTAAGGATAAAATAAAGGTAAAAGAGCCTTGGTGGCGCAGCAGATTAAAGTGCTGTTAAGTAGCACCAGCTGCCTGCAATTACTGCAAATTCAAATCTCACCAGGCTCAAGGTTGACTCAGCCTTCCATCCTTTCAAGGTAGGTAAAATGAGGACTCGGTTTGTGGGGGCAATAAGCTGACTTTGTATAAAAAAGAACACCGCTTAAAACACTACTAAGCAGGTATATACAAAAGTATGAATGCTATTGCTTAACGCATTGTAAGCTGCCCTGAGTCTCCGGAGAAGGGCGGCATATAAATCGAACCAATAAATAAATAAACAAACAAACAAACAAACTACCGGTAACTAACTAACTAACTAACTAACTAACTAACTAACTAACTAACTCAGCTTTTCAACAGAAACTTGTTTTAAAAAAATCAGCATGACTATTAAATAGAAAGGAAGCAAAGGAGCAACACAAACAAAATATATATTTGGAAAGGAAGCCGGACATCAAAGATTCTCTGGGGACCCATGTAATAAAATCTTCCACATAGCAGCTTTGAAATAATTCTCTCTCTCTTTTTTTCCTATGAGGAAATTACTTAAAACAAAACAAAAGAAAAAAAAAAGACTAGGTAAAAAGCCAAACAGTAAAAATTTAAAAATATAACTGCCCAGGGAGATTGACAGAAGATCAGTCACTGCATTTACTCTATTTGCAAGGGGGCATTTGCACAGATTCATCTGGTGCCCCAGTTGCGCCCCTACCTGGACCGCGATGACTTACGCACAGTCACTCATGTGCTCGTCACCTCCCGGGTCGACTACTGCAATGCTCTCTACTTGGGGCTGCCCTTGAAGACCATTCTGAGGCTTCAGCTGGTGCAGAATGCAGCCATATAGGTAGTGATGGGAGTGTCCCGACACTCTCATATTACACCCCTGCTGCGGGACCTGCATTGGCTACCGGTTGCCCTCTGGGTGAGATTCAAGGTGCTGGTAACTACCTATAAAGCCCCACATGGCTTAGGCCCAGGATACCTGGCGGACCATCTGCGGCCAGCGACAGCTCCACATCACCCAGTGCGTTCTCACAGGGAGGGCCTCTTTGGGGTCTCGTCGGCCAGAGAGTGTTGACTGGTGTCTCCCAGGGAGTGGGCCTTCTCTGTGGGCACGCCTACTCCGTGGAATCAGCTCTCCTGGAGCTCCGGGTGGCTCCTGACCTTCGCTCCTTCCGCCATGATCTTAAAACATGGCTATTTGGCCTAGCCGGATTGGACTGAAGGGGTTTTAAATAAGATTTTAACGGGTTCTTATATTTGTTATATTTTATAATTGAATTTGTGTATTTATGGTTGTGAGCCGCCCTGAATCCTTGGAGAGAGGGCGGCATACAAGCCCAAATAATAAATAAATAAATATTTATTTATTTTATTTATTTATTGGTTCGATTTATATGCCGCCCTTCTCTGGAGACTCAGGGCAGCTTACAATGTGTTAAGCAATAGCCTTCACACTTTTGTATATACCTGCTTAGTAGGGCTTTCAGCCCCCCCCCAAAGCGGTGTTCTTTTTTATACAAAATCAGCTTATTGCCCCCACAATCCGGGTCCTCATTTTACCTACCTCAGAAGGATGGAAGGCTGAGTCAACCTTGAGCCTGGTGAGATTTAAACTCGCAGTAATTGCAGGCAGCTGGCAACTAAGTGCTACTTTAACAGCACTTTAGTCCGCTGCTCCACCAAGGCTCCTGGGTGTTAAGCTGGGTGTGGCCATCTCTCAAGTTTAAGTGACAATAGATTTTTTCCACTCTTGAAACTTGAAAACACATTCAAATGGTGCAACTGCAACCCACATTTTTCAATAACTGGACATCAGTGGGAGAGCAAATATGCTTGGATAGGAATAAATTCAGTGGGGAAATCCTCTGCTGGTTGCCACCGGTTTGCTACCCATGCTTGCTCGGTGTGCACCAGATGTGCATGGCGCATGTGCATGCACAGTACATGCTGGATGTACACTGTGCATGCACATGCACAGTGCACACCACACACACACACACTGCACACGCATGTGCACTGCACACCAAATGCACACTTTTGGATTTCCTGCTCTTTTTTAATTTTTAAAGCATTTTTAACTACCAGTTCCGGAGAACCAATAGTAAAAAATGCTTAAAAAGTAAAAAAAAAAAAAAAAAAAGTTCTGAAGATCAACTGAGTGATGTGCAATCATCGGAACATTTTGTTTACTTTTTAAAGCAGAGAACCAGTGGTTAAAAAAATGCTTAAAAAGTAAAAAAAAAAAAGTTCTGAAGATCAGCTGAGTGACGTGCGATTGTCAGAACTTTTTTTTAAAAAAAATTAAAGCATTTTTAGCTACCAGTTCCGGAGAACCAATAGTAAAAAAGCTTAAAAAAAAAGTTCTAAAAATCAGCTTAGTGACATGTGATTGTTGGAACTTTTTTTTTACTTTTTAAAGCATTTTTTACTACCTGTTTGGGCGAACCGGCCTGAACTGGTAGCATTTCACCCCTGAATAAATTGCACTTCAATAAGCAGGTTTCCACTAAACTGAGGCCACTTAAACATCTCTACTCCTAATGTCATGCCCCAACATGCAATCTTTATATACTGTTGTTGCTCTCTGGCCCCGTCTAAAATGACTACGAAATTGGAAGTGGTGACATATAAAATATCCCATCAGTTTCATTAGATTTCAGGAAGATTCTTTTAAGGGCCAAAACTGATCTTGAAGGAGACCAAATAAGTTCAGAGCTATGATGTTGAGAAAGGAAAATTAACACTTCTTCCATCACCCTAATAAATTAATTAGTATTTAACTTTTCAATGACAGTTGGAAATAATTGCAAGTTTGAAGGGTTGGATACTACTAATAGAGGATGGTAACAAGGTTAGTAAAAAATTTCTCTGGAATTGATTTGGAAAATGCCTTCTGTATTATCAAGTTGAATTTTCAATCAGGTTTAAAGGTTCTTTAAGCTAGAAAAGCAGACAAAATATTTTTTTTTCTTTTTTAAGTACATTGGCTTCAGGCCTTGTGAACTCCATAGACTGTCACAGGATCCAATAGACTTATAGACTCTCCTCATATCTTGCCATAAAATTTGCATTTGTTTAAAGGTAGTTGAGTCTTTAGTAAATTAATTATCTATAAATATTACAGTTATCAAAGACAGATGGCATATTGAATCTTGTAAGCTGACCTGGTGTATATCTGTGGTCCCCAGTTGGTTTTCAAAGACAGAAATATCTCCACATTAGAAGTTGTGGAGTTCTAATTCCAAATAGCTGTTGGAAAGAAATAGCTGTGGGAAAGGCAACATACACTTGAGGTTTATCAGAAAACAGATTTGGCTTGGGTCCAGAACAACCCAGAGCACCGGGGTCATAGCTCCTAATACACAGTATGTGACTATGCCTGGTTGTAATCTGTAAGAGATCTCAGTCTCTGAATTTAGCTTTTCATAATTAGTCCTGATGTCAACCTTGCCTGGAGGCAGGGACAGCATTTTCCATTCATTTGCAAATATGTATGTATGTATGTATGTATGTATGTATGTATGTATGTATTTATTTATTTATTTATTTTGTTGAGTACGTATTTATTTATTTATGTTCTGTCCTCGTCCCACACACACACACCAGCAGTCGTCCAAGAGTTAAAACACACCAACAGACAAGAATTTCCTTTGATAACAGAATTGGCAGCAACCTAGTGGCTGCCTGCCAAAAATCTTTACTTACGAAGGGAGGTTTTCACTCCTCTTTCGTAACATCAAAATAAGTCCACAGCAGTTACAGAGTAATCAAGTCCAGTCCAAGAATCAATTCCAGCAGAGCATATAGCAAGAGTCCGGCAATGCAGAATGGCATGGTAGCTTTCAGCTTTGTTCGTCTCAAGGCTTGACTGGCCATCACGCCCTCTTTTATACCCTGTGGGGTGTAGTCCAGTGATTCAGCTTAATCCCTGGCACGCCTCCTCCTTTGTTGCGCGCACTTATCTCTGTGCCGTTGTCGGGGGTCCAGCCAAGACTCATCCCCGTCACTGTCCAGCTGCAGCTGCTCGGAAGTGCCTGGCTCCTGGCCTATCTCTTGGCCTTCGGAGGACACCAGAGGCATTGCCAGAGAGGAGGGTCCTGGAGAGGGAGGCCTTGCCAACTCCTCTCCTTCCCTTTCGGAGTCTTCTCCCTCCTATAAGACAGGTTCGGGGGCCGGAGCCACAACAATTTGTTTGTTTGTTTGTTTGTTTATTTATTTGTTCGATTTATATGCCGCCCTTCTCTGGAGACTCAGGGTGGCATACAATGCGTTAAGCAATAGCCTTCATACTTTTGTATATACCTGTTTAGTAGAGCTTTCGGCCCCCCCAAGCGATATTCTTTTTTATACAAAGTCAGCTTAATACACAGTATTTATTTATTTATTTATTATTAAAATTTATATGCCGCCCTTCTCCCAAAGGACTCAAGGCAGCTCACATAAATAAAAAACAATAACAATAAAATCTAAAACCAATCCACAATTAATATCCCCAAATTTAAAACCTCGTAGAATGATCAGGGAGTTTGCTGGAACAGCCATGTCTTCAGGCCAGCTCGGAAAGTGCGGAGATCAGGAGCCGTCCGGAGCTCGGTGGGTAACCCATTCCAAAGGGTCGGTGTGGCCACAGAGAACGCCACAGAGAAGTATTAAATAATATATATAAGTATAAGCATGAATTGAATACATAAAATGAATACAATTAAAAGGAACATTAGGACAGGGACGATAGGCACGCTGGTGCTCTTATGCACGCCCCTTACGGACCTCTTAGGAATGGGGTGAAGTCAACAGTAGATAGTATAAGGTTAAAGTTATGGGGGTTTGGGGAAGAGACCACAGAGGCAGGTAGTGCATTCCAGGCATTGACCACTCTGTTGCTGAAGTCGTATTTTCTGCAATCAAGTTTGGATGCTTTCTTACTTTTCTTTGGACCAATTAACCTGCATTTCCATTGGATTGGTAAATTGGCTTACTGACTTGAAACCTAACACTCATGATCTTCCCTAGTTGGATCATGAAACATCTGCAAGAAAACCACCAAGTTCAGAGAGCACCAACAACCCCTCAGTTCAACCCTGAGCTACAAATATTCTCTTCTATCAATTTCTAAATAGCAGTGTTCCAATACAGTGTTCAGGGGCTGCCACAAAGAAGAGGGAGTCAAGCTATTCTCCAAAGCACCTGAGGGCAGGACAAGAAGCAATGGGTGGAAACTAATCAAGGAGAGAAGCAACTTAGAACTAAGGAGAAATTACCTGAAAGTTAGAACAATTAACAATTAGCAATTAAGAGCCGAGGTGGCGCATTGGTTAGAGTGCAGTACTGCAGCTACTTCAGCTGACTGCTAGTTCAGCAGATCAGCGGATCAAATCTCACTGGCTCAAGGTTGACTCAGCTTTCCATCCTTCCGAGGTGGGTAAAATGAGGACCCAGATTGTTGGGGGCAATATTCTATTTAGTATACTGTCTTTGATGTAAGCCACCCAGAGTCCTCGGAGAGTGGGCAGCATAAAAATATTATAAATAAATAAATAAATAAATAAATAAATAAATAAAAAATAAAAAATAAAAAATCAGTGGAAGAACTTGCCTCCAGAGGTTGTGAATGTTCCAACGCTGGATGTTTTTAAGAAAAGATTGAATAATCATTTGTCTGAAGTGGTGCCTAAGCAGGGGGTTGGACTAACTCTAACCCTTCCAACTCTGTTATTCTGTTACATGCTTAAATAGTCCAGAGAATGGTTTCAACACACTAGAACCGTGATGGCGAACCTATGGCACGGGTGCCAAAGGTGGCACGTGGAGCCATATTGGTGGGCATGCGAGTGTTGCCCTAGCTCAGCTCCAGCGCACATGCGCGCGCCAGACAACTGATTTTCAGGCCTTCCAGTCCCACTGGAAGTTGGAAAATGGGCCGTTTCAGACCTCCGGAGGGCCTCCAGGGGGGATGGGGAAGGCTGTTTTTGCCCTTCCCAGTATCCTAGAAAGCTCCTGGAGCCTGGGGAGGGTGGGAAATGGGCCTACCAGGCTCCCTGTGCCAAAAGCAGGGGGAAGTGTGGGGGGGTCACGTGCGGATGCGCGGGAAAGCGGGGCGCATTGAATTATGGATGTGGGCACCCGCACCCACGACCCCCCCATGCTCCTCCCACTTTTGGCATGCGACGGCAAAAAGGTTAGCCATCACTGCACTAGAAGAATGAATCTACATCTGATTTTCAGGTCTGGTTTTCGATGGATATGTCTTGCTCATCGATACATGGATTTTTTTCTCCCAATACAAGGAAGAAAAGTTTTAGTCAACTGATTTAATTTCCCAAGTTTTTGAGGCATAGCACGGCTGATAAGATGGATTCAGTTCACCGATGAAAATCTAGGATAAACAGCAGTTACCTGATTATGTATTCTTCTGCATAACTTTGAGTAAGCAATAACTTTGTCCTTTGCTACAATTAGGCAGTATGGAATTCAAAAAGAATTAAATGTCTGCTGCAGCTAGAGTCCTATTTAAAATGAGAAATGCAAACAATTTAGATCCAACACAGGAAGTAATTGGTGTCTTGAAGCTTGAGGGGATATTGCTGAACAGTAGTTACACAGAACAGAACAAATCAGCATTTCTTTTAAATGGGGAGATAGCACAAAACCTACACATTTAAGCATAACTGCATCTACATCCAGATATGATTATTTATAACGCACAAACATGAACTTCTGATCACGTGTGATAAAAACCAGTTTCTCTTGCTTTATGTCTAGTATCAGGACTTATCTGATTTGTAAGAGGGACATCAGCCCATTGCATAAAAATCTCGGAGACTGGCAAGCCACTATCAAAATCTGCTCATCATTTAAATAATTTAAACATGGAAGTTTTCCACTGCATCAAAAATCAGAGAACATTCCAATCCGGTTGCTACGAAGTTCAGACAAAAATTCTTCTTTATTTGGTTAAGTACTACGTGTTTTCCTTTGGCTGCAAAATAGCTTGAAATACCCAAGTGAGTATTCTGAAGCTTTGAAGAGAAATTGCTCAAGAATGATCAAATGGACTGTCCATGGAGCACAAAGTTTTATTACCATGACTAACTCACCTACAATATACTAAGGGCAGCGAGAGCTAGTATGGAATATTCTGGGTTTATTCGCTTCCCAATAGATCTGTCATGCTTTATTGCAATTGTTAGATTTATATCTTACCTTTTCCACCAGAAATCAAGGCAAAAGACATAGTTGTCAGCTTTGGAAGCCATATTAGGCTGGAAGCTTCCATGCTGCCACCTTCTCATACGTGGGAAAGTAGGAGGGGGGTTTTAGTAGAGGAGTTGTCTTTAGACCAGTGGTGGGTCCGGTAGTAAAAGTAAAATAGTAAAAATAGTAAAATAGTAAAATAGAACCAGTAGTAAAACCGGCGGGAGGCTCTGTCCACTGACCCTGACGTCATCAGAACGCTTCTGCGCATGTGTGCGGCCCCGTTGCGAACCGGTAGTAAAGGTAAGTAGAACCCACCCCTGCTTTAGACATAATAGCATTCTTCCTGTCAGCCAAGGTCAGGCCTATCCTGCATCTGGAGAAGGAGTGGTCGGAGTGCTGTCTCGAGATGGGACGGATGGTGATTGGAGCATGTGATCGACTGAGGAGTGAGGGGATGGTTTTGGGGGGTTTGATTTACTGAGGGAAAACCCAGATCTCTCAGATTCAGGTTTTTCTAGATATGCCAGTTTACCTATTCTAATAAATAGAACTTTGGAAAATGCTTGCTTCAGAATTTTTACCTGGAGTTGTGGGTTTCTCTGACTATAGTGTTATCTTTCCCCATTTTCCCCCCCAAAGAAAAAACAAATGGGCTGACAGATAATGACTAACCCAATGTAAGCCAGTGTGTTTCTATGGCTAAGGGTAATCTTCAAAACGGAATTCTCTAAGAGATAAGCTACGGAAGTGCAACCATTTCATCTCCAAATCTGAAAAATATGGGAAGCAGGATTGCTCTGTTAAAATACCCTCAGTTAAGAGAAAATGTGTGTATTTATATACAAGCTCTCCTTTCCAAGAACTCCTAATGACTTCCGGTATTTCATATAAGAGATATTTTATATTGCTGTCTACTTGATAGGGCTCAAAATGGCTTAGAATAACAAAACAAGTCAATAAATAAACGAAACAATTAATGGCACCCTCTCACACTTCTGCCATCCAACTTTCCTGCAAAATCACAAGGTTTTCAGGCCTTCCTAAAGCCAGGAGCTTAAAAGCAGTGAATATTTCCGCAAGGTAGAATATGTCATCCCGTATGGAGGAAGTCACAAAGAAGGTACATCCTTAGACACCAGCCCATTAATTATATTTGGAGGTGAGACCCTTATCAACCTTTTCCTAAAGTAATCCATAGGTAAGTCAAACCCTATAAGAGAAGGACAGGCAAAGAACTCTGTACATAATTAATCATAAGCACTTTGAGGTGGACAGAATGGTAATTAATGTGGAGAGCATCATAAATGAAGATTACTGTCAACAGGAAACTCATTGCTTTTTGAATTACAAGCTTCCAAATCATCTTCAAAAGTCATTCATGATATCGGGTAGACCAGACTAAGAAATCAAAGCCATAAAGATCTAGAAATAATTTTATTTTAGCACCTTTAGTTACAAAATCTTGAAAGTCTTAAGGTGTTTCCCCTCCTCTCTCACTCCTATCTTCATGTAAATTAGAGAAGGACCTTTCTGAAACATTTAGAATTTAGAATAACAGAGATGGAAGGGACCTTGGGGGTCTTCTAGTCCAACCCCCTGTTTAGGCAGGAAACCCTACACCATTTCAGACAAATGATTACCCAACATCTTCTTAAAAACTTCTAGTGTTGGAGCATTCACAACTTCTGGAGGCAAGTTGTTCCACTGATTAATTGTTCTAAATGTCAGGAAATTTCTCCTAGTTCTAAGTTGCTTCTCTTTTTGATTAGTTTCCATCCATTGCTTCTTGTCCTGCCCTCAGGTGCATTTATACTTGTTTCTTGGACTGGGCTCAAGTTTCACTTGTCTGACCACTGTCATAGCAGCTGCTCTTCCTCCTGTTCTTCAAGACCATTTCCCATGACCGATACAACATAGAGATGATTTCATGAGTGGTAAGAATATGAATCCTTGTTGGAGAAACTTGGGTCTCAGAAAAGTTTGCAAGCATCTTTCAGAATGATTGGATAATGTTTTCCATTTCAGCTTTACTTCTTCTTTAAAAAGAAAAAACAATTACTACCAACCTGCCTTCCATTGAGGACCTGTATTCTGCATGAGTCAAAAAGAGGGCCGTGAAAATATTTCCAGACCCTCACATCCTGGACATAAACTGTTTCAACTCCTACCCTCAAAATGACACTATAGAGCACTGCACACCAGAAAAACTAGACACAAGAACAGATTTTTCCTGAATGCCATCACTCTGCTAAACAAATAATTCCCTCAAACTGTCAAACTATTTACTAAGTCTGCACTACTATTAATCTTCTCATCGTTCCTATCACCCATCTCCTCCCACTTATGACTGTATGACTGTAACTTTGTTGTTTGTATCCTTATGATTTATATTGATATTGTTTCCTAGTAGGATTTGATTGCTTATTTGTACCCTATGACTACCATTAAGTGTTGTACCTTAGGATTTTTAATGAATGTATCTTTTCTTTTTATGTAGACTGCATAATGTAGCATATGCATCAAAGACAAATTCCCTGTGTGTCCAATTACACTTGGCCAATAAAGAATTCTATTCTATTCTATTCTATTCTATTCTATTCTATTCTATTCTAT
>WNWU01000063.1:2895870-2913123 GCA_012654045.1 Ptyas mucosa | reverse complement strand
GAGGAGAGGAGAGGAGAGGAGAGGAGATCTTGCCCAGAAAATATAAATCTTGAGTAGATTAGAACATGAATGAATGAATGAATGGATGGATGGATGAATGAATGGATGGATGGATGGATGGATGGATGGATGGATGGATGGATGGATTAAGTGTTGTGGGAAAAATACCCACTTAAATCCGGAGCCAAGGTGTTTATAGGTAAAATGTAACAAAGCAGGGGTGAAATCCAGCAGGTTCTGACAACCGGTAGTGGAAATTTTGAGTCGTTCAGAGAACTGGTAGTGGAAATTTTGAGTAGTTTGGAGAACCGGCAAATACCACTTCTAGCTAGCACCACAGTGGGTTGGGAATGGAGATTTTGCCATATCCTTCCCCCAGGCGTGGGGTGGGAATGGAGATTTTGCAGTATCCTTCCCCTGCCATCCCCACCAAGCCACACTCACCAAGCCAAGCCAAACCATGCCATGCCATGCCCACCAAGCCACGCCCACAGAACTGGTAGTAAAAAAAATTGAATTTCACCACTGTAACAAAGTGTCCTTGATGAGCACGATGTCAGCGAGTTAAATTGCATTTTTTCATCGCTGCCATAATCAAAGAGGAAAAGGAAAAAAAACCCGGAGCGAGCAGTACAGTTTGAAATTTAGTGCTTGGCATTTGAGATATTGTCCTTCTCCCCCTTCCTTAATAGAGAGGGTTACCCAGGTGATGAAGGGAGGGGGACATTCCTGTGATCTGAAGCAGTTGGCAGAAGAGACTGACTTGGAAGATGGCCAATGGGCATTGAGATATTGTGAGGCAGAAGGGGAGGGGTTTGGTTTCGGAGAATCAGTTTTGGCTGTCTGTCAGGTTTCGGCGTAATCTCAAATAAACTTCATTCATCAAAGACTTTGTGTTTGAGAATGAAGTTTATTTGAGATTACGCCGAAACCTGACACATGCATAGCTCCAACGATCACTGGACTCCACACCAAGTAAAATGAAAGAGTGTGAAACCCACAAGATTATAGATTATATACCTTCCAAAATGATACATAGGATCCACAAAAGCAGTGTCAATTATAGCATATGCTTTATATGTAGCTTCTGATAAGAACATAGACTGAACTTGCCATAGGTTACCCAGTGTCTCTAAGTTCTGCATATCTAAAGAGGCACCAAGCCTGCCTTTTAACTGATACTAAGCAATGTCCTTTATTTTGCTCAAATATTTTTTCACACGAATGGCGTGCTGGCCTAGAGGCGAAGATGCTCACCTCCCTCTCGAAAGGTTGAGGGTTCAATTCAGTGGTGGGTTTCTACCAGTTCAGGCAAACCAGTAGTGGCAGCAGCGGGAGGCCCCGCCCACCTCCCGGACGTCATCACAGACACTCTGCACATGCACAGAAGTTCTGAACTGGTAGTGAAGGTAAGTGGAACCCACTACTGGTTCAATCCTAGGCAGCAGCAGCTATTTGCTTATCGGGATGCAAAGAGAGAATATCTGCTGCAAACTCCTCATAGGCAGGAGCCTGAGTGGCGTAGCAGGCTAATGCCTCCTACTAAAGCAGCATTTAACATCCAGCTGCCTGCAATTACTGCGAGTTCTAATCTCACCAGGCTCAAGGTTGACTCAGCCTTCCATCCTTTCTAAGGTGGGTAAAATGAGGACCCGGATTGTGGGGGCAATAAGCTGACTTTGTATAAATATACAAAAGTATGAAGGCTATTGCTTAACGCACTGTAAGCCGCCCTGAGTTTCCGGAGAAGGGCGGCATATAAATATAAATAAAATAAAATAAAAATAAATAGGCATCAGGAAGGGCATCCAGCCAGTAAAAACTCATCTCCGTTCAGCCATCCTGACTCCACTCAGAATAAAGGGATTAAAGGGTCATAAAAAAAGGGGGGGGATACTCTTTTCACATTAAGGAAACCACAACAACCTGGTTTTTGTTATCTGTTTCTTTTCCCTGCAGGGTTGCCAGGCAATTTCAGGTGCTTCGCTCCTTCTGCTGTGCAAATCAAAAAGCCCTCACAACAATCATGTATGTAAGGATAGAATACTATTATTCCCCAAAGGGAAAAGCGAATGCGTGGTGCATGTAAATCTATAAAGACGATGTCTCAACCATTTCATTTAACTAATTGAATAACATTTACAAGGGAAGGGGAAAAAAAATATGGAATGAGACATGGCATCAATTGGATTACAGGGAAAAGTTGGGAGAAGAGACTTTTTTCTAATATTTTCCGCATTAGAATTTGTCTCTCCTTGACAAATTGCCGTTTTATACTTGAATATAAAAATACCCAGTGCAGCATATTGAGTAGTCATAACAGTGGAACAGCTTCCCCAGAATAATTCAATTATGTTTACTTTTTTTTTGGGGGGGGGGGCTGTGGAGGCAGCAGATTAAAAGTTTGCATGGTAACCACCAAAAGTGTTTCTGTGTCTGACTGTGACATACAGCCTCTAAAACTGACTTAATTGGCCTCAGCAGGTTGTAACTCTAATCAGGAATGTAGCAGAAAGGAGAGAGAGGGGGGGAAGGAGGGAGGGAGGGAGGGAGAGAGAGAGAGAGAGATTGCTTGGGCAAACAAAGCATTTGTGGAGTTTATTGGAAGAGCATTTGAAGGAAGTAGACGAGGTGACCATAGAGTAGAACAATATGAGAGCGGCAGGGTGGCCTAGTGGTGAAGAGTCTCACCTCCCTCTGAGAAGGTTGGGAGTTGAAGCCTAGGTAGCGGCAGTTGTTTCTCTCCTAAGGTGAAAAGGGAAAAAAAAATCTGCTGCAAACCCTGTGTAGGCATCAGGAAGGGCATCTGGCCAGCAAATGCTCAGCTTCATCCAACTCTAGCCTGAATTAAAGGATTATAGGATCGTAAAAAGGGAATTTTACAGTAGAACTATATGATTTAATTCTTGTGAATAAGGGAATGGTTTCTGGAATATTTGTAGTATTAGATGAAAAACAATAGAAGATATTTACTGTGACTTGTACACCAGTTGTACTCTTCCTGGACCAAGAGGCTGCTCACTGTCACTCATTTATTTATTTATTTATTTATTTATTTATTTATTTATTTATTTATTTATTCATTCATTCATTCATTCATTCATTCATTTATTTATTTATTTATTTATTTATTGGTTCGATTTATATGCCACCCTTCTCCGGAGACTCAGGGCGGCTTACAATGCGTTAAGCAATAGCCTTCATACTTTTGTGTATATACCTGCTTAGTAGGGCTTTCGGGGACCCCCAAGCGGTGTTCTTTTTTATACAAAGTCAGCTTATTGCCCCCACAATCCGGGTCCTCATTTTACCTACCTTGGAAGGATGGAAGGCTGAGTCAATCTTGAGCCTGGTGAGATTTGAACTCGCAGTAATTGCAGGCAGCTGGCATCTAAGTGCTATTTAACAGCACTTTAGTCCGCTGCACCACAACTCATGCCCTCACGATCTTCTGTTTGGAGTACTGCAATGTACTTGGCATAGGGTTGACCTTGAGTAACATTTAAACTGGTACAGAATAGCAATAACAATAGCACTTAGATCTCATCGTAGTGCTTTATAGCCCTCTTTGAGCAGTTTACGATGTCAACATATTGCCCTCCCACCAAACAATCTGGGTCCTGGTTTTTGCAACCTCGGAAGGACGGAATCCTGAGTTCATCTTGAACTGGTCAGGATCGAACTCCAGAGTTAGCTCGCAATACTGCAATCTTATCACTGCGCCACCACAGTAGCTGCATGGATTGTAAATGGTATCAGCTATTCGGCACATATAACTCCATAGCTTCAGGGGTTGCACTAGTTGCCAGTGTGTTTCTGGATGCAGAGTTGTCACCATTAAAGCCATTATGGCTTAAGGCCAGGTTACCACAAGGAATCTCCCCACCTCCCACTGTTTTTATTTGTCCAATACAGTCTGGCATGTTGCCATGCTTTGACTCCTGTCAGCCAAGGAATGTCAGCTGGCAAGGACCAAGAGACATGCCTTCTCTGTTGTAGTCCCTGGAACATCATCCCTGTCATGGTCCCATCAGAGCCTGAGTCCGAGGAGGAGGACAAGATGAACCTAGGGCCAACGGAGGAACAACCAGAGGAGCAGAATGAGGCAGTCACAGCTCCCTCGGGCAGGGTCACCAATGAGGGAGATGGGGCAAAAGATGACCAGGTGAGGGGGGAGGAGAGGGCAGGCAGCAGAGCAGAGGAACAACGGAGCTCCAGCAGTGAGCAATTACCTCCCCCACCCCCTGATTCCCAAGCACGGAGAATGGAGAGGAGGCAGGATCATTGCAGGGCCACCCAACAACTTGGGAGGAGGGCACATCGCCCCTCTTCACAGGGATCACCTGGGGAAATGAGATTTAGGGAAATGCCATTGGGAGGGGCGTTTATCGGGAACAAGCATTGCTTTTTTCCCCAGTCTTACTTGCTGTTTCCGACACCTGTATACTTTTCTGTGGGTGTTTTGTTTGCCTTGTTTGCCATTCTGGCCTGGCCTGGCTATGTGCGAGATCTCAGTGACACAGTTATACTCCGGGAGGTGCTGCAGTCCCCAGAATTTTTCCTGTGACAAAGACTTTCTGAAACCAAATTCCTTGAATTGTGGCTGCTTGTTTTGACCTAGGCTTTCTTCAAAAGCATGAAGCAGAGTCTTGGTCCCGGCAAAACCCCTTTTATTTACACAACTGTGAATTCCTTTCATTCACAGTCAGCAAGGCCTGGCAAACAGTTTTTCAGAGGAATATTTATCAACACAGACCTTATCTCACTTGGAAAGCTGCCAAGTAACTAGTTTCTAAATGCAGGGCAAAGCCAAACTTGGCACAGAGTCTTTTATAGTCACGAACAGAATTTTCCACTCTTGAAACGACTGACCGACCGACCGAATTGTTTCCTACAAAAGCCCACTCCCCATTCATTCCTCTTTTGTTTCCTATGGGAGGGGCCAATCATATCCAAGTTACTCCCAAGTCAACCCTACTTTCTTAGTTGTTCTTATCTTCTGGCAGCTCTGCATATGCACACACTGGGAACAGGCTCCAGCTGTTCCTCTGCCTCACTGCTGTCTAGCTCCCTCTCTGCCTCCAATGCAGATCCCTCGTCCGAGCTTTCCACAGCCAGGGCCTATTGGAAGTGCATGTTTAGAGGTTGGCTCCTGGACTTGCAGTGAAGGGGGTGTTGTGACCCAGGCCCAAGTAAGTAGTAGGAAAATCAGTCAGCGAAAAAACAAACAAACTTTATTCAAACAGCTGAGAATTACTTCATTCCCAGCGTCATTCAACAAAATTAAAGCAAATTCCTCCTAACACAAATTCCTCAGTCCTATCGCAAACCTTAGTCCAATTAGGCAAACTGCCAAAGGCCTCTCTTGGCAAACGTTCAGAAGTCACAGATACAAAAATAAATACAAGACGTAGATGAAGAAGAAGATGAAGCTACCAATGGAGTTTTCCGGCAAAGCCCAAACGCCATTGCTGGTCTGTTTTAAGCCTTATGGGAGGGGCCAATCATCTCTTGGCCCTACTCCCGAGTTGTCCTCTTTGCTTGAGCTGCTCTTACCTTCTGGCAGCTCTTCTCATGCATGCATTAGGAACAGGCTCTTCCTGTTCCTCTGCCTCACTCCTATCAGTCTCTGGAGGCTTTGGAGTCCGCACCTCTCTCCCCGATGGCCCTGGCCCCATCTCTGCCTCTGATGCAGAGCCCTTATCCGGGCCTTCTCCAGCCTGCAGGACTGGCCTATGTTCTTCCTCAGCCTCATCACTGTCCGACTCCACTGCCAGCTCCACAATAGGGTGGGACTTTTGGGGGAAAGTTGGAACAATAAAGGGGAGTTAAGCCTTCGGTCTGGCTGTGTTGTTTCCATGCCCAGTCCCGGGCCATCACAATCCCTCTTAAGATCAGGATGGCCTCAATCCTGCTGGACTTCTGAAGGCCTTGAAGACTGGGCTCTGTGCCCAGACCTGGGGTTCTGAATATATCTTTCCTGGTTATGTTATATCTCTTGGCTGTTACTTATATTTTAATTTATTTTCTATATCCTGATGTAATTGTTTTCTTTTCTTTTTTCTTTTTTTTGATGAATTTTTTCATCATCCAGAGTTACTGGTTTGAGATGGATATGAAAATGGATTGAATGAGACTTTTGGGTATGACAGTGACAGACAATAAATTAAAATTTAATAGTCCTGTTGTTCTATCTAGTTGAAGTTTCTAAAGTTTCTGGCCAGGAGATCACAATGCTGTTTCCTTGGGTCAAGGTTTCCTTGAAGGCCACTGAAAAACAGGAACTGACAAAAAAAAACCTGGACTCCTAACTAACTGATTGGTACTGGCTGGTTCAGCAGAAAATTGCCTCTTTTATGGGAATTGCCCTGGTTTTTAAATCCAATCCAGGATGCTCATTAAGCTAACTAGTTTAGTCCTTTAAAACTCTATAAAGCTTAGAATATTGTTTCCTCTGAAATCAGCTCCAAGTAGTGTCTGCTTCATTTTTACGAATGTTTTTAGTGATGTCTATTGTACATTGCAACAGGGACACAGTGGCTCAGTGGCTAAGACACTGAGCTTGTTGATCGAAAGGTCGACAATTTAGTGGTTTGAATCCATAATGCCACGTAATGGGGTGAGCTCCCGTTACTTGTCCCAGCTTCTGCCAACCTAGCAGTTCGAAAGCACATAAAAAATGCAAGTAGAAAAAGAGGGACCACCTTTGGTGGGAAGGTAACAGCATTCTGTGCGCCTTTGGCATTGAGTCATGCCGGCCACAGGACCATGGAGACGTCTTTGGACAGCGCTTTGAAATGGAGATGAGCACCGCCCCCTAGAGTCGGGAACAACTAGTACATAAGTGCAAGGGGAACCTTTATCTTTACCTTTATTGTACATTGCCTTGAATTGCAGACAAGGGAGTAAGTTTTGCAACTTTTGGTAAGTAAACAAGTATCAAAGGAAATGCTGAAAATCACTTAGAACATGTATGATCAACCGTGGACCACAGGTTCTTAGGAAAATCTCTTTTAAAGAATGCTGTTTCCTTATGTGCTGTTTCCTTTAGTTGTTTAGTTTTCTGTCACTTTATTAACAGGGCATTTTCCATGCTATATATGTTCTATATCATAGATTGTTATACGATACATGTTATATATTGTAAGAACAACCTCCCCCTGTGACCGAAGAGAAAAGCTTTTGATCAGTGTGTGGTACCTGTCAGTTTTGGAAGACAGTTCCTAACTGCCACATATTTTAGCCTGGGAAATTGGGAGGGGGGTTTTGTTGGAGCGGTAGAAAATTAGTCATAACAACATTCCGTATTCAAGGACACTTTTGCCTGCATCTGCTGGAGACTGCCTGGAGATTGTATCCAATTGAATGTGAAGAGTTGATTGGGTTATGAGATGAACTTGTGGGTGTGGGGCAGGGCTGTGAACTGTTAGCTGGGTGGAGAAAACCTGGAAGTTTTCAGATTCAGGTTTTCCCAGATGTGCCAACACGACATCTCTAATAAATTGGAACTTTGAGGAACCTCAGGCCTCAGAGTTTTATTTCATTGGGGGTGTTCCTTGGAACCCTGACAATCTGCTCTAACATATGCCGGTGTTCTGCCCCAGCTATGGACCCCAAAGAACAAAGCACACACAAAGTTTGTACAAAATTTAAATTTACTAAAATAACTCAGTCTTTTCCAAACAAAGGCTGTTAATAAACTTTCTTAACAGCCAACAAGAAAACAAAGATAAAGTAATCACAATCTTACTAAGGTTGGCAGAAAGCCCAGTAGCAATTCACAGAGATCCAGATGCAAAGGAGAATGAACTAAAGTTGTTCCCTACAAATTGCTTCAGTTGGTGTTCCTCCTTAAATAGGCTAAGGGAGTGGCCAATTAGTCCCAAGCCTTACTCTCGAGGAGACCTCCTCCTGAGGAACCACTCCTGACTTTTGGCAGCTCTGCATGCCTGTGCATCGAGAAGAGGCTCCTCCTCTTCATCCTCTTCACTTAAAGGAGCTTCTGGAGGTTCAGGCTGAATCCCTGACTCTGGCACCACATTTTCTCCAGCCCCTTCATTGTCTGACTCGGATGCCAGCTGCACAGGCTGCTGGCACAACACCACACCAGCCTCCTCGCTGTCAGAATCAGCTACAATCTGCACAGGCCGCTGATGAGCCACAACAGCTGGTGAAACATGGACACTAACCTCACAATCGATACAAAAGCTGCAAGTGGTCAAAGAGCCATGGAAAGATACATGCCCGGCATCACAAGACAAAATAGAAAGAACTGCACATGGATTAGAGAACAAACAAAAGTATACGATATCATCAAGGGAGTGAAAGAATTTGAAATGGGAATGGGCTGGTCCCACAGCAAGGAGAAATGATGGCAGGTGGATCAAGGCAGTCATAGAATGGATCCCACTTGATCATAGGCATCCCCGAAAGAAACCTAAAACAAGATGGATTGATGACATCAGCAAGTATTTTGGGCCCAATTGGCAAAAGAAAGTTCAGGATCATATTGGCTGGAAGAGACCTTCATCCTGCAGTGAATATGAATAGACAATGGCTAAGAAGATGATGATGGTGGTGGTGGTGGTGGTGGTGATGATGATGATGATGATGATGTCATGTTTATATTATATCATGATTATATTATACAGTATGTCCATTTCCCTATTTCAAAACTGAGTGGTGCGGTGGCTTAGAGGTGGAGCTCTCGCCTCACAATCAGGAGGCTGTGAGTTCGATCCTAGGTAGAGGCAGATATTTCTGTCTCTGGGCACAATGAGAATATATGCGCTGAACAAAGCTCCACATTGGTGATGGGAAGGGCATCTGGCCATTAAAACGCTCTGCTAGCTCCATTCAGTTGCCCAGACTCCACCCTGCAAAGGATGATGGGGTCGTTAAATGATGATGATGACTTCCCTATTTCAAAATGATGTTGATTACATCCCTCTTTGTACAAATTCTTTATCCTCAGCGTTATGTGTATTTGTTAGTTCAATCTCCTTAGCCTGGGCCTTTTCTCTTTCTGGGTTTACTGTTTTCAACCCTATGATGTAACTACATTTTTTTTTTTTGGATGCTGGAAGCATTGAAGCCAACCCATACGAAGAGAAGATTGTCCATCTTAACGACTGCCCTCTGCAAGATCAAGAAATCACAGCTTGCCTCTAAAGATGTTTTGTATTGCATGCAAGCAAAAATTGGGAAATCAAGTGCAAGCGGTATAATATTTCCATTTTAACAAGCATTTCCCTGAGACCTACCTTTAGTACCCTGTTTCCCCCCAAAATAAGGCATCCCCTGATAATAAGCCCAATCGGGCTTTTGAGCACATGGCAATAAGGCCAAGCGCTTATTTCAGGGTTCAAAAAAATATAAGACAGAGTCCTATTTTCAGGGAAACACGGTAGACTATATGAACCCTCACTTGTTACAGACTATTTTTTCCCCTAGCAATAGACTTTTTTTTTTTTTTGGTCTTTGCTATCTCCTTTCAAATGAACCATTTTTTTTTTTTTGGCTTGCTTAAAACATAGCCTCTTTTTCTGCAGAGTCACTCGCAAAAACTATGGATGTGAGATACAGGGGGAGGGAGAAAGGGGAGAGTGGAGGAGAACCGTCTTCACTCTTCTTGTTCCTTTATGATACATTCTTAGGATGCATGCCATAAAGCTTTGTTCAAGCCATTTTTTAATATCTCAGATAATAAGTGTCCATCAATTTTCTCAGCTGCAAGAGAAGAAAAGGTTTAAATTCTCTGACACTTCAACACAAATGTTTTGCCCCCCCCATCTCTTTGAACGCTCCCGCTCCCTCGTTCTCTTGAACGCGGCTTTGCAAATCCTCGAATGACACCAAGAGTGACAAAAATTGCAATGAGTTTATAGCTGTCCTTAACAATGTACAAGAATCAAATATAAACACCGCCATTATACCAATCGGGTTTCTCTGAATAGCATAACACCGCTCGGCTCCTAGCCTCTTTTCGCGTCTTCCCTTCAATATTCAAAGGGTTGAAATAGAGAATGAAATGTGCAATCTTATTTATGCATTATTTTCTTTTTAAGAGTCTGAAAATAGCAGCAATTGAGGATCCCAATCTGGATCAGTTCATGGCAGGAGATGAGATGATCCAAGCTAAGAAAGAAAGGAACAATACCTTCAGTTCCAGGGCTAATTTTGCAGAGCCTTGGTGGTGCCCTGGTTAGAATGTAGTTTTGCAGTCTAATTCTCAGTTCGACAGTTCGATTCTCACCAGGCTGAAGGTAGACTCAATATCACTTAGACTTAAATGAGCCACGGTGGTACAGCAGTTAGAATGCAGTATTGCAGGCTACTTCTGCTGACTGCCAGCTGCCAGAAGTTTGGCAGTTCAAATCTCACCAGGCTCAAAGTTGACTCAGCTTTCCACCCTTCCAAGGTCAGTAAAATAAGAACCTGGATTGTTTGGGGGCAAAACGCTGACTCTGTAAACCACTTAAAGAGGATTGGCAAGCACTGTGAAGCAGTATATAAGTCTAGCGAAAGCAATAGCAACAGCACATAGACTTATATACCGCTTCACGGTGCTTTACAGCCCTCTGTAAGTGGTTTACAAAGTCAGCATATTGCCCCCAACAATCTGGGCCCTCATTTTACCCACTTTGGAAGGATGGAAGGCTGAGTCAACTTTGACCCTGGTGAGATTTGAACTGCCAAATTGCAGGCAGCTGGCAGGCAGCAGAAATAGCCTGCAGCACTGCATTCTAACCACTGAGCCACGATGGCTCATTTAAGTCTAAGTGATATTGCTATTACTATTAGCCAAACAGCACAAAGCAGTGGCCCCAATCTCTTGGATTCCAGGGACTAGTTCTGTGGAGATGGGTTTTTCCATGGATTGGGGTGAACAGCATGGTTTTGTAAAGCCTGCATCCCAGATGTGGCTTCACTGACTTGTGTGGTCTGGTTCCTGGTGGGCCATGGATCAGTGCTGGTCTGCAGCCCAGGGACTGGGGACTCCTGGAAAAAAAGGAAAGTTCGTTCTCCTTTTACTATTCAATATTATTCCAACAACATCACCATCTAAGCCCTACATGGCTTAGGCCCGGGATGTTTGGCAGACCATCTGCAACCAGAAACAGCTTCCCATCACCCTGTGCATTCCTACAGGGAGGGCCTACTCAGGGTGCCGTTGGCCGGACAGTGTCGGCTGTCTACCCCCAGGGAGAGAGCTTTCTCTGTGGGCACACTCACCCTTTGGAATCAACTCCCTCTGGAGCTCCGACCTTCGCTCTTTCCGCCGTGGCCTGAAAACGTAGCTATTTCACCTGGTCGCCCTGGACTGATAGGGGTTTTAATAGAATTTTAACTGGGTTTTATTGAATTTTTGTTAATTTTAACCTGGATTTTTGTTTTATTTGCTTTGTTTTAATTGTTGTGAGCCGCCCCGAGTCCATTGGAGATAGGGCGGTATACAAGTTCCATTAATAAATAAATAAATAAATCTGATGACTATTTAGTCTCTTCATCCACCCTCACTCCTTTTCCTCCCCTCCCCTCCCCTTCACCCTCTCTCCCTCCCTCCTTCTCTCTGTCATGTAAATCAAACCACAACAGTTTTAAAGACATAGCATGCCAACCCGACCAGTTGTATTTTACACATCAAACGGTTTTTAAAGTAAAGCTGAATATGATGTGTGCTGCAGATTATTAAAGGATCATTTGATAACCGTATCCATGAAATGGTGAACTGCAGGAATGTCACAGCTGATTATTGATGGATCGCGTGCCATCAAGCCGGTGTCGATTTAGCAACTGCATAGACAAAACTTTCTCCCAGGCGATTTATCAGCAAACCTGGCCCTTCTAATGGCAACAGCTATCGGTAATTGAGTCCATCCACCTTGCCACCGGTTATCCCCACAATACATGGAAATGGTGGCTGTTCCTCTGGCAGCCAACACTGCCAGCAAACAGCCAGATTGATTCACCGCGCACCACCACAGGAGCAGAAATCCTTCAACCGCTGCACCTGTCTTCACAGTCATTTCAGGATGACAGCGTACGGGTGAACCCTACGAGCACAGCCTCATCAAATCAACCCTGGACATTCACATATTTCACAACTAGTTTTAAAGTCCAAAAGGCCTTCAATCATATGATTTAATCTAAATGACTAGCAGCTTTTTGCTTCCTTGTTCATAAAAATGATTTAATACAAAGTAGAGGGCTCGGAAATCAATCTTTGGCAGTCAAAGAAACTTGTGTAGCATTGTCCTTTTTCTCTCTCTCTCTTTTTCTTCCCAGAAAATAACTTACGTCACCCTTGTATTAAAAGGAGAGGAATTCAGTGATTGAATACAGTGTAATTTTTTTTTAAATAACAGCTTTTAATCAATGTTCTTGGGCATGTGTATGGTTTCTGTAAAGAAAGGAAAGCTTTATGAAGAAACAAGACTGGTATTTCTGCCCAACATCCTTGAACTTGTTCATATCCTAAAGGTAAAGGTAAAAGTTCCCCTTGTACATATGTGCTAGTCGTTCCCGACTCTAGGGGGCGGTGCTCATCTCCGTTTCAAAGCCGAAGAGCCAGCGCTGTCCGAAGATGTCTCCATGGTCATGTGGCCGGCATGACTAAATGCCAAAGGTACAGAGAATGCTTCCCACCAAAGATGGTCCCTATTTTTCTACTTGCATTTTTTACGTGCTTTCGAACTGCTAGGTTGGCAGAAGCTGGGACAAGTAACAGGAGCGTACCCCGTTATGTGGCACTAGGGATTCGAACCACTGAACTGCCAACCTTTCGATCGACAAGCTCAACATCTTAGCCACTGAGCCACCACATCCCTTTATGTCTTACAAGAAACTAAATTTGATGAGGTGCTCACAAAAAGGGTACAAAGATTAAGTTTTCCTCCAAATTATAAGGAAGACATTTTCTAAATAGGAAAAGGATTTGTGAAGTAAAGCCTCAGTACTATTTCATAATGCCTTGGTAAGACCACACTTGGAATATTGCATCCATTGTGTAATATACTAGGGGTGGCCCTAGTATAAAAAAGATGTTGAGACTCTGAAAAGAGTGCAGAAAAGAACAACAAAGATGTTCAAGTCCTAGAAGTTAAACCATATGAAGAACAGGTGCAGGAATTGGGCATGTCTAGTTTAATGAAAAGAAGGGTGATATGAAAGCAGTGTTTCAATATTTGAGGGGTTGCCACAAAGCACCAGAAGGCAGGAGAAGAAGCAATGGATGGAAAGTAATCAAGGAGAGAAGCAACCTAGAACTAAGAAGAAATTTCCTGTGAGAACAATTAACTAGTGGAATGGCTTGCCTTCAGAAGTTGTAGGTGCTCCATCAGTGAAGGTTTATAAGAAGAAATTGGACAGCCATTTGTCCAGAATGGTACAGGGTCTCCTGCTTGTGCAGGAGCTTGGACTCAAAGACCCCCAAGACCCTTTCCAACTCTATTATTCTGATTTGCTCCAGAGTTCAATCATTTATACTGTCCTTTTCTGCAACCCATTTCTAAAATATTCTTGACCCCACCCTCGATTTTTCATTTATTTAATTTACAGTCATGGGTCAAATAGAATATTCTGTTAGAGATGTGGCCAAAATGAAATTTAGTATTCCAAGTGGTGGCCGTGCCATCGATCTTTGAAAAGAAATACCATTAATCCGCCAGATGTTAAAATTTTACTCAGTTGAGAGATATTTTTCAGCTCTTTTAGACTCTATTTCAAGTTTATCCAACTTGAAATTATTCACAGATGTGGCCACATTTAGGAATTTTAAGAAATCTGACGTCAGCTTTGAGGGACCTTACTCTTTTTTATATTTTCAGAATAAAGCTCTGTTTAATGCTTTTATTTAATTGATGATTAAATGGTGAACGGTAGGAATGAACAAGCTCTCCCAGTTCATTATTGATTGTTTGATTATATGCAATCAAGTCAGTGCCTATATTTAAGAATCATTAGATAGATTTTATCCATGATGATGGATAACCTGGTTTTTCAAGTCTTCCAACAATGACCCACTGTTACTGTAATTCAGTGGTGGGTTCCTCCCGGTTCGGCCCGGTTCGGCCGAGCCGGTAGCGGTGACGATATGATGTCACCAAACCAGTTCTCTTTGTTCGGGAGCTGGGCCCTCTGTCCCCCTCACGCCCCCCAATTATTCTTACCTTTTATTTGGCCCCACCCCCAATCTATTGCTGCCTCCCGATTCCCAGCTGATCGGCTCGAAGGAAAAAAACTGTTTAAACTTTTGCCACGGGGCTTCAAAGGACCACCCTACAGCTGATCAGTGTTAAAAGGCAATGTGGTGCTGGTAGACCGGTGCCTCCAAAAACAAATGAGTAGACCGGTACAGCTCTGCAAGCAGTTAAAAGCCTGGTAGACCAGTACCTCTGCTAAATCCTAAAGAATTGTCACATGACCATCAAGCCACGCCCACAGAACCGGTAGTAAAAAAAATTAGAACCCACCCCTGCTGTAATTGCATTACAGTAAACTTTCAACTTACTATTCTACTTCTATTCTCTTCTTTTCCTTCTTCTACTGTTGCTGTTGCTTGCTATATTTCATTGAGTATTCCACAGTTCCTGTAGCCTACTGACTTTGTTTATATCTTCAGTTTCATAATAAATGTCACCGCAATGCTGCTTCTTGTCTCTTCAAACAAGTCTTTGAACTTCTTTGTTAAGTCCCATCGTGAGATTTTGTCTTTCATGAATTTGGCTTCTTTGCTTGGTTCCTTCCATGGTTTGCTCTGACATCCAGTTTGTTTTCTTCTGTTTCTTAAGGTTTGGCAACAACAACAACAACAACAACAATATCAGCAACAGCAACAGCAACAGCAACATAACACATAAATAACATAACACCCCAGATATCATGGTTGTTGAGGGCCAAAGCGTACAGTTTATTGATATCACGGTACCAAGAGACGCCAGAGTTGAAGAAAAAGAACTGGAAAAAAATCATAAAATATTGCAACCTGGCCATCGAAACTACAAGGCTATGGATGAAACATGTCACAGTGATACCCATTGTCATCGGGGAACTTGGTACCATGTCCAAGAATTTTACAAAACACATCAAGAAATTGCAGCTTCCTGCAATAACACCAGCGGAACTGCAAAAAACTGCACTACTCGGAACATCGTATATTTTAAAAAGATACTTGGTTGATACCTAGGATGCTGGCAGCAACCCGTATCAACCATTAGTACCAGTCAATCGTATTTGTGACACATTTTTAAATGCTCAGTTGAATTTCATGTTTAATGAATAAAAGGGATAATAATAATCTTCTCCTTCTCCTTCTCCTTCTCCTTCCTCTCCTCCTCCTCCTCCTCCTCTTCCTCTCCTCCTCTTATTCCTCCTCCTCCTCCTCCTCCTCCTCCTCCTCCTCCTCTTCCTTCTCCTTCTCCTCCTTCTCCTTCTCCTTCTCCTTCTCCTTCTCCTTCTCCTCCCTAATAATTACTTCAAGTTCATCTCACAGTTCCTTTGGTTTGGTTTCTATAGGTTTCAGGAATGCAATGACATTTCTGATGTTCTTCTTGAAAATGGTGAATATATATACCGTATTTTTCAGAGTATAAGATGCACCAGACTATAAGATGCACTTACCTTTTTTGGTGAGGAAAAGAAGAAAAAGAAATCTGCCTCTGCCTCTGAGCAATTTTGCCTCGTTGCAGCAAACAGCAAATAGCCTGCTTTACTTTCAGTTTCGTTTTCAGCATAGCTTGATTAGCACAAGGAAAAAAAAAATCTACTCCAGCAATTTACCTCTTTGCAGCAAGCAGCAGAGCCTTGTGCAAAACAGCTGAGACCAAAACAGCTAAGAGTCAGGAGGCAAATCCAATCAACTTGTGCTAATTAGGCTGTGCTGAAACTGAAAGGAGTTGTTTTTTCTTGCTGTTTGCTTGCAAGGAGGTAACTGCTGTGAGGCAGAGGCCAAAGAGTGGGGGCCAGTGGGTGGGCGAGGCTACATTCGGTGTATAAGACACCCCTAAATTTTCACCCCCTTTTAGGGAGGAAAAAGGTGTGTCTTATACTCCGAAAAATACGGTATGCTCAAGATCATATTCTGGAGACTGGTCCTTCTCTTTCTCCTTCCTGTTCCCCTCCCCTCTCCTCCCCTCTATCTCCCCTCTTTCTATTCCTCAATTCATTCTGAGGTTTTCTATACCCATGTAGTATACAATATTTCTACACTATATCTATATTCAAACACATTGCTATTTGACATGGGGTTTTATGTCTATAATTCATTCTAAATCTTAATCTTAAAATTAAACAGAACGGCAGGAAGACTTTAAAATTTACCGCATTATTTAATTTATTGTGGGTTGTACTGCTAAGGAAGAACGTATCAGCAAGGGAACATTAGGAACTCGGCTATGGAAGGTCTCTTTTATTACAGTTCTGATTAAATGTCTGAATTCTTGTCAAGAGTGAATAATGTGACCCTCATGAATTCCAAGGGAAGGTATTTAAATACTTGTAAATATCTTGTAGCACTTTTCAACTACCTTTACTGTTTCTTGATCAACCCAAGAGATGACCTGGAGAGAGAAAACAGAACTCTGCAAACAATATTTAGCATGCTCAGTTTAGATCAGGAATAATCTATTACAAGACCGCTGATCTTAAGAAAGCTATTCACCCATTTTTTAAATGATTTCCCAAAGCAGCTACTTCCAAATTAATTGCAAATTTCATTTTGCTTGGTGGAGTTCTGAGCAATTTCATCAATCATTTTGGCTATGTAAAGCTAACTAGGCCCAGCACATAGGTGCTGCAAAAATCTAAAGTCACTAGATGACAGCAAAGGGATATTAACAATTCTTTGATGACATTCTCCTCCTCCTCCTCCTCCTCCTCCTCCTCCTCCTCCTCCTCCTCCTCCTCCTCTTAGAATTAGACCTAGAATTAGACCTTCATGCTGTAGAATAGTATGGAAGTGAAGATCCCTTTGTTCAAGTTTCCATATTTTCTGCTGCATAAAAAAAGAGGCAAACTTTTTTTTAAAGCTTTGTTCGTTTGTTTGGCCTCTTAACATCACCAGGAAGATGTGGTGGAGCTAAATGGTTTGTTTTATTGATTATTTTAATGATTATTTTAACTTCTTTGAACAAAACACATTAATTTTATTGGAAGGAAGGAAGGAAGGAAAGAAAGAAAGAAAGAAGGAAGGAAGGAAAGAAGGATAGAAAGAACGAAAGAACGAAAGAACGAAAGAACGAAAGAACGAAAGAA
>WNWU01000063.1:2879171-2895860 GCA_012654045.1 Ptyas mucosa | reverse complement strand
GAAAGAACGAAAGAACGAAAGAACGAAAGAACGAAAGAACGAAAGAACGAAAGAACAAAAGAACGAAAGAACGAAAGAACGAAAGAACGAAAGAACGATTGCACAAATGCAATAGTTGTATTGTTTCCCAAATTTTGGCAACATGAAGAAATTTATAGATCTGGGGGCTATAAATAAATTCTCTGAAGTTTCATATGCCTTACAGCTTGTACTGATCCACACCTCAGGAGGAGAAATGTTTTAATATTCATTAGGGGTCTTACTTCTATACATTGTTCGGTGACATTTTAATGTACCAGGACATCTGCTACTGATCTTAAGGTGACCATCTGTGAAGAGAGGAATTTCCAAGTAGGCTGTGAAAAAGAGAAGCTGTTGAAGTTAGAAGTTCAGCTGCATTCATTTCAGGCTGAACAGCTTCTTTTAACATTACAGATGTATTTTAGCCCAGTACTGCTGATTATGTGTTCAACCTGTTAGGGAAGCTCATGTCCTTATTTTGCATAATTCAAATTCCGCCTCGACTTTTGTATTTTATTTCTCTCTGAACTCACAGCTAAACTGTGTTTCCTATCCGTGTATGTCTATAATACATCAGTAGCTGAGCATAACAATTCATGCATCTGATGCCCAGAATTTATTCCATGAAAACTTATGGCCTAATAAATTTGTTAAGTCTTTAAGTTGTCACAAGTCTCCAGTTGTTTTTGCTTCAAAAGAGTCTAATGTAACTACCCTGCTGGAGATTATTATGCTAACTATCTCTTCTCCAAACATTTTTTTTTATTGCTTCAGCCCTTTGTTATTATTTGACTATCTTGCACCGTGCTAAAGTAGTTGCTCATTTCACTTCAGCATGGAAACTTCATAAAAAATGGAAAAGCTTCAATAATCTTAAATCATTTGGCACTGCTCAGATTTCATCCCCAATTTTTTTTTATTTTTTTATTTTTTATTAGCGCCTCCATTCGGAAGGTACCAAGCTTCTACAAGATTTAAAATTATTGGAGCATTTCAATTTTTTATAAGCTTTCCAGTGAAGATGTGACTGTGGTTTTGGACTTGTAAAGTGCAGCACAATTTAAATTTAATCTAAATTATTTAAATGCTTCAGGCTTCAGGGAGATGTTCAATCTTTCAAACTGGAATTCGTGTTAGGAGATTGGAGCTAACCTATAATGTGCGTGCTTTCATCATTTTAAACCCCTTTTGGGTAGTGTTCATAGACGGGCTCTTTTTCTCCCGACTGTCAGTTTGTTCATTTAAAATATTTGTTTTCCTCTCTAATAGATGCAGGAGAAATAACGGTGACTGACTGGCACACATAAAAAGGTTTGCTGAGAAATTCTCCGAGCTTAAAATGGAATAGAAGATATCATATTGGTGATCCTGGAAACTAAGTAGAGATAAGATGCACTGAGCCTAGCTAGTGATTGACGATGCTGCTAGTTTTGCTAATCCAAGCAGGCAATTAGGACATCAGTGGTGCACCGCAACACACCGACTTTCAGATGAGTTATTTATAATTCTGCGGTGAAATCTGTCCTCAGATCAACAGGTCCAGTAAAAGGGAGATATAAAAAAAAATTGAAGGTCTCTACTGTTGATACTGTGTTCTCTAGTATTGTGAGAGGTGGAAGTATGGAAGGGTTTCTCCTAAAGTCCACCACCATTTCTACGGTTTTGATTGTGTTCAGTTCCAGATTGTTCCGGTTGCACCATGAAGCTAGTTGTTCAACCTCCCGTCTGTATGCGGATTCATCATTGTCTCGAATGAGACCGATCACTGTTGTGTCGTCTGCGAACTTCAGTAGTTTAACAGATGGATCGTTAGAGATGCAGTCATTGGTATGCAGTGAGAAGAGAAGTGGGGAGATC
This sequence comes from Ptyas mucosa, assembly GCA_012654045.1. NCBI lineage: Eukaryota > Metazoa > Chordata > Lepidosauria > Squamata > Colubridae > Ptyas > Ptyas mucosa. The sequence goes on along the minus strand of WNWU01000063.1, from coordinate 2,893,982 downwards.
ACACAGCCTTGGGGGGGGGGGGGGGGTTGTGCTAATTGTACAGGTATCTGATGTGATTCTGCTTAGCTTCACCTACTGCTTCCTGTTTGTTAGGAAGCTTATGATCCACTTACAAGTGTGTTCAGGTACCTGAAGCTGGTTTAGCTGGTTTAATTAGAAGAGTGTCTGGAATGATGGTATTGAATGCTGAACTAAAGTCTACAAAGAGGACCCATGCATAGGTCTTTGGAGATTCAAGATGTTGTAGGATGTAGTGCAGAGAAGGGGTGGGTTCTACTTATCTTTACTACCGGTTCGCAGCAGGGCCACAGGCACTCGTCTGCGCAAGCACAGAAGCATTTTGATGATGTCGGGGTCGGTGGTCGGAGCCTCCCGTCAGTTTTACTACCAGTTCTATAGAACCGGTGCGAACTGGGGGCAACCCACCACTGGTGCAGAGCCATATTAACAGTATCTGTTGATCTATTTGCTCGGTATGCAAATTGCAAGGGGTCTAACAGTGGATCTGTGATGGTTATATAGCTGGCTATATAGCACAGCAGATGGATGGAGATGATGCTGGGAACAATGTTTTCATTTCTTTGCGGTGTGTTCTTGGCTTGAACTTCGGATCATGTCTCTTCAGCTCTTGCCTTGCCTTTGCCTTAACTTGATTTGGCCTAGTAGACTGGACTTGCCTTTGCCTTGAGTGATGAGTGTTGGCTTCATTTGAGGAGCCTATGGAACTCATTTGGGTTGAGTTGGTGCCGGCACAGGGAATTGCTGGAGAATACCAGTTCGGGCTCAGAAGCCTTAATAAAGACTTCTTACACTGTGAGTGTGTGTGTATGATTCATTGTACTGCAGTCTAAACTTTCTATATCCATCGTCCTGAAGACAAACACACTTGTTTGCAGATTCCTTCTCTTTGTCCCTTCTTCACCTTCTCCAGTGTTGTTTTGGGTGGAATTTTGACCGACGACAAATGCCAAACTCTCGCCAGCCTGCCAGACCTTAATCTGCTTCACCAGATGGCTCCGATTCACTTCTGTTTGGATCCAGCAATGGTGGATTTATATTTTTAATCTCTACTGAAGAAAGTAAAGCTCGCAAATACCAGGATGTCTCCGAACACCAAGATCTCACGTTGCGGTGAAAGCATCTTCTGTATCCCTTAACTCTTCGGACATGCATTAGGTAGCTGCCAATGTCCCCCAAAACCTGAGTCCCTTAATCTTTTTCTTCTTTGGCCTCTGAGAACGAAGTTTAAGGTTCCATAGCCTCCTGTAGCATCCTTGGTTCAGCTATGTAGGAGAAAGAAAAAAAAGAGCAGCTGACTGCATTAATAATACAGAGCACATAGTTACTCTGTCTGTAATCATGGCATTCTATTCTCTGCAATGTTACAAAACAAATCCTTGCCATGATTATTTCATCAGGGCACAGTAGGTGGAAATGAATTAAGTATGTTTTGAATGAGTGTACTAAGTCTGCCCTGGAAAACCATTATAAAATTTGCAGCAAAGAGGCAACTTAAATGATGAGAGCAAAGCAGAGGAAAAGCAAGCGACCATAAATATACAAGAGGCGCCTTTCCCACTTCGGGTTTACTATGTACCAGAAGAGGGAACAAAATGAAAAAGGAGAGAGGGAGGGAGGGAGGGAGGGAGGGAGGGAGGGAGGGAGGGAGGGAGGGAGAGAGAGAGAGAGAGAAAGAGGGAGGGAGAGAGAGAGAGAGAGAGAGAACAAGAATCTTCGTAAACTTACAAGAACAGTTCTTGTAAAATGCAGAAATTTGTTATGAAAGTTAAAGCTGGGAGGGAAAAATACCTGTGCTTGCTGGCAGGCATACAGCATAAAATGTGTGAGTCACCTGTAACAGTTTATTGCAGGATGTTAAAATATATATATATATTTTGTGGTTTTCTTGCTGCTTGCCTGGGATTGCAAAATCCAGAGAGAGATAAATAAGGTTGAGAAGTTATGTTGGTAGATTACCTTCGCAGACACAGAAAATAAAGCATAATTGGGGAGTTGAGACTACTTTTTTTTTAGTTTTTTTATTTTTTAAGATAAACAAACATTTAATACATCAATCCTCCCTTCCCTGTGACATCTCGGTGTTATCTTCTAGGCTTCTTCTCCATCTTCCATAACTTTCTTCTGTCTTCATATTCATCCAAACCATTCTAAAATTTCATTTCTGAATCAATATTATAATCATCATTTGTACATAATTATAGTATCAATCATTTATATCTCTTTTCCAACCAACTATAAAAATAATTCCATGTTTTTAAATATTCTGATTCCTCCTTATCTTTAATCATCAAAGTTTATCTATTCATTTCTGCAGTCTAAATTTTTTTTTTATTACTTCTTCTTCGAAAGGTATTTTTTCTGATTTCCAATTTTGAGCATACACGATTCTTGCAGCTGTTATTACATGTATAATCAAATATACATTTTCCTTACTAAATTTTTTCTGGCTACTTGTATAGCAATAGAAATAGCAATTCCACTTAGACTTATATACTGCTTCATAGTTCTTTACAGCACTCTCTATGAAAAGCAATAGCAATAGCACTTAGAATTATATACCTCTTCATAGTGCTTTACAGCCCTCTCTAAGCGGTTTACAGAGCTAGCATATTGCCCCCAACTATCTGGGTCCTCATTTCACCCACCTCGGAAGGATGGAAGGCTGAGTCAACATTGAGCCTGGTGAGATTTGAACTGCTGAACTGCAGCTAGCAGTCAGCTGAAGTAGCCTGCAGTACGGCACTCTAACCACTGCACCACCTCGGCTCTTGAAGTTCATAGAGTCAGCATAATTCACCCCAAAAATCTTGGTCCTCATTTTATCAACCTTGGAGAGATGGAAGGCTGAGTAAACTTTGAGCCGGTTACGATCAAACTCCTGGCAGTGGAAAGCTGAGTAAACCTTGAGCTGGTCAGAAGCAAACTCCTGGCAGTGGGCAGAGTCAGCTTGCAATACTGCCTTCTAACCATTGCGCCATCAGTGTGGCTAAATACAGCATCAGCTATGGCTTCTGTCTTTCAGTGCTACTAATTTTCAATTATCTCACCATCTTCAGCCATTCTTAAAAAGTTTCTTCAATACAAAAAAACCCTGAACCTTGGTAAGCACATCTAAGTACATGCCCTGATGCATAAGATTATGAGGAAAATGTGCTTCCTGCCTTACCCAAGGCTTTATAGATATATATCACGAGCAAAGCCATGTTAGTTGGAATTGTATCCAATCGACCCCCCCCCCTTCTTCATAAAAAGATTACTAGAGGTGGGTGTAAGTGATCTCCACAAATGTTCTAAACAATGCACACAGATTAAAGACAGCATGTTGGCCCTAAATATACAAGCTATAAATATATCTATTTTGTTCAATTCCTGATAGCAATGTAGTGTGATTGTTCAATCAATGCCACCACTCACATAGTATCTATGAATAAGATATAGCTGTGCTTTCATGGAATGGACTGGGAAATAACTTTATCAATTATTTGAGTTCTGTGGTTCTGATACAAAATGAGGTCAGTGGTTCTCACTTTTTAGTGAGACATACCAGTATGAAGGATGTGCAATAAAGAATACCCAATGCTGTGATTTTATTTCCTTCCTTCCTTCCTTCCTTCCTTCCTTCCTTCCTTCCTTCCTTCCTTCCTTCCTTCCTTCCTTCCTTCCTCCCTCTCTTCTTTCTCCTCCTTCCTCCCTCTCTCCCTCTCTCCCTTCTCTTCCTCCCTCTCTCTCCTTTCTCTTCCTCCCTTCCTCCCTCCATCTCTCCTGCCCTCCTTTTTTTCCTTCTTTTGTTCTCATGTTTGCAAATTTCTTAAGGTCAATGGTTCTCATTCTTTAGTGAGACATACCTAATGTTGTGATTATACTTCCCTCCCTCCTTTCTTTCTTTCTTTCTTTCTTTCTTTCTTTCTTTCTTTCTCTTTCTTTCTTCCTTCCTTCCTTCCTTCCTTTCTCTTCTCTCCTCCCTCCCTCCCTCCTTCCCTAACCCTCTTTTGTTCTTTCGTTCTCATGCTTATACATCTCTTAATTTTGTTAGCTGACTTTTTCTTATTCCTTTTATGTACTTGGTTTAATTTGCTTAATCCAAAAGGGAGCAGAATGAGCACTGGTGAAATTTATTTGGTGTTTTACTTAAATGCAAGCTGAACTAATTCTCAGTTCTCCAATCCATAGAGTTAGCAGAAGCAGAAGTTGACTTGAAGATTTATAACAATAACAACAAATCTAAATATGAATCAGAACACAAGTGAGTGTTGATCAATGTTCCCACCCCAACCTCCCACCCTTGTAATTTGCAATGGATTTAATTACCAGATTTGTACAAAATCTGTAAATTGTAGGAAACAGATTGGGACAATCTATACAGAGAAACAAATTACATTATCTGCCATTTTTCTTTTTAATCTGTTTCATTCATCATATCTTGTTGCTGTATTTTTTTTATTTATTTTTTTACTATTTCAGATGCTCAGAGTCACTTATGAGCTATGGATAGCTGTATAAATCAAGCAATTAGATACGGTTCATTTTCTTCTGCTCAGTTGTGTCTGAGTCTTCGTGATTGCTTGGATAAAAATCCCTACATTTTTCTTGGCAAAGTTTTTCAGGAGTAGCTTGCCATTGCCTTCTTAAAAGGGCTGAGAGAAAGTGATTGGTCCATAATCACCCATCTTCTTTTGTGCCCATGGTTTAGAACCCAGGACTAGAACCCATGGTCTCCCAGTTTGCCTGGAAGTTAACCTAATTACACAATTATACCAAGCTGGTCCTATACAGTACATGTGTACAGCCGCCAAAATCACCATCTTGTAAGGTCATTTTATCTCATTCTTAAGGTTCTATTGAAAGTGGCTCGGTGGCTAAGATGCTGAGCTTGTCAATCGAAAGGTCAGCAGTTCGGTGGTTCAAATCCCTAGTGCCGCGTAATGGGGTGAGCTCCCATTACTTGTCCCAGCTTCTGCCAACCTAGCAGTTCAAAAACATTAAAAATGCAAATAGAAAAATAGGGACCATCTTTGGTGGGAAGGTAAGAGCGATCTGTGAGCCTTTGGCATTTAGTCATGCTGGCCATATGACCACGGAGACATCTTTGGACAGCGCTGGCTCTTCGGCTTTGAAACGGAGATGAGCACTGTCCCCCTAGAGTCAGGAACGACTACCACATATGTTCCAGAAGAACCTTTACCTTTACCTTTAAGGTTCTATTCTTCTTACATAGTATTTATAGTAAGAGCCATGGTGGCGCAGTGGTCAGAATGCAGTACTGCAGTTAATTCTGCTGCCTGCTGGCTGCCTGCAGTTTGGCAGTTCAAATCTCACCACCAGGCTCAACGTTGACTCAACCTTCCATCCTTCTGAGGTGGGTAAAATGAGGACCCAAAGTGTTGGGGGCAATAGGCTGACTCTATAAACTGCTTAGATAGAGATGGAAAGCACTGTGAAGCAGAATATAAGTCTAAGTGTTCTTTACTCTGTATCTTTATATGTATTAGTAGAAGAAATTGTTCTTTGGGCAACGAGCTTTGGTGAGCTGAGCAAGGATCTAGCATCTTTTCATGTTGAAACACATATTTGAATGAGGATGTCTGTGGATGAGTATACCACAAAAAAAGTGACTTGGTTGTGTGAAGGAGCCGCTATAGATTATCATGCTTTTCAATGAAGTAAGTTCCTACATTCCCAGCTTGATTCATATGCATGACATGAGGACTGAAACCTTGTAGGGATCTCAAAATATTTTTTTTCTTTACATACCAAGAATATTGCTGCTGAGCTAAGAAATATCAAGTTATTTCCCTAAATGTGTGAAGTAGTTCCTTAGAGACTCTCCTAACCCAATTAGCAGACTCCCTTCTGTGATTTTAGGTATGCCACTGAGCAACCTTGGATGAAAAGGTTACTCACTGGAAACGTGGAAACATGGAAATGTTCTCCAAACAAGCATAGCGTATAGGATAAGGAACGCAAAAACACACATATTAAAGAAAACCAGAACATTTAAACGTGTCAAATTTTGTACAGGCTTTTTAAAAAGCGCAGACTGAGTAAAAATTGCAAATCAAACTTGCAAGTTTATCCCTCTTCACATGTATGCCACACGTGCAGGATTCAAGGGACTGAAAAAAACTGGATTACAGTCACCTTCATAGATTGGACACAGGTCACTTAGGGAAATGAGAAAAAAAAAGTAGTTGTTGTAGTTGGAAAAATTCTTAGAACAGCAAAACAAAGACTATCTCTCGTTCCGCATAGAATATAATTCAAATAATAGTAATACGGTAAATAGGAAAAAACCGGCCCAAAAAATGGTGTCATTCAGAACAATGCTATAATTTGTGTTCCATTTTTTTCAAGTTTCTCTTTAAGTCGGAACAGGATTTGAACTGGTCACCAGGAGAGGGATGTAGGAACTGAAAAATGAAAGCTCTCTATCATTTTACCAGTCTCCTGAGTGATCGTATCTTTTCCTGCTGGTTTTTTTGTGCTTAAGAATAACAAGTGTTCTACAAAGCAGACAAACTGTACAGATTTTTTAAAGAAATCTGTTTCTAGTTCTTAAGCAGTTCTGTCACAGCTAGCTTTTGTATTCATGTCTTTAGTGCCTCTGGGTATTGAAGCTGGTGTCAAATTAGGAAGGGGGGGAAAGCATTGTGTGGAATAGGGCTGAAATATTTATTTATTTACTCCATGTTGCAAAGAAATTTGGTGAGAGAAGAAGGTTTTTGACATGGAATGTTAAAATGAAGAAGGCACCTCTATCTATCAATGAAAGGCAGTTGAGAACAAACAAAGTAATGCGGACGAGTAAAAAAACAGGTGTTGGAAGAAAATATCCATCTGGTTCGGTTCCAAGTTGGGAGAAAGACACTGGAAACATGGAGGCTGATTAGAAAGATGGTTTAATGATGAACAGAACCACCAGCATTTATGGTTCTGGTGCAGCTGAACACATGGAGTTGAGAGGGGGGCAGTGGTGGATTCCTCACAGTTCAGCCCGGTTTGCCGAACCGGTAGCGGTGACGCTATTATGTCACTGACCCGGTTCTCTTTCTTTGGGAGCTGGGCCTTCCCTCCCGCCCCTGTGTTATTCCGAGCTTAAATTTCTTCTTTTGTCGCCCAGCTGAGAGGTGCGGCAGAGCGGATTGCTGCACCTCATCTGGGCAGATTTGCAACGCACTTGCGACTGAAGAGGCGATCACACACAAAGCGCGCGCACAAAGAGGAAAAGGTAGTAAAGCCAGTTAGAACCCACCACTGGAGGGGGAGTTTGTACTTGAGCTTCCTGTTCCTGTGCAAGAACATGTATTCTATTGGCTGTTGTCAGATTCCTATGGGGTTGCATGGGGGTCATAGCTGGCTCTATAGGCAAAAGAGGAAATGCAAATTCCTTGTGTGTCCAATCACACTTGGCCAATTAAAATTTCTATTCTATTCTATTCTATTCTATTCTATTCTATTCTATTCTATTCTATTCTATTCTATTCTATTCTATTCATCGGGGCTGCAGTAGAAGGTAAGTTTTAGAGCTGTTTTCAAATGCATGGTGTGCACGCGGAGTGCACGCTCAGCGAACCAGTTGAATCCCACCACTCGGTGGATTTAAGATACCTTCGTCTTATGCACTTACTATTGCAAATGGCCTCCTGAAGGAGCTGCATTAAAAAAAACTAGGGCATCTTGTTTAATACAGACTCTGACACCACCTCCTTTCTTTTCCAGGCAGGAAACTAGGACCATCTGTATGCACAGCACGGTCTCTGCCACTGAGCTATTAATCTTTCTCCAATATGGATTATGCCATTGTATATTATGGACCTTGTAACAGAGAATGTTGGTGCATGAATGCTACCACAATGGATGAAATGAAATTATTCTACTGGAACAGATATACCAACCTGGTTAATGTTGAACTGTGTTTTGTTCATGGTGGACAGGAAGAGGGACAGCTAGCCAGGATCACCTTCTGTCAACACCATTTGATACATCAAATACAGATATTTCTTGATAAACACAGGTCTAGGTTTTTTAATATATATAAATTCAAGACAAACAATTTCAATGAGCCTGGCTGGGTGCCTGATAATGTCAGATATTATAAAAAGTTCTAAACCCTGAGGATCTAGAAACAAAATGTTGAATTTATGGAATATTATTTAAGGTTTTTCTTTCTAGGTTCCATGCACTGAGGCTTAATTTATGTATCAATTAAATCGGAGATAAATTGATGGGAACTGGAGTCCAAGAACCAGAAATATTTCACAAGAAGAGCCCTCCTCTCCTCTGCTCGCAACAAAATACCTTATGCCACCAGACATGAAATTTTGGGCTTAGACAACTTAGAACTACATCAACTTCAGTCTGACCTAAGCATAGCACATACAATTATCTGCTACAATGTCCTACCTGTCAATGACTACTTCAGCTTCAACCACAACAATACACGAGTACACAATAGATACAAACTTAAGGTAAAACTCGATTGCAGAAAATACGACTTCAGCAACAGAATGGGCAATGCCTGGAATGCACTACCTGACTCTGTGGTCTCTTCCCCAAACCCCCATAACTTTAACCTTAGACTGTCTGTTGTTGACCTCACCCCATTGGTTTCTAAGCCAGCATCTTAAACATTGGACCAAACTGGCTCTCAATTTATTTAATGCTCAATTTGTTTGAAAATGTTGACAATGCTTAAAAAGAGAACAGAAAAAGACTCTGTGGCTGGTAGACAGGTATTAAAACATGTACATTTATCCTTTTACTTCCCAGTTTCCAAAGATTTATATTGTTGCATCCACTGATAATTAAAAAAAAACACAAGTGATGAAAAACCTGGACAGACCATTTCAAAATTGCACAGATGCAATAACCCCAAATGGACATAGGAAATGAATTGTCTCAGCCATGGGTAAGTAGACTTTTTCCCATTAAAATAAAATGAATAAATAAATAAATACTAAAGAAAACAAATGCCTCTAGCAAGAGGAATGAAACACCCCATAACTATAAACAGAACAACAAATGACAGCTGTAACTTTGAAGGGATTGTCTCTGAATGTGACCTTATGAAAAATTAGGAAGAGTTACACAACAAAACATACTGGGTTTTGAACACAAATGAACGTTAGCTTGGGTTGACCTAAAAACTTGTGGTTTTCACACAGGTATGTAAACATTTACAACATATAATACAGCAACCATCATTGGCACAATATAGTTGCTTCATTTTGGAAAAGGAAACCTGATGTTCTGTCACTGAAACTAGGAACATGCAGCACTTTGAGCCTTTCATGTCAAAAGTGGAGATGAGATGTGGAAGATCCAGGCAGATAGGAGACCACATCACACCTGGACCCCAGAAAGACTGCAGAGAAGAGCAGCAAAGATGATAAGGAGTCTGGAGGCTAACCATATGCTGATGATTGAGCCGAGGTGGCACAGTGGTTAGAGTGCAGTACTGCAGCTACTTCAGCTGACTGCTAGTTCAGCAGATCAGCAGATCAGCAGATCAAATCTCACCGGCTCAAGGTTGATTCAGCCTTCCATCCTTCCGAGGTGGGTAAAATGAGGACCCAGATTGTTGGGGACAATATGCTATTTAGTATACTGTCTTTGGCATAAGCCGCCCAGAGTCCTCAAAGAGTGGGCGGCATAGAAATATGACTAATAAAATAAATAAATAAATATGATGAACGATTGAGGGAACTAGGTATGTCTAGTCTAATGAAGAGAAGAACCAAGGGTGACATGATAGCAACGTTCTAATACTTAAGGGGCTGTCACAGGGAAGAGGGGTCAACCTAGTCTCAAAGGACCTCAGAGCAGGACAAGATTATAAAAGAGAAGAAAAAGATTATAAAAGAGAAATCCAAGCTACAAATAAGGAGAAATTCCTGCCAGCGAGAACAATTAATCAGTGGAATGCAGAGGTGGTATTCATCTGGTTCAGACCAGTTCAGGAGAACCGGCAGTGCCGACAATCAGTTGGCTCCGCCCCCCCTCCCCCCTGCTCTATCCTGTCCTTTATTTCCTGCTTTGTAGCTCATCACAATTGTGCGGCACATCTGATTTCCCCCCCTTGCTGCTCTACTTACCATTGCTGACTTGGAAGGTAAGCAGCTGAGCTTCTAAATGGTCCATTTTCAGTGCTGCGTGCAAGCACCTTAGGCGCGTGTACACGCACTCACCGAACGGGTTGTTAAACCGGCAGCATTCCACCACTGGTGGTGCAGTGGTTGGAATATAGTATTGCAGGCTGATTCTGCTCATTGACGGGAGTTCGATCTTGACCGACTCAAACTGTGGGTGCTCCATCACTGAAACATCTTTTTAAGAAGAGATCAGACAGAAATATGTTTGCTATGGTATAGGGTTTGCTTCATTGAGCAGGCGGTTGTAGTAGAAGACCTCCATGGTTCCTTCCATCCCTATTACTCTATGTTCTATGTTCCTGTGGCACAACTAAATGTGGACATTGACATTTCATGATTTCTGGTCACTAAGTGAGGAAGCCTCAGAGATACAAGCCAAAATCACAGCTGCTGGAAGCATTTTACTCAGCATGGAAAATTTCTTCTGGAGTTGTCCAAACCTCTGAACATATTCTTCTGAATTTAGTTGTCACGTGAATCTATCTTCTGTTATTGAATACAGGAGAAATAAACTTATGTGGCAATGAAACTGCATCGAGCACTGTATGAGACCAGATTAGGGATGTCAAAGGCCCGTGGGCCAGATCCGGCACACGAAATGGTTGGATCTGGCCCGCAGGGCTGTCCTGGAAAATGTAAGGGGCCAGCCCGCATGGCTTCAGCTTGGTCTACCCAATGCAAAGTGAAAACATCAGGCCAGCATGACTTTGGCCCGGTCTACCCAATGCGAAGAGGAAACATGCCAGCAGTTTGGGGAGTGGTGTCAAGATGGCCATGCCCACCCAGTCAGCCACACCCACCCAGTCGGCCATACCTGCCCACCCCCCAGTGGTGGGTTCCTCCTGGTTCAGCCCGGTTTGGCCGAGTCAGTAGCAGTGACGATATGACGTCTCCAAACCGGTTCTCTTTGTTCGGGAGCTGGGTGCTCCCACCCCGCCCGCGTTATTATTACCTTTTATTTGGCCCCACCCCCAATCTATTCGCTGCCTCCTGAGTCCCAGCTGATGGCTAGAAGGGAAAAAAAGTGTTTAAACTCTTGCCCCGGGGCTTCAATGGGCCACCCTACAGCTGATCAGTGTTAAAAGGCACTGTGGTGGTAGACCGGTGCCTCCAAAAACAGATAAGTAGACTGGTGCCTGCAAAAACAAATGGGTAGACTGGGACACTCCACAAACAAATGGGTAGACCAGGACGCTCCAAGAACAAATGGGTAGACTGGGATGCTCCAAAAATAAATGGGAATCTGATAAATCCTAAAGAATTGTCAGATGACCATCAAATGACGCCCACAAAATAAGCCACACCCACAGAACCGGTAGTAAAAAAAATTAGAACCCCCCCTGCCCTCCCCCCCAGGTCAACCGCAACCCTGATGCGGCCTCAATGAAATTGAGTTGGACACCTCTGGACTAGTTGTTCCTTTCTAGTTCTATGATTCCAGTGTATACCAGAATGACATAATTTAGGCGACTGCAGCAGCTAATTTTTAAACACCTTTTCTTTTTTTAAAAAAAACCAAACCCACAATTGTTAACTAAAAACTCTTCTCAGCGCTTCCTTTTAGCTTGCCCTAGGACTCTCTGATGTTTTTTGTTGTTGTTCTTGTTGTGGTCGCTTTATGTGTTTTTATTGCTTGGGAAGATTAAACTGGAACTAGGGAATTTACAAAAAGGGGAATTTTTTTTTCTGTTTTCTTTTTTTATTTATTTTTTTAAAATGTGTAATTCCCACCTTTTTAATTCCACCGAACAAAAACAGGCTGTTGGGATTCATCTGGCCAGATGCCCTTGCCATCTCATTCATTCAATAAACAGATGTTTCACCAAAAATATCCCCTCTTTCCAGTCAAAATGTATTTATATATTCCCTAGCCTACTTATTCGGCTGCCAACCAGAGCTCAAAACTCTGGGCTTTGGAGACTATATTAATGTATGCAAATGTTTTGTTTTGTTTAGCTTTTGTGAGTATTGTTTTTCTGCCTTTGGACTATTGTTAACTTTCAGCCCATAACAAAAAAAAAAAATCCTCTACTTATTGATGGAAGCTGATCAGAGTTTCCCGCTGGTTCCCAATGCTTGCATTTACCTGGAATTTGTATTTACGATTCTAACTCATGCAGTGAAGGATGAACGCGTTCGGCAGCCACCTTTTTCTGTAGAAGGGTTACTGTAAAGTCTTAAAAGAAGACAATCTGAAAAGCTTGATATTCGTTAGTTTAATTTGGAGGCACAACATAATTCCGTGAGCTAATTGCCTCTTCTTATCTAGTTTGTAGCGATTCGCTGAAATCTAGTGCAGATGAGATGTTTCAGGTTGGGTTCTAATTTCCAGTAATAGATTGAGATTGAATTGTGCTGTGTATGTTATCCATTTTCCAGGAGAAAGAAAAAAAACTTTAATATTTCAGCTTTCTTCCTATGCATCACTGCATGGAGTTGCTACTTCTTCAAATGTTGAATTGATTCACATTTAGTTTTGTGAATTTAGAATAGAGTAGAGTAGTGTACAGTAGTGTAGAGTGGAGTGGAGTGGAGTGGAATTTATTTACTTACTTACTTACTTACTTACTTACTTACTTACTTACTTAGGCTTATATGCCACCCTATCTCACAATGGACTCAGGGCGGCTCACAATAATAAAACACAAGCCACAAAAATAAAATCTAAAATCTAAAAATTTTAAAATTTAACCCTTAAAACCCTCATCATCAGTCCAGGTCGAGGGATTTGAAAAGCCAAGTTTTTAACTCACGGCGGAAGGTGTGAAGGTCAGGCGCTAATCGGAGCTCCAAGGGAAGTTGATTCCAGAGGGTGGGCGCACCTATCGAGAAGGCTCTACTCCTGGGGGCCGCCAGCTGGCACTGTCTAGCCAACGGCACCCTGAGCAGGCCCTCTCTGTGGGCATGAACCAGGTGATGGGATATTGTTGCTGGCTGTAAGTGGTCCGCCAAATATCCTGGTCCTAAGCCATATAGGGCTTTATAGGTCATCACTAGCACCTGGAATGGAATGGAATGGAATGGAATGGAATGGAATGGAATGGAATGGAATGGAATGGAATGGAACGGAACGGAACGGAACAGAACGGAACGGAACGGAACAAAATAGAATAACAGAGTTGGAAGGGACCTTGGAGGTCTTCTAGTCCAACCCCCTGCTCAGGCAGGAAACCCTACTTCTCACACTCCTACTTTTACCAGGTACAATCCAGGAACAATTTGACTGCAGCTCTGTTACTACTACTATTTGTAACAATTGGACAGATACCTGAGTTTTCTCAGTTAATGTGCAATCAATTTACATATTCCCACATCATCAAACTGTATTACTTGGTTACAGGAAACAATAAGGAGATGTATACCAGGGGTGGTATTCACTTACCTTCGCTACCGGTTTGCAAATGTGAGCCTGCATGCATGTGCAGAGCATCAAAAATAGGATGTGATGATGTCCAGGCGGAGCCTCCCGCAGCCGCCGCTACTGGTTTGCCCGAACCAGATAGAACCAACTGAATATCACTACTGATGTACACCATCTTACCTAGAGATCACCTAGAGCCGTGATGGCAACCCTATGGCACACGTGCCACAGCTGGCATGCAGAGCTCTCTCTGCAGGCACGCGAGCCATTGCACAGCTCAGCGCATGTGCATGTGCAGCCTCCTGCCAGCCAGCTGATTTTTGGCTATGCGTGGGGTGGGGCGCATGTAGAAGATGTGCACGCATGCATGGGAGGTCATGCACCCATGCGGAGGGGTGGGGCAGAGCACAAAGGTGTGGCATGCCCCCCCACAGCCCATTTTGGGGCCCAGGAGGCTGCAGGGAAGCCTGCTTGGCCAAAAACAGGGGGCAGGGGAGTCACGTGCACATGCATGGGAAGTGTGGGGGGGTTGCATGTGCATGCATGGGGGGGCACATTGTATTATGGGTGCCGGCATGCACGCGCACTGTCGGCACACGATGAGAAAAAAATTAGCATATCACTGACCTAGAGAAATAAACCCATATACTACTTTATACTAGTATAAACTACTATATAACCATGTTCAGTAGGATTGCAGCACTTCACTAGTGAGGCGTTTGAAGCTGTCCTGAAAGTGCTGACAAATCATCACAACTTATGGGGGCACACAACCATTATTGCTTTGAAATCAATGGGATTTTCCTTCAATTATAAACAGTAAAATATACTTCAAGTCAAAGGCCCCCTTAACTGCATACATGCATTGCATGTATGCCTGGCTCATTTTCTTTCATAGATCTTCATAGCCTGCCTTGTCAAACCCTGAAAAGCCTAGAAGAGGACATCTTGGGATGCTGCTTACCTGCATCTGTTATTAAACAAACTTCTATTGTGGGGGTAAAAAAAAAAAGAATTTAGATTCCAATAAACAGAGATTCCTCCAGGGAGGAGTTTGCTTCGCAGTAAAATGAGACCTGCATTTATGTTATTATCATTTAAATAACATGCTTTTTTAAATACGGCTGATACCTAGTTAAGGACTAAGCTAGCAGAGATGGGTTGTTTGTGTGTGTGTATTTATTTTCATTGTGAGGTTCCTTGTATTATAAGTCTAGAGAATCAAGACTTTTTAATATATATATATATATATATATATATATATATATATATATATATATA
>WNWU01000063.1:2865210-2879161 GCA_012654045.1 Ptyas mucosa | reverse complement strand
TATATATATATATATATATATATATATATATATATATATATATATATTACATTATTACATTATATTAATGTATATTACATTAACATGACTGAGCAGGTTAAGAGGTATTTCTCGAGGAGACTCCTCCACTCTTCTACTCACAATAGAATTACCTATGACTCCAGGCTTGAAATTTTGGGCTTGGACAATCTGGAACTACGCTGCCTGCGGTTTGAGCAAATTACGCAAAATTGTCTGCTATAACGTCTTCCCTGTCAATGACTACTTCAGCTTCAACCACAATAATACATGGGCAAACAATCGATACAAACTCAAGGTAAACCTCTCCAAACTTGATTGCAAAAAATACGACTTCAGCAACAGAGTGGTCAACACCTAGAATGCTCTACCTGACTCTGTTGTTACAGCCTCAAACCCTCACATCTTCAACCTCAAACTGTCTACTGTGGATCTCACCTGATCCCTAAGAGGTGCATAAAGGGGACCACCAGTATGCCTACCGTCCCTGTCTTACTGTTCCCATTTATCTATATTTACTTCCTTTGTTTATCTTTATGTTTACACCCATACTTGTTATCTTCTACGTGTTTGACAAACAAATTATATTTCAATCTCTCTCTCGATCTCTCTCTCGATCTCTCTCAATCTCTCTCGATCTCTCTCTCGATATCTATCTATCTATCTATCTATCTATCTATCTATCTATCTATCTATCCATCCATCCATCTATCTATCCCCTGTTTCCCTGAAAATAAGACATCCCCTGATAATAAACCCAACTGGGCTTTTGAGTGCATGCACTAAAATAAGCCCCCTCCCCAATAAACCCTCCCCGAAAATATTTAAATGCAGAGCTGGAAATGAGTTAAGATGGCAAGAGGAGCCCCATCTTTGCTCCACGCACCCCAAAATAATAAGATCTTCCCGAAAATAAGCCCAAGCGCTTATTTCTGGGTTCCAATATATATATATATATATAAGACAGGGTCTTATTTTCAGGAAAACGTGGTGTACATATGTACATATGCATATATGTATATGTGTGTGTCTCTCTGTGTGTGAAATAAGTGCAGGAATTAAAAGCTGCCTCAAGAAAGGAGCAGAAGGGTTAAGGATAACTTCAATTTATTACCTTCCCTTAGTTGTTTTCCACAAAGATAGGCTTCTTTTTGGAATACAAAACAAAGAGGGCATTAGAGCAGTATCCTCTTGTCTGCAGATCCCAGGGGATTCCCATGTACCTAAGAGTTCCAACACTCAAACTAGATAAGGACATGACTGGAATGATGCTGGGGTTAAAAAAAAACAAACCCAAAAGAGCAGCAATAACTAGAGAGAGCCATTGTCTGCATTTGGATCTGGATACAAGCTCGAGATCAAGCGTGCACCTATGGAGTAAAGACACAAAACAGAATTACTTCTGTAGCCTTATTGCATCAGCTGACTCCCACTCAATGTTGTGTAGGCTACAGATTTTTGGAGAAAGATGGATCAGGAGATTAGTCAAGAAGCTACTCATTTTTGTTTAGCGTTAAAATAGAGTTGGCCAAAGCCTGAGAAAGTGATAGGGGTAACATCTTGGAAAGACTCCTGGATTTGGGGGTTTTGCTGATGGTTATTTAGGAAGTGGATAGGATTCTTCATGGTGCTAATTCTGAGTTGTAATATAGAACAAGTTAAGAAAAATGAATGAGTAGCTGTTAGTTCAAATGAGGTCTATCTAATAACATCATCCAGTCTCCCTCTCTCTCTCTCTCTGTGTGTGTGTGTGTGCCTCTCTGCCTCTGCCTCTGCCTCCCTGCCTGCCTGCCTGACTCTGTCTCTGTCTCTGTCTCTGTCTCTGTCTCTGTCTCTGTCTCTGTCTCTGTCTCTGTCTCTGTCTCTGTCTCCACCTCTATCTCTCTGTGTCTTTGTCTTTGTCTCTGTCTCTCTGTCTATCTCTCTCTCTTTCTGTCTATCTCTCTCTCTCTGTTTCTGCCTTTGCCTGCCTGCCTGCCTCTGTCTCTCTGTGCCTCTCTCTGTCTCTGTTTCTCTCTCTCTCTCTGTCTCTCTCTGTCTCTCTGTCTCTCTCCCTATGTCTCTGTCTGTCTCTGTCTCTCTCTCTGTTGCTCTGTTTCTGTCTGTCCCCCGTCTGTCTCTCTCTCTCCCTCTCTCCATGAGTGTTGTCATTGATGTGATGCCTAGAATGGTAGTGTTTTCTATCTATCCGTTTTTGTTGTTCTTGTTTCATGCAAGTGTTTTGCCTTGCACCGTTCAAACAGATCCAAAGAGTAGCTTATCAGAAGATAATCAAGATGATAATTGAGGTATTTTGGAACAAGGGATTAATGCTATTTTGAAGCCAAAATCAAAACATTAATAGATGTTAACATCTATTAACATCTGCTGCTTGCAATTACTGCAAGTTCGAATCCCACCAGGCTCAAGGTTGACTCAGCCTTCCATCCTTTCTAAGGTGGGTAAAATGAGGACCCGGTTTGTGGGGGCAATAAGCTGACTTTGTATAAATATACAAAAGTATGAAGGCTATTGCTTAACGCACTGTAAGCCGCCCTGAGTCTCCGGAGAAGGGCGGCATATAAATCAAATAAAAATAAATAAAAACAGCTCTGGAAAACAGTGTCCAGCAATCAGAAAAAGTGATACCCTCACAAGGACAAAGTGGCCAGGAGTGGCATTAGCTCTTTGAAGCAGACACCACAAGGATTTCAAGAATGGTCTTTTGCTCTAAGGTATCATAACAGAATCTTGAAAAAAATCTTCCAGAGTTTCTTTTTGCCCATACACAATCAAGGTGGGGCTATTTTGACTCTCTACTTTCTTCTACTTTCTATTTTCCAATGTCCCCCCCCCCTCCTTTCATTGTTTGTTTATTTCTTCACAGAGAACTTGGCAGGTCCCAGTTCCAGAACCCCTAACTTTGGAACCATTCAAGGTCATCTGCACAGTAAGACAGGTGTCAGGAGAAGTGAGAAAATGCTAAATTGGAACAGCTTTGTAGTAATGCATGATGTCACCACTGAAGCCAGGACTGAGGCCAAGATAATATCATGAGGACATGATATTATCTTTTTATAGAGCATGGGAGGCCTCTTTGTGGAGGCATCTTTACACTTCTTATTCCTTGCAGAAAGTCCCATTGAGTTTAGTATTGTTACATATGCATATGCGAGGCAAAGTTTTCACTCCGGTCCGGAGTGAGGAGGGAATTACCATAAAAATTTGTAAAAGTTTGGGTGTGTCTTATACACTGAATGTAGCCCCAGCCCACCCACTGGCCCCCACCCTATGGCCTCTGCCTCCCAGCAATTTACCTCCTTGCAGCAAGCAGCAAGAAGAAACAGCCCATTTTGGCTTTAGCACAGTCTAATTAGCACAAGCTGATTGTCCATTGGATCGGCCTCCCAACTCTCAGCTGTTTCAGGCTGCGCGGGCTTCTGCTGCTTGCTGCAAAGAGGTAAATTGCTGGGAGCAGATTTTTTTTTTCTTGTGCTAATCAAGCTATGCTGAAAACGAAAATGAAAGTAAAGCAGGCTATTTGCTGTTTGCTGCAATGAGGCAAAATTTCTGGGAGGCAGAGGCAGAGGCAGATTTCTTTTTCTTGTTTTCCTCACCCAAAAAAAGTAGGTGCGTCTTATAGTCCGGAGCATCTTATACTCTGAAAAATACGGTAGCATGCCCACTACTCATTGGTCCATCTGAGCGGTGGGAAAAATAAGAAGCTGTCAGTGGCTGGCTAGGGTGGATAGAGCCCTTTAAAAAGGGGCTCCGTTGGCCAGCTGTTCTGCCCCAGCTACAGACCCCAAAGAATACAGCACACACAAAGTTTGTACAAAACGTAATTTACTAAAATAACTCAGCCTTTTTCAAAACAAAGGCTGTTAATAAACTTTCTTAACGGCCTACAAGAAACCAAAGATAAAGTAATCACAATCTTACTAAGGTTGGCAGAAAGCCCAGAAACAATTTACAGAGAATCCAGACGCGAAGTAGAGTGAACTAAAGTTGTTCCCTACGACTTGCTTCAGTCGGTGTTCCTCCTTAAATAGGCTAAGGGAGTGGCCAATTAGCCCCAAGCCTTACTCTTGAGGAGACCTCCTGAGGAACCACTCCTGCCTTTTGGCCGCTCTGCATGCCTGTGCATCGAGAAGAGGCTCCTCCTCTTTGTCCTCTTCACTTAAAGGAGCTTCTCGAGGTTCTGAAGACCCTAGCTGAATCCCCTGGCACCACATCTTCTCCAGCCTCCTCATTGTCTGACTTGAGTCCCAGCTGCACAGGCTGCTGGCGCAACACCACACCAGCCTCTTGCTGTCGGAGTCAGCTACAATCCGCACAGGCCGCTGATGGGCCACAACACCAGCCGGCATGCATTTTTCCTAAGACTCAAGCCATAGAATAAAGTGCTGAAGTTACTTATGAGTCCTGCCTCTTCATTCAAAGCTCAAACTTAACACTGACAATGAAGGAGGGAGCTTAGAAGAGAACAAGGGACAATGACCAGACAAAGAACTGACCATCCACCACGTGGCATCAGCGGCCATCTTCACAGAGACCAGAATTTTGCATTGGCCACTCTATGATGACCATACACGTTTCACCAGCACCCGCACCTTTTGATCCTAACACTGAAGAATGGTCCTCCTATATGGGTCATTTTTGAATGTTCCTGGAGGCTAATAATTACCAAGATCTACCCAAGGGAGGCCTCTTTGTGGAGGCATTTTTAATAGGGCATGAGAGTATGTGTCTTACTCCTTGTAGTAAGTCCCATTGAGTTTAGCATAACCGAAAACAACATCGACCCACTCAGAATATCATTTTCTCAGCCAAATCTGCCAGGCAGAATCCTTCCCAAGCTCTGTCCCGAAGAAGAAAAAAACTCCATTAAATGAAATGAAACTTGCTTTGAAGTAACTGTGTTTAGAATTGCTACCTTAGAGTCATTTTCTCCATGCCGCACTATACATCTTAACACTTTTGTTCCTTGAAAAGAGTGGCCTCATTTGAATTTAAATTGCAATACCACTTTTTTCCCCTTCCCCTTTTTACTCTCCAAGATGGTCAAATTGTGTCTTGCACAGTCAGCAGGAACAGTTAACTACTGTATTCTTCATAAGTGATATCTTCTGCTAGAGTGGAATCTGCTTGTCAAGTCACAATGATAAGGCCAGCAATATGCAAGCCAGTTTTCCGGGGAAGTTGTCAGAAAACGGGTACACTTTTATTTGCATTTTAAAAGCTTGTGTGTGGATTTTCTCTATACGCGGACCAATGGGGAAAAAGAAATAATATCTTGCAAAATAATTTCTCGAATGATCAATGACATCCTTCCCTACAAAGAACGGCAAGCAAGGAGTTAGACCATCTGAGTAACGATTGCTTTCCAAAGTTTAGTATTTTTTTTTTAAAGGAAGAAATTAAAAGGAAAAAGAAAAAAAAAGAAATTCAATTCATTTCTGCGGAGAAGTTTGTAAATTACATTCTATAAAAAATACCCCTGATTGAAATTTACTTAACGTTGTTTGTCGTTCTTTCAAACCACAGATGCCTTTCTCTCCAATGGGAACTCTTCTGAGTGTATTTTCATTTGGAAACCATGGGGCTGGGCAGTTGGGAAGAGAAGCCAAGCCACAAGACTTTGGATGAACTGGGCAAGGAAAAAGTTAGTGCTCTAAAGCCTACAACATTGCTCCAGGGGACAATGACATGGCAATTTTTTAAACTTTATATTTAATTGGTTTTACTAGGCTTTTTAACCACTCCAATTTCTCTCTCTCTCTCTTTGTCTGTCTCTCCTTTCTTCCTTCCTTCCCCTTTCTTTCCCTTCCTTCCCTTTCCTTTTCCTTCCTTCCTTCCTTCCTTCATTAGTTCTTTCCTTCCTTTCCCTTCCTTATCCTTCCTTCCTCCCCCTTCCCTTCCTTCCTTCCCTTCTTCCCTTCCTTCCTTCTTTCCCCTTTCTTTTCCTCCCTTCCCCTTCCTTCCCCTTCCTTCTCCTTCCTTCTCCCTCCCTCCCTCCCTCCCTCCATTCCTTCCTTCATTAGTTCTTTCTTCCTTCCTTCCCCTTTCTTTTCCTTCTTTCCTTTCCCTTCCCCTCCCTTCCCTTCCCTTCCTTCCCCTTCCTTTCTTCCTTCCTTCCTTCCTTCCTTCCTTCCTTCCTTCCCTCCTTCCTTCCTCTCTCACTCATACAAACACACATTTAATCTATAACATCATTATACATCTTTCGCATACAGCACTAAGAACATTAATCAGTGTGTTCATCTCGGTCTACACAGTTCTTGAAACTGTGTTTTCAGTTGTGATTAAATGAAACGGGAAAGGGTAGGTACTGTAAGCTAGTTCGGCAAGATGTTCAGGACTATAAGAACAATACAATTGTCAAGAGGTGGGGCGGGGACAGCAAGGCATTCTCTTCTGAGAGTGGATCCATTGCTGCCAAGTGAATTGCATGTACAGTATATATCGCAGCTCATACTGATGGATGAAGGCAGCAATGTGCTATGAGGATGGAGAATAGAATAACAGAGTTGGAAGGGACCTTGGAGGTCTTCTAGTCCAACCCCTTGCTTAGGCAGGAAACCCTATACCACTTCAGACAAATGGTTATCCAATCTCTTCTTAAAAATTTCCAGTGTTGGAGCATTTACAACTTCTGGAGGCAAGTTGTTCCACTGATTAATTGTTCTAACTGTCAGGAAATTTCTCCTTAGTTCTAAGTTGCTTCTCTCCTTGATTAGTTACCATCCATTGCTTCTTGTCCTGCTTTCAGATGCTTTGGAGAATAGTTTGACTCCCTCTTCTTTGTGGCAGCCCCTGAGATATTGGAACATTGCTATCATGTCACCCCTAGTCCTTTTCATTAAACTAGACATACCCAGTTCCTGCAACCGTTCTTCATATGTTTTAGCCTCCAGTTCCCTAATCATCTTTGTTGCTCTTCTCTGCACTCTTTCTAGAGAGAAAGACTTAACTCCAACACATCCTTCCCTTTGACATCTTTTCCACTGCTTGCCAGTTCCATGAGTCGAGCACCCTGTCCTGTAAATGGATTCAATTTCCAGACATTTGCCTAACAGTTCAGCAAGCTTTCTCCATTCATATTTATCCTTCTACCCTGAATCTGTAGAACCCGTGGCTGGATAAGCTGCAAGTTACCTTCAGAAATTCTTGTCTTCGTGCTGCTTAGAAGAATAAGGGTCTCGTCTCGGTCTGTATCTGACTCTTTCCACATTAGAATGACCGCAAACAGGAGGTTGAGATTAGGTTTATATTTCCCTTCAATCATTATGTCAAGAGGGAGTTTTCAAGGGTATTATTTGTCAAAAGGGAGTTAGAAAAGCGGCACCTGTTGAAATGCTCATTTCTCTCCTAAACAATTAAAGATAATGCATCAGGGGCTTATATCCCAGAGACATAAACCTATATCTGTAATAGATCATTTATGACTCTGCCTTGCTTTGTGTAATTTCAGCCAGGCGATGAGCACCTCGGAAACATGATTCATTCCCAAAACTCATTTAACAAGTAGATCTCCATCCCTTCCCTCTGCTAATTATACCTTTTGCCCTAAATCAATGCTGTTCTTCTGTGACACGGGCATTTTCTGTGTGTAGCACGGAGGTAGAGTGTATAGATCTTGGGCTGATGGATCATTGAACCTTAAAACTTTAATAACTGCTTGGTTGAAAGCACTCTCACACTTAACCCACCTTTAAAAGTTCTCGATGCTTCTCATCCTCCTGGAATTGTGTGGTTATTAAAAAGGACTTTGTAATTCTGCCTCTCCCCTTTGATGAAAAAAAAAAGGGGGGAGGGGGGAGAACCACTACAACGAAAATATGGAGTGGAATCAAGGGCTTGAACTCTGAGAAGTTGTTAATGAATGAAAGCTGCCTTCAACTGATCTTGAAAAGGCCATTAATTGCAGGAGAAGCTTCAGGAGTAAGAGAGAAAGAAGATGAAAGATGTTAATTATAATACGATATTGGAAAAGTATGTGAATCTTCCAGATAATAAAAAGACACATTTTTTAAAATGAAATACTAAATCATCACATAGTAAATGCATTATTGAACCTGGAAAGGACAGATCATATTTATCTTTTTATTTGGATGGTTTATAACTGCCAAGTATTCAGGAATCTTCAATACAAATGCAAAACGTAAGCCTTGCCTGATATTTCTCACGGAAGGCTCCATGTAGGGACTGATTTATTTATTTATTACTACTTTTTAAATTTTGTATTTGTTTATTTACCCCCTACTTTTCTACTCTGGTGAGTATTCAGGGAGGTTGACGAAAATTTTTAAAAAGCAATAACAGAATATTGAAAACACACATCGACGTGAATACTAAAATAGATACTAAAACCGTCAAATGATTAAAGTTTGGTACAATAATATATATCTTCACGCATGTTCTATATATTGAGAAAACGGGACCAGATACAAGATTTGAGTGTGAGAGTATTGATAGCTACCAAAAGTTGAATGTACCAATTTTATGGGGAGTTGAATCCTCGGTTTAAATCTGAAATGTTTTTATTGTTATTGCTTTATTATTAGATGATATCTCACCTTTATTTTGTAAAACTCAAGGCAGTATACATAATGCTTCGCCTTCCTATTTGCCCCACGACAACCACCCTGTGAGGTGGGTTGAACTGAGAGAGAGGGACTGACTGAAAATCACCCAGTCAGCTTTCATGTTAGGCTGGCCTAAGTCACACAACTGGCTGCCCTGGCTAAGGGAAGACTAAAACTCATCCTCTCCTGGTGATTGGCCTAAAAGTCACCCAACCAGATTTCACACCTAAGGGAGGACTAGAACTCACCGTCTCATGGTGAATGGCCCAAAGTTGTCCATTCAGCTATCACACCCAAGGTAGGACTAGAACTCAGAGTCTCCCAGTTTCTGTCTTATAAACTTAGCCCCTACATTGAAATGATTCTTTTAAGCATGAAGTTAAAATAATTGATCCATACACATATCAATTCAGTTGAAAATGTTGGGTTCTTTTATTTCACAATCCATGCTTGTTACTTTACGTGCACTCCCTGATTGTCTATGGACATTCATTCAAAGCCAGTTGTGCATCACGCAAAGTTAGTGAAGAACTGCCAAATTTGCACAAATCACTGCATCATAAATAAATGAAGCAATGTAGTTTTCCACAACACATTGAGCCAGCCAGGTGGACAGACAGACAGACAGATAGGCAATCAGTCAGATACTTGGGTTGAAACCAGCTAGGCCATGCATATGTTCTCATGCAGCCATCTAAACTTTCATTTCACCTGGTTTTATAACTTATAAATAGCAATAGCACTTAGACTTATATACTGCTTCACAGTGCTTTACAACCTTCTCTAAGTGGTTTACGGGGACAACATATTGCCCCCAACAATCTGGGTCCTCATTTCACCCACCTCGGAAGGATGGAAGGCTGAGTCAACCTTGAGCCTGGTGAGATTCTAACTGCCAAATTGCAGTCAGCTAGCAGTCAGCAGAAGTAGCTTACAGTATTACATTTTAACCACTGTGCCACTGCGGCTCAGGGTCCTGATGCGTGTATGTTGAAGTAGCTTTTCTTAAAAAAAGCCAAGTAGAACTAGACATGATTAGTATTTGAATAAAAGATCACCAGGAACTTCCAGCTGCCTCCTAGAGTGAGAAATTTTTTAAAAAATAAATGATGGAGAAGGAGGGTGGTGGAGGGTGGTGGAGGAGGAGGAGGAACAAGAGGAAGAAGAAGAGGAAGAAGGGGGAGGGGGGAGGAGGAGGAGGAGGAGGAGGAGGAGGAGGAGAAGAAGAAGAAGAAGAAGAAGAAGAAGAAGAAGAAGAAGAAGAAGAAGAAGAAGAAGAAGAAGAAATGCTTGTTGCCAGAAAACTACCTACATGAACTAGAAATCAGCAGCAGTTAAATTCAACTTGAAGACATATTCCCTCTTTTTTCGTTTCTACTCTAAGCCCAAATGCATTTGCAAGCATCTCCAGAGTGTGCAAATTCTCCGAAGTGCTTACATTAATGCATCTAAAACATTTCTTCTCAATCTAGCAGTGGCTTGCACTGGGGAATTTCAGACGCAATTGCAGCTCATGGGTAATAGATGCAGCCACTTTGGGGAACTGCTAAAGGTGGCAAAAAAATTCCATCTTAAAAGAAAATGAAAAAGAAATCTGTAGATTTCTTGCTTGGGCCCAAATCCCAGTTGTGAAAAAAAGTGAGCCCAAAAGAGAGAGAGAGAGAGAGAGAGAGAGTTTCAGCTTCCTTGAATGCATCAGAGGGGTTTCACACTCCTCTGGTTATGCCATAGTATTCTGGCAACATCATACTGTGTGTGCAGCTGCATTTGTCTATGGAGCTGCGTGAAAATATATATTAGAGGGGAATATATTTTACAGGGAAGTGATTAAAGGGAAGGCCATGCTAATTGCCAAGATCCGGCTTATCCGTCAAAGAGGAAGCGAGGGTTAGCATTATGGGGAGCAGTGTTGCTAAAATCCCAATAATTGTTCTTGTTTGCAACTTCTGAAGTGGGTTTGCACAGCTGGTGATCCATCATGCCACTGCCTATCTGTCAGCTGTATATCAACCTGATTTTGCACTTAAGGCCAGAAAACCAAGTTTATTGAGCATAATCTTTTGATGGTTGGACCATTGTTAACACAGTGGGTCACGAGCGTGCAGCCTGTCCTGAGGTTTAAAATACAGCAACTAAAACAACTTCATTCTGGCAGCCGTGCCACAAATCAGTTGTGCACAATGGCATCCTGTAGTATAATACTAAATTCATCATGTCAAAGGGAAGATCTCCCGCCACTATCCTCTTACATATAGAGGCTTTTTTTTAACTTTTAAAAGCATTTTTTCTACAACCTCTTTGGCCGAAAAAATGCTTTTAAAAGTTAAAAAAAAAAAGCCTCTGATGATCCTGTGGCTCAGCTGGGAATGTCAGAGGCTTTTCAAAGCATTTTTTCTACAACCTCTTCAGCCGAAAAGGTGGTTTAAAAAATGCTTTGAAAAGCCTCTGATGAGCTCAACTGAGTTGCTTGATTGGCAGAGGCTTTTCAAAGCATTTTTTTTTTCTGCAATCTCAAAGGTTGTAGATTTTTTTAAAAAAAAGTTTTTTAAAAAAGTTGGCCACACCCATCCAGTCACATTACTCCCCCACCCACCCACCAAGCCATGCCCACAAAATAAGCCAGGCCCACAGAACTGGTAGTAAAAATATTTAGAACCCACCCCTGGTCTACATGTTGTGGTCTGCCAGCGACCTGCGGAGCTGGAGGCAGAGTTGGACAGTGAGGAGGTTGGAGAGGAACATGGGCCAGTCCTGGAGTCTGGGGAAGGCTCGGACGAGGGCTCTGCATCAGAGGCAGAGACAGGGCCATCTGGGAGGTACGTGCTGCCTCTGGAGCCTCCAGAGTTGGACTTCAGGCAGAAGAACAAGGGGAGCCTGTTCCCAATGTACGCATGTGCAGAGCTGCCAGAAGGCAAGAACAATTAAAACAAAAGGGACAACTCAGGAGTAGGGCTTGGAGATGATTGGTCTATATGATATGTCTTATATGATATATAAGACATAAAGGAGGAGCAAAGGCACATGGGCCTTTGCAGGAAGCAACTTTGTTAATTCTGTTCAGTTTAAAGTCTGAAGCTCTGTTTGATTCTGGACTCCATGTGGCTTTGCCAGTTAGGTCTTTGGCAGTGTGTCAAGGGAGATAAAGGTGGGTAATTATCAGCCTTATCTTGAAGGACTCTTTACAACTATTTGGGACTCATCTGTGAATGAACAGAATTCACAGCTGTTGCAATAAAAGAGGTTTTTGGGACTACTCGTGTATTTTTCTGACTCAAAAAGCCTAGGTCAGAAAACTACAGTCTGCTGCTGTAGCAAATGAAAAATTGTTATAAGGAAAAATTTACCCCCTTTTTTTGCCGAATGAAATTGTAGCTTGAACATGTGGTGGTGGGGGGGGAAATAAAAAAGGAAACACACTAAAGAATAGCACTTCTCGGTCTTTCATGCAGCAATTCAAGATTATCTATTGAGGCCACAAACTTCCATTAAAGTGCATATTTGGATTCTTTTTTTCTTGGTTAACAGAAAACCTGTAGCTTCAGAAAAAAAAGCATTTTCACAAGAGGTAGAATTGAAGAGCTTGTTAAGGTTAGCAAGAGTTCAGAATGGTATAGCATCAAGCCCCATTCTAATGTTTCCTAAGTTTGAATCTTTCCAGCCACAGGGAAAGCAATGTTGAAACAGGAGCTTAAGGGAGTTATCATAAAGGGTAAAATGTGGATAATTAGACAAAATTAATACAAGAGTGGATGAAAGTCAGACGTGCAAATGTACAGTAACACCTGTTTGCAACATCTTCCGGCAGAAGACACCGTTCCTAGGGGTTGCCCAGTAGCTTCAATGGGTTTGAACACAGATGTCCTCTTGGCCATGCTGTGAAATACCTTTTGGAGATCAAATCCAAAGAGTGGCAGAATGAGACACAGAATATATAATTAAGCAGAGGGCACTTTAGTTCATAAATGAGTACCTTATTCTTGAGCTGATCCTCAGGGTTATCTGGAAGGTTCACAAAGCATCAAATGAATTTAGTATGTTTCACGACAATCGTCATACCAGGAACTTTAAAGAACCAGCCCCAAGCCATACCAATAGAAAGAAACTCTTCAAAATGTCCCGGGAAATCTTGTGAAATAAAATAGGGGGGGGGGGGAGGAAACAGCTTCAGTGATGAGTAATTTGCTAGAACTTAAGAAGAAAGAGGAGGTATTAAGGCGGTTAAGACACTGGGTTTGTTGACTGGAAGGCTGGCAGTTGGACACCCAAGTACCGTGAGATGGGGTGAGTTCCCATTCGTGTTTCAGCTCCTGCCAACCTAGCAGTTTGAAAGCATGCAAATGCAAGTAGATAAATGGATAGCACCAGGGGTGAAATGCTACCAGTTTTCACCAGTTCAGGCAAACCGGTAGTGATAAAAGCTACTGGTTCAGGCAAACTGGTATTTCCAACAATCAGCTGTGCCACGTGATTTAAATTTGCTAGAATGCAGGAAATCCTTTATGAGAAGTATCATCCACTCCTCTACTCATAACAGAGTACCTTATGCCACCAGGCTTCAAATTTTGGGCTTAGAAAACTTAGAACTATGCCGCCTTCGGTCTGACCTAAGCGTAGTACACAAAATTATCTGCTACAATGTCCTACCTGTCAATGACTACTTCAGCTTCAACCACGACAATACATGCACACACAATAGATACAAACTCGAGGTAAACTGCTCCAAACTCAATTGCAGAAAATACGACTTCAGCTACGGAGTGGTCAATGCCTGGAATGCACTACCTGACTCTGTGGTTACTTCCCCAAACCCCCATAACTTTAACCTTAGACTGTCTACTGTTGACCTCACCCCATTCCTAAGAGGTCTGTAAGCAGTGTGCATAAGCACACCAATGTCCTACTGTCCCCATTTATTCGTATCCATTTCCTGTATTCATAATCATGTTTATGCTTATATCTGCTATTTTATACATGCTTGACATATAAAATAAATAAATAAATAAATAAATAAATAAATAAATAAATAAATAAATGTTGAAATAGCTTTCCACAGAGTTTTTCTCTGTGGAATCCCTATAATAACCTCAACAAGCTGTATTCTGGCCATTAATTTCTCTCTTTCATTATCAGTCATAACGGCAGGTAAATGTTAAAGGGTTTGCCATATTTCTTCCCATTTCCAACCCTTTGAACCATTCACATCATTTCCTAGCTGTCACTCATAACAGCGGGAATTCTAGAAGTTTAATTGGCCAGTAGCAGCAGGAAGCAAAATATTGACAGCTAAAGAGTGGGGCAACCGTTACCATCTGCTCCGGTGTCATAAGAACATACCCTTAGAGAGATAACGGGAGGAATTTTTTTTT
>WNWU01000063.1:2823310-2835810 GCA_012654045.1 Ptyas mucosa | reverse complement strand
AATAGGAGGAGGGAAGTGTGTTGGATATGTTTACTGCAGTGGTGAAATTTAGCCGAAACTATCCAGCTCATGCAATCGGGAGGCTCTGCCCACCCACCCAGATGTCATCACGTCCCTTTTTTTACCCTCTGCATATATGCAGAAGTTTCTGTGCATGTGTGGAGGAGGTGCACACACTCACATTTCCAAACCAGTAGGGAAAGGTAAGTGAATTTTACCCCTGGTTCACTGCCTTGGGTTTTTTGTAGAAAATAATAAAGGCAGGGAAAAAAATTAATACATTAAAATAAAATTAAGCAAGCTATCAGTGTGTGGTACAAAAATAGGGTTGTTATTTTTTTTACTAGATGGCTTTCTTCTGATCCAGATGTTGATAAAGGTTAAGAGGAATGACTAGTGCAAGATCAGCTTCCATTCATAAAAGACAACTAGAACCTTGGTCTCCCTATTTCTAATAGCACCTTAGCCACTATACCATGCTGGTTCTCTTTGAAGCATAGTCCAATAAAATATATTTTTTTAAAAAATTAATGTTAAGAAGCTTCACATATATGAGATTTTAACTATCTCAACACCCTTGATACAATAGAACGACAGAAACTCACAAATGTGTCAGGTTTCCTCTTCCTCTTATCAAAAAAAACCCCCATTCCTCTTTGCTTTACTAGAGACAAATGGCATGGTTCCAAGTAATGCTTCCGATCAATTCAAGACCCTGAGGCCTTGGCTTCCTCAAAAATCCAGTTTATTGGGTTTATCATATCAGCACGGTCAAAGGGTGAAACCAACACTGAATAATTCCCATGTTTTGGTATAATTAAAGAATAGATATTGTCCACACCCCCATGTGTCACAGGTCACGTTAGTCAACCAAGCAGGTGACGAACTTCTCAGCACTACTTCCCGCCGTTGCTAAGAAACACTGATTTGGCCTTGGTTCTCAGGAGCCTTATCATTGTTATGTCTGGCACATTGGAGAAAAACATTCTACATTCCATAAATCACCTCCCCCCCCCTCCCCAAGTATGGCAACTAAGAAATGAAGCAACAAAAATATGGCTTCGGCTAGATTTGTTTTGAGAGTTGACAACAAATGGATGACCTGGAAGAACGAGATAGCATGCCGAAAGTGATTTGGGACTTTAGGCAGGGGTGGAATTCAGCTGGTTTGGACCGGTTCGGGAAAACCGGATATTAATTTTAATCTGGTTCACCAAACCGGTAGTTGCAAGGACTGGCTGACCCTGCCCATCTCATTCCACCCCTCCCAGAAGTCTCCACATGGCACGTTTTGGATGCCAGGTAAGTGCAGGGCCCATGCAGAGGCTTTGAGAGGGTGAAAAATGGGCCTACCAAAAGTACTGGAAATCCGGAAATGGGCCCAGGCTCGGAGGGCCTAAGGAGGCCAGGGGAGGCCATTTTCGCCCTCCTGGAAGCTCAAGGAAAGCCTTCGGAGCCTGGGGAGAGTGAAAATGCCCCTCCCCCTCCACTGTGGTGCAGGAAGCTGACTAGCCAAGCCCCCATGGCCATGCCCACCCAGAAACCGGGCAGAGAACTGGTTGCTAAAATGTTTCAATCCCACCCCTGACTTTAGGTATATGGTGTATCATATGGAAAACATTGTGCTGTTTGGGACAATCTATGTGATTGTAAACAACTCGATGTACACACCTGAGCAATGGGGACTCTTCTTGTAGCTTCTACCAGCCATACTTTTTCATATACCACTGTATATGAAACTGCAAGTTCATTTTGCTTCTCTCTGATTTCCTTTTCAGGGAAACATAAACAGCCAATCAACTTTTTTTTTTTATTAATGCCTTTCTCCCCTGGGAGAAAAATATTGTGACATTGCTTTTCTTCCCCTCCCCCCCCTTTTTTTTAAAAAATAATGAACTGTGCCAATGTTTGAAAACATAATAAGAGTTGAGGGGACTTCGTGACTTAAAAAGGAGAAGGAAATAATGAAGGAGATACAATGGGATGTTAATTATCATCCTTTTTATTCTTTTTTTTTTTTAAAAAAAGAATAATATTTGGTGACAAGCAAGTAACTAATTGAACGCAACCCGTATTCTTAATAATGTATGTTGTGAAACAACCCAAGAGCAAACGGCAGCGATTCCAACACAAACAAAGGAAACAACTTATTAGCCGGCCTTGACTTTTGAACAAATTGTTATCTGGTTTGGATCACCGTTCCTGGATGGAAACAAAACAAAAGTAATAATTGGAGGAGGAAAAATGAAGGAAGGTCATAGTCCAAACTCAAAACAGCTTATTAAAGATTTCAGTAAAAAAAAAATATGCTTGGTAAAATTGCATTCTCTGGAGTAGGGGCTTAAGATAATTTTTCAATAATATGCAGAGGCTTTTGTACTATCGACTGTAGTAGTTTGTTATTCCGTCTCTTATTGGGGATTGCCGCTCGAAGAAACTTTAATCTCCAGAACTGACTTTCCGTGTGCTTCAGTTAGAGAAGACTAAATGATTTACAGAAGCGCTTTGATACAGAGACTTTCCTTTAGAAAGTTATCTTTGGGGAACTTTTAATGGCTGGGTGATATTTGGGTGGAAGGAAGAGAGGTAATTTAACATACTCTGCTAAATACATGCGGCTGTACTGTGGGATATAATTGCACAAATATATCTGCTGAAGAGGGCGTATGTCCAAGTTGCTGAGTGTGCTTTTATTACGAAAGCCACATATTGCAGTTTTCTCCCTGCCCTTTCCTCCATGTTTTCAGATAATAGGCTATTCTCTAAAACCATCGTTGATTTTCCTAACCAATTCATCATTAGCATTGTATTAAATATTTAAGGAAAGCTAGTCTGGTGTAGTGATTAAAGCATGAAGCTGAAAAGTGGGAGCGTGTAAGTTCTAGTCCTGGCTTAGACACAAAGCCAGCTGGGCAACTTTGGGCCAGTCCCTCTTTCTTGGCCTTCGGAAGGAGACAATGGCAAACCACTTCTGACAAATCTTGCCAAGGAAACACAGGAGAGTCCTCCAGGAAGTCTCTGAGAATCAGACGCCATTGAACAACCACCACAAAAAAAAAATGAGTTCAAGGAATCTGAACGGAAGTGGTATTCAGCCAGTTCAGACCGGTTCGGGTGAACTGCTAGTGAAAATCATGAGTGGGCCTGCCCACCACCCCCCACCCGCCACGGCTCTATGCAGTTCTATTTAGCATGTTTTTGAGGCCGGGTGCATACGTGGAAGGCACACCTACGAGCAAAACACGTGCAAGGAAGGTGGTAACAAAATGTGAAACCCACTGCTGAATCTGAAGGTTAAATCATGCCATGACTCAATTTTCAGACAACTTTACCTGGATGACTAAGAATCTTCATTGACGTGTTGCAGGGGAGGAATCCCCTGAGATTGGTGCAGGAGGAATTGGTACATTCCCATGACTCTGTCTAACTGATTTGCTCTGTCTGATGCTGCTGCTTGGATGAGCAGTGAACTAACAAACTAACGATAGCAATAGCAATAGTACTTAGACTTATATACCACTTCACAGTGCTTTTACAGCCCTCTCTAAGCGGTTTACAGAGTCAACCTATAGCCCCCAACAATCTGGGTCCTCATTTTACCCACCTTGGAAGGATGGAAGGCTGAGTCAAACTTGAGCCTGGTGAGATTTGAACTGCCAAACTGCTGGCAGCCGGCGATCAGCAGAACTAACTTGCAGTACTGCACTCTAACCACTGCGCCACCGCGGCTTTTAGCAAGTTAGTTTTTCTCAAACTAACAAGAAAAAATAAGCCCAGTTGCCCTGAGTTCAACCTCCAGACAACTCTACTTCAGTGACTGAGAATCTTCATGGATATATTCAGAGATGGTATTCAGTTGGTTCAGACCAGTTCGCCTGAACCGGTAGTGGAAATCATATCTGGACCTGCCCATCCGCCTCGGCTCTATGCCATCCTATTTAGGTATGTTTTTGAGGCTGGGCGCATACGCAGAAGGTGTCCACGCGAGCAAAGAGCATGTGCAGAAGGCCGGGTGCATGTGTGGAAGGCAGTCACACACGATAATCTGAAACCCACTGCTGGATATATTTAAAGGAATTGTTTTGCAAATCATAAGGTCAGGAACCAACACTTTTTAAAAAAAAAATTATTAAGTATACAGTTTAAAAACATTAGACTTGGTGCGACTTTTCTGATACATACTTTTCTAACACTTTTTCTTTTGCGTATATTACAATATAATTTTATTTATTTATTTATTTATTTTTCAATTTATATACCAATATAATACAATATAATATCATGCATATTCCATATATACTTTTTGTGCATGCAATCTCACTTCAATTACATACATATTCCCTTCGTCTCTATTCAAATCCAATTTATCCCTATCTAATATTTCTTAATTTTATTTTGTTTAGTTTTGTCCCCTTTTCTTCACTCTGTTTCTAATTCTCTATCCCTACATTCCTCCTTTTCTCTAGCAATTTATAAAATGTATTCTAGGTTGCGTAGAATTCCGATTCATCTTTATTTTTGGGCTCCGTTGTTAACCTATCCATTTCTGCACAGGTCCATATTTTGTTAATGATTTCTATTTTTATTTTTATTTTAAATTTGATTTATATGCCGCCCTTCTCCGGAGACTCAGGGCGGCTTACAATGCGCTAAGCAATAGCCTTCATGCTTTTGTATATTTATACAAAGTCATCTTATTGCCCCCATAATCTGGGTCCCCATTTTACCTACCTTAGAAAGGATGGAAGGCTGAGTCAACCTTGAGCCTGGTGGGATTTCAACTTGCAGTAATTGCAGGCAGCAGATGTAAGTGGATGTTAATAACTGCCTTAGTCCGCTGAGCCACCAGAGCTCCTTATATTATAATAATAAATATTCACACAAAATTGGAAAAGCAGAGAGAACCCACAAGAGGTAGAAATAGGAACCAACAGTTTCAGTACATTCAAAAACCCATCCAAGGTGAGCTGCTGTGGGATGGAACAAATGAAAAAAGCAGCATCACATGATTGCAGGAAAGCTTTCCCTGCAAGCATTGTTATGTTGCCTGCAGGTTTGAAAGGTAGGTAGGTGTGTGTGTGTGTGTGTGTGTGTGTGTGTGTGTGTGTGTGTAACTTGCATTACAGAAATGCAATGAAAATCTTCTTCCCAAAAGATGCCTTTGTAGTCACCACTTCCTGAAGAGTTGGCATGTCTGCTTCAAAAGCTTTACATGCCTGTCTGGACACACAAAGGAACTATGTTTCCCCAGCAATAACAGTGCAATTATGCTATGGGCATTAGAAAAATGTGAGCAGCCAGACAAAGCATTCAAACAGCTAATTTCTTGAAGATGCAGCTGCTTTAACAATCCACAAAAGAGCACTTCGTTTAAATACTTTGTAAGCCCTACTCATTATTTCCACCCGAAGAGAGAACTGTTATTATAACAGCTCAATGGATGCAAAATAAAAGCCTTTTGAGTTTGGGTTATTTTCAAAAGAAGATGTACGTATCAATGAGATTGTTATGAACGGAAAGTGAGATTCTTCTTCTGGTTTCTCTTACAACGCCTGCAGATTCAATTGCTTTCCAAACTTCAGTAATATCAATTACATCAAAAGGAAAGAGATCAAACGGTTTTTTTTTTCATGAGAAACTCCACCCCCAACCAGAAAGTTATTGAAGCCACAGAGCTATAAAGACATGAGAAGAGAAAACAAGACCACACTCCTTTACCCCTTTGAAATAATAAAATCCTCTTTTAAAAAACCACCCCATTTGGAATGAAATTAGGAAAAGCTTTCATGTATCGCGGAAATGAGGTTGAAAAACTTAAGTTTCTTTCTCAGGTAAGGAAAACCATAAGGAAATTAGGCCAAAGATTCTGAGATGATAGATAGGTAGGTAGGTAGGTAGATAGATAGATAGATAGATAGATAGATAGATAGATAGATAGGCAGGCAGGCAGTCAGGCAGGCAGGCAGGCAGGAAGGCAGGCAGGCAGGCAGGCAGACAGACAGACAGACAGACAGACAGATAGACAGACAGACAGCTTCTAAACTGAAGCTACCCACAGTTTCTAAACTGAAAGTAGGGGCCCGATGATGACAAGTTAGAGAGCTTGTCAAAACGTTGCCAAAAAGAAAACTTTTAAAGTGTTGGTTAGGATTTTATCCAGAGTTTCAAAAGACTTTACAAAGTGTTTTGTTGGGATTTTGGTGGATCTTAAACTGGGATTTTAGCCAGGATTTTAAGCATTTCAACTAACAAACTTTTAATGATGCGGGAAAACACCCGAGATTTTAACTTTTTAGATAGATAGATAGATAGATAGATAGATAGATAGATAGATAGATAGATAGATAGATATAGATAGATAATAGGTAGGTACATAATAGGTAGGTAGATAGTAGGTGGGTAGGTAGGTAGGTAGGTAGATATGTAGATGTGTGTGTGTGTGTTTTGTATATACACATACAAAGCTTATATGCAAAGCTTATTCTTAAATCTAAGATTTAGTCCATTAACATTGGTTAGATGACTCCAATCCTATCTTTTGTTCATCTCCTTATAAAACAGTGGCCTTAATCTTTCACAAGCAAATTCTTTAAAACACCCCCGTCTCCTTTTTCAATCAGAGAAATTTTCAGCTGCATGAATGAATATTAGTAGTAGCCTTTGCTTATGCAAAAACTGAAGTACACTTTTCAAACCTATATCTCTCTGTATATTAACAGTTGTCTCTTTTCATGGAGGTTGTAATCCAACTGGTTCAAAGACACCCTTCATTTCAAGGATTCCACAATGGATGTTTAGATAACTGGACTTGGATTAAGGCATACCTGAATTTAAACAATTGTTCGGCTGAAAAATGTGCTGTGGGGCTTTGGACCTTCTCAGCATTTTTATCAGGAGAAAAATAGGATGACCCCTGTGTATGGTTTTCTCAGAGGAAGGATGCCAGAAACATAATACAAAATAGTGAGTCTGTGAACGTAGTGTAGACATAGAAGTCCTAGAATAGTAGAGATGGAAGGGAGTTAGGAAGTCTTCTAGTCCAACTCAAGGAGGAGACCCTGTACCATTTCAGACAAATCTCTTTTTGAAAACCTCCAGTGATGGAGCACCCACAATTTTGGAAGGCAAGCTCCTTTCATTGGTTGATTGTTCTCACCATTAGGAAATTTCTCCTCAGTTCTAGGTTGCTTCTCTCCTTGGTCAGTTTCCATCCATTGTTTCTTGTCTTGCTTTCTGGTGCTTTGGAAAATAGGTTGACCCTCTCGTCTTTGTATTCAAATTTTGGAACACTGATATCATGTCTCCCCTAGTCCTTCTTTTCTCTAGACTAGACTTACCCATTTTCTGTACCCAGTTTCTGTGGACATACCCTTATCCTTCAAGGAATTCTGATTAGCCAGCTATCTTAAGATAGCTTAAGAATGTATCCTGAACAACCTACAATAATAGTTGACCACATAATTAAACCAATGCATTTCACCAATTCTATCGCCATGGCTCTGGGCTTTTATATGTTCTTTATACAGATGCAAATGATGCATTCTGCATAACACTTTATAGCAATAAAGTAATTACTTTTCAGAAATGATTCATTGCATTGGGCAAAATGCTAATTTCCCTGCCGGTGGATATACCGATAACTGGTAAAGACATTGAGATTCACAATGAAGGGTTGGACACCTTTAAATGTCATCTGAGTAATTTGAAACACTGAGCAGGGTGTTACATTAAAAATGCTGCCTTGGAAATCTTGTCTGAACACATTATCATAACTCATTGCAGTCACTTTTGAAGAAGTCCTGAAAAAAATGGGAAACTGCCTAGTATTTACAAGACTAGTTTTACTGAACCCTGTGTTCTGGATTACAGTGGTTGAATTTTCAACCTATCAAGTTTTCTGAAGTTGCATAAGTGAACTTGTGCTCACTGAAGATGAAAATGAAGAGGAGAATAAGGTTGGAAAGAACCAGATTCAAACCTTCAATCAGTCTATGAAACTATAGAATGGATCTCTTAAATCCTTAGTTCTTTCTTATTGATCCCAAAATGTCTCATTTAATTGATCTGAATCTTTTTCATCCAGTTAAGTTGGAAGTATTGACCAAATCGGAACATGGTTAACTCAGTCACCAAATAATTCCATTGTTTGATCTCAGTAACTAAGCCATGCACTAATCATAAATATTTTTTCAGGTACTTCACAACAAATCTATCACTATCTAATCAAATGAAATTCAGTGGTGAAAAAAGTAAGATTCTACATTTAGACAAGAAAAACAAAATGCACAGGTACAGTATAAGTGGTAGCCTTGCCCAACAGTAGTAACTGAGAGAGGTATTTTGGAGTCCTAGTGGACAACCATTTAAATATGAGCCAGCAGTGTGTAGCAGCTGCCAAAAAAGCCAACAGTTCTAGGCTGCATAAACAAGAGGGATAGAATCAAGATCACGTGAAGTGTTAATACCACTTTATAATGCCTTGGTAAGGCCACACTTGGAATACTGCATTCAGTTTTGGTCGCCACAATGTAAAATAAGATGTTGAGACTCTAGAAAGAGTTCAGAGAAGAGCAACAAAGATGATCAGGGGTCTGGAGGCTAAAACATATGAAGAACGGTTGCAGGAGCTGGGTATGTCTAGTTTAATGAAAAGAAAGACTAGGGGAGACATGATAACAGTCTACCAATATCTCAGGGGCTGCCACAAAGAAGAGAGAGTCAAGTTATTCTCCAAAGCACCTGAGGGTAGAACAAGAAGCAGTGGGTGGAAACTAATCAAGGAGAGAAACAACCTAGAACTAAGGAGAAACTTCATGACAGTTAGAACAATTAATCAGTGGAACAACTGGCCTCCAGAAATTGTGAATGCTCCAACACTGGAAGTTTTTAAAAAGATTTGTCTGAAGGATTTCCTGCCTAAGCAGGGGGTTGAACTAGAAGACCTCCAAGGTCCCTTCCAACACTGTTGTTTTATTGTCTAAATAGTACAGGTAGCTGTTGACTTACAACAGGTCATTTAATGACTCTTCAAAGACACAACCGACTGAAAAAAAATGACTTATGACAATTTTTCACACTTATGATTCTGGCAGCATTCTCATGTGATCAAAATTCAGATGCTTGACTCATATTTATGATGGTTGCAGTGTCCCAGGGGAAACTAGATTCATTTAACAACCGTGTTACTGACTTAACAACTGCAGCAATTCATTTAACAGCTGTGGCAAGAAAGATCATGAAACTCATTTAACAACTATCTCACTCAACAATGGAAAGTTTTGGCTCAGTTGTGGTAGTAAGTCAAGGGCTACCTGTATTTTACAGTTCTGCATAAATTGACACATACACAAACTTTATTTTCTTTCCAAGTCACAATGCAAAGCTAACAATTTGTTTTTGTTGTCGTAGCTCACACATTTCATTGGATTATTGTTCTTCATCCTACCAGTGATAGCAGTGTAATACATTTTAGACTTCTTCCTTATCCCTAAGATCTATAAAACGGCTCAGGCCTGGCTGTATTTGATTGGGAGACCATAAGAGATTACGGGGCTGTAAGTGAGTCTAGGAAACGAAACAATTGTTTAAAAAAAACCTCTCTGAAAGAAGGCTGCGGTAAACTACTTCCATTCTGTTTCAAGGAAATTTTCTTGGTCGTGTTTATGACATCAGCTGGAATTAAACACAACTTGGGGAGTTTACGATGGCTCAACAAAATGTTTGAAAGTGATGCAATATTTTAAAATAATTTGCAATATTTTACAATATTTTGCAATATTTTACAATATTTTACAATATTTTGAAATATTTTACAATATTTTGAAATAATTGGCAATATTTTGAAATAATTTGCTCTGTGGGCAAATCTAAAAGGAGCTTTTAAAAAAACCATGATTTCTGTAAAGATTCCAAGATAGGGATTTTCTATGCTTTCTGAAGTATTGCAACATGCCTCTTTTAAACATATATAGTTTTTACCATAATGTAGAAGAGGAAGGAGGGGAAGGAGGAAAAGGAGAAGGAGAAGGAGAGGGGGGAGGGGAAGGAGGAGGAGGAGGAAGAGGAGGAAGGGGAGGGGAAGGGAGAGGAGGAGGAGAAGGGGAAGGAGGAGAAGGAGAGGAGAGGGAGAAAGGGAAGGACAAGGAGGAAAAGGAGGAGGGGAGGAAGAGGAGGAAGGGGAGGAAGGGGAGGCAAGGGAGAGGAGGAGAAGGAGAAAGGGAAGGAGAAGGAGAAAGGGAAGGAGAAGGAGAAGGAGAAGGAGAAGGAGAAGGAGAAGGAGAAGGAGAAGGAGAAGGAGAAGGAGAAGGAGATAAGGGAAGAAGATCGAGAACAGAGAAGTAGGGAGGGGAGGGGGAGGGAAAGGAGGAGAAGGAGAAGGGGAAGAGGAAGGGGAAGGGGAAGGAGAAGGAGAAAAAGGAGGTGATAAGGGAAGAAGACGGAGGACGGAGAAGGAGAAGGAGAAAGAATATTTT
This sequence comes from Ptyas mucosa, assembly GCA_012654045.1. Classification (NCBI taxonomy): domain Eukaryota; kingdom Metazoa; phylum Chordata; class Lepidosauria; order Squamata; family Colubridae; genus Ptyas; species Ptyas mucosa. The sequence goes on along the minus strand of WNWU01000063.1, from coordinate 2,825,338 downwards.
TTTGTATATATGTGTCCAATATAATCAAGCATTTTCCATCCTCATAAAGACAGACTACATCTCCAGATGGTTTACACTTCAAGCATAAAGCAGCTCGAGCAAGTAACAATGACACAAGGTGATCCCAAACCATAAAAAATAATGAAATATTATGTCTGTGCTAAGTATTATAACCAGCCACATGCCTGACAGCTTTGCAAGGGTCCTCCTGGATGGTTACTGAAGATGTCCACTGCGTCTTCATTGCCTAAGTTGCTGGCAAGTGGCGAGAAACCAAAACTTCCATAGCGCAAGCCCATTCAATTCATCATCAACTTTTATTGTTTCAGAAGCTTTCTCTTTATACTTTCTCCGATCCATACATTTCCTAATGACTTGCTGATGAGCAAAATTGGGATCTGCAGGATGATGATGATGATGACGATGGTGGTGATGATGATAGGATAAAACTTCACTGTGCTGTCCAGATTTTGGTTCATTGTCAGTTCCTGCACTCTTTCACTCAGGATTCTGCCAAAGTCCAACCCCACTACGCTTAAGAGAATGTATTCTGAACATGTAAAAAAAGTTTGATTGATTACCTCTTTCTAATTAATGGATGGCATATGCAGATTCACTAAAGGAGAACCTGTGATTAAAGTCATTTTTAAACAAAGCAAAGTGGCAATATTTCATTTACAAGAGAGAAGATGGACAGGCAAAAGTGGTGGGGTCTGAAATCTATAGTTTTATTACAAAACATTTCTGTCCTGCCCTTAGGAATTCAAGCAAGCGTGAAATAAAGAAAGATGGATAAACAGTAATTTTGGCAGGTTTCACTTCTTACAGGAACTGAAGCTTTTTTTTTCAAATTTCTTCATAAATAGTATGGAAAATAAGCAATAGACAGATCTACTTGTCTACTCAGAGTTTTTTCCAGAATTTTGCTCTTCTGTAATTAAGCTAACCATGAATGATTCAGTTTAGAATCTTATTTGGTATGTTAGAAACACTTTGACTTTGATTGAATCAAATAATATAAAGAACTTTCAACATGAATGTTTTGTTTTTTTTTAATCTTTAATGACCAATCAGAATTTTATTTTTTGCATTGCTATGGACGGTTTCGTTTTCATTTCAGTATACCTCATTTAACATTACTGAAGACTTCACTAGTGCATCATAATTGGAAGATTCTTGATGGACTTTTATATCCGATGATAACAGAAACATGTCAGCTGCTTCAGTTAACTTCACTGTTCTTCTCTTTCCATAACCAAGACATTTTCGGAAACATGCCAACAGGATAGCAACTTCTTATACATAATGTATTTCTGCAGCAATATAACAGATGGAAAATTTCTTGAATTGTTCAGGTTACCTTTTAAGGATCTTACTTCATCTCCAATAGCCACTTATTTTGTCTAAAATGGTAGAGCTTGGAATTCAGGCCGATCCAAGACATATCCCCAATTTTGAAGCCCTGTGAACTAAAACAATTTTGAGGAACTAAATTAGGGTGAATTTTTTTTTTCCTGTCAGATTCCTTCTCTTTAAGAGCTAGGTGGAAGGCAGATGTAAGATATAAGTGTGTAGTGTTGGGGACACTATACTCTCAAAACAACACTATAGAGCACTGCACACCAGAACAACTAGACACAAGAACAGTTTTTTCCCAAACACCATCACTCTACTAAACAAATAATTCCCTCAACACTGTCAAACTATTTACCAAGTCGGCACTACTATTAATCTTGTTATCATTCCTACTACCCATTTCCTCCCAATTATGACTGTATGACTGTAACCTTGTTGCTGGTATTCTTACTATTTATATTGATTGTTTCCTAATATGATTTGATCGCTTATTTGTACCCTATGACTATCATTAGGTGCTGTACCTTATGATTCTTGACAAATGTATCTTTTCTTTTATGTACACTGAGAGTATTTGCACCAAGACAAATTCCTTGTGTGTCCAATCACACTTGGCCAATAAAGAATTCTATTCTATTCTATTCTATTCTATTCTATTCTATTCTATTCTAT
>WNWU01000063.1:2800303-2813755 GCA_012654045.1 Ptyas mucosa | reverse complement strand
CTGTCCTGTCCTGTCCTGTCCTGTCCTGTCCTGTCCTGTCCTGTCCTATCCTATCCCTTTGTCTGTGCTATTATTAATCCTTGATTTTAGTTTTCTCATTTGATTTATTTTAAGTATGTTATGGGTTAAATGCAGAATAAGGCCATTCTGATTTCGGTTGAAAACTTTAGACAATCACTAGATGGCAGCAAATTATTTGGATAAATAAATACATGCTACCTGTCATCTAGCCGTAAGCAACCCTGAAGCCTTCGAGACCAGGGCTTCTGTGGAACTGAGTTATAATATGTTTCTTCACATTTGCCTTTAGTTAACTATTTGCTTAGCATAATGAGCTAATATTAATTGGATTTTCCATTCCTCATTTAATAGTATCACCTGTGAACGATGCTCACCAGTGCTTACAATAAGAGCTAGGATCAATAACTAAGATTACTAGCCTAGCTTAATAGAAGATACATTCTAATATATCCTTCCCCTGGTAGTTTTTCTTCTTGCTTTTGTCTGTTCATTACTCTCAGCCAATAAATAATAAACTTCCACGCATCTTGCCTTTCCTTTTTCTCTCTCTTTCCTTGTGGAATATGGGGTTTGTTGGGTGTCAAACAGAAAGGCAAGGAAATAAATTATAAGGAACCGAAAAGAGGACTTCATGGCAGAATAGAACAACTCACCACAGCCAACTCTACAAAATTTTCCTTGCAATCCAATTCCACTTCACTCAGCTCACTCTCTGCTTCTTCATACCATGTTAAAACAGTTTCTTTGAAGTTTGGAGCACCAAAAGATCACTCTTTTTGGCAGAAAACGTGGCCCTAACATTATATTAAAAAAGTATACATTAACAAAGATCTGCAGTCAAAACGACCGCAACTCAAGTTCAAATGCCACTACAGAAAACACCAAATAACTCACACAAGCGCGTAAAGCAAGCATGCGCACGCATGGCAAACTGATAGCAACAAAATGTGAAACCCACCTCCGCTTAGTGTTTGTCGAACAGTTTGAGCAGGAGAAAGCAACACTACTCTTAAATATGAAGCCTATCAAAATGGAATCCACCATGCTGAAATTAGATCTCAAGCTGGTTCATTCCCCAGCAAATTGCTCCTTTCCAACCTCTCAAAGAAAGTTATGCTTCCTGCAATGAAGCCGGCGGCCACTTTGCACCTCCCACTAATTTTCTTGTTTTCAACCACAGCTTCTGTTCCTCTCCTGGGACCGAAGACAACTCCTTTCCCAAAATCGCAGGGATGAATTTGGGGCAAAAGATGGCGTGAGAAATCATCACGCTAGTTAAAAAGGGAAGACGGGGAACATGTAGAACTTGTTCCATAATTAAGGAGAGTCTAAATGTGAAGCACAACAACGAATCAAGTCTCCACTCAGTGCCACAGTTCAATGGAATAAGTCAACCATTAATTGGATGCGCAATAATAATCCACAAAAGAATTGTTCTCTGTGCATTTGCAAAGTATGCGCGCAATAGCAAATAATAGTATGATAATGACACAGTTCCCAGGAAGGCAAAATACTTAGGATTCTAGTACTAATGATGTCTTTCACTTGAAGTCCTTACTATGGAAATATTCATGCCTTCTTCAATTGTAGCTTCCAATGCACTGCATTTATCAAACCTTACTTTTCTGCAGACTACGAAACAGTGCATACTCTCAGTTTCCTTCGACTCTTGTGGCATTCTTGAGAGGTGAGACACCTAGTGGCATATCTATACTATAAATTTCTTCAGCTTTGTATAGGAAATATTTTCAAAAACTGGAAAAGGAATATTTGTGACTAAAAAATTACTTTCACGGCCTCTGAATTGGTATGGGATCCATTAGCTGTTTGCTCTTTGGTGGCTAATCAAAACAATTGTCAGAGGGAAAAAAATAGCTACCAAACTTTAGATTTTTGATAGTTTGGCTTAACTTGCGTGAACAAGCCAAACTTTATTTCACTGGTTTTATTCTTCTCTATTCTACCTAAGGTGTTTCAGATTCTGCTACAGTCCACAGTCCACAGACTCCACAGTCATCCGTTATATTACGTTCTGACTTGAAGTTTGCACTGAAGTCGTATGAAAGTTCATTCCTAGATCAGACAAATTATCTAGTCTTCTCTTAATCCACAAAGAAGAGGGGGGTCAAATTATTCTCCAAAGTACCTGAGGGCAGGACAATAAACAATGGTTGGAAACTAATCAAAGACAGAAGCAACCTGGAATTAAGGAGAAACTTCCTAACAATGAGGATAATTAACCAGTGGAATAGCTTGCCTCCAGAAATTGTGGGCGCTCCATTACTGGAGGATTTTAAGAAGAGAGTAGACAGTCACTTGTCTGAGATGGTTGAGCAGAGGGTTGGACTAGAAGACCACAAAGTGCCTTCTAGCTCTATTTTGATTGATTGATTGATTGATTGATGTTGTCAACCTGAAAGTTGCCCAGGCATTTGTACTGATGTTTTTCAACTAAACTCCTCACCTTATTTCCATAGGACATTTTGATTCCTTCAGTTTTCACCATTTTTCCTCTGTTGATGGTAAGGATGGAAGTGTGGTTTTTCAGTAATACTTGTTTCTCAAGAGCACACGTTTGAAAACAAAAGAAAAAAAATAAAGATATATTCTGCTTGGTATCATCATGTCAGATCTAGATAAGATAAATGTTGTAATGTTAATCTTTAACATGATGGATGAATCCATCCAAACGTGTGAAGCTAGTCATCATTTCATATCTTTTATCTATATCTGCCATATATAAGTATATCCATCATATTCCAAAAATGCTTCTGAGGTTCTAAACTGCTCCAAAAAAATAAACAGCAATGATTTTGATGAGAGTCTTAACAGAGAGACGACAGAGAGGCTACTAATTAGGAAATAAATATGTGTTATGTGACCACATATTTAATTTTGCACATTTTGAAAGCAGCAAGGATTATATTTGCAAAATACTGGAAAAATGAGAACACCCTGCCAGATGAAGATGTAATTTGAAAAATTTTAGATTGTGCTGAAATGGACAGACTAACCTTAAAAATAAAAGATAAAGAAGACACAGAATATTACCTGACATGGAATAGATTTTATGAGTGGTTATAGACAAGAGGTAGAAATTAGAGGAAGAAAGACTATGAATGTATGTATTAAAAATAAAGATGGTTTATAACTACAATCATGCCAATATAGTGAACAAAAATGTAAATAAGCTAATATAAAAAGAAACTTAGTTAAAATTACTTGCTTATATTATCACTATTGTTATCAGTACATGTGTTAATATATTATTATTACTATTGTTATCAGTACATGTGTTAATATTTATTACTGTCTTTTCTCTGGTCCTTCTTTTTTTTGGTAAATGGTATACCCTGACAATACACTGTATTCAAAATGTGTATGTATGTATGTATGTATGTATGTATGTATGTATGTATGTATGTATGTATATACATACATACGCACAATGGCCAAATTGATTAGTGGCATATAAAGGCAGAGATCTCTGTAATGGTAGTTTAATACTCTAACAATGTCAGCAGATGGCTGACAAAAGCTTAGTAGGAATTTTTTTAAAAAAAATATTTTAAAATTTTAAGTTCCGGAGCTCACAGAATGTCTGCTTCTTTCTTTACTAATATACCTGGAACTCATATTTTTAGAATATATATGGAAAAGAAAAGAAAAGAAAAAAAGAAAAGAAAAAAGAAAAGAAAAAAAAGAAAAGAAAAGAAAAGAAAAGAAAAGAAAAGAAAAGAAAAGAAAAGAAATATGTGGGGTTTTTTTTAACCAGGGCAAACTGGTCTACCCAGATATGGGACGGAGCATACTGCTCCCACTTTTGCCTTTCAGCCCCAATCCAGGAGTCTTCACAGGTAAGTTGCTTTTGCGACAAACTATTTTTTTTGTCAAAAAATAGTTTTTTGTCAAAAAATAGTTTGTCATGAAAGCGACTCTCTGAGAAGGCTCCTGGAGATCTTCTAGTCCAACCACCTGCTCAGGCAGGAGATCCTGTACCATGCCAGATAAATGACTGTCCAATCTCTTCTTAAAACCCTCCAGCGATGGAGCACCTAGAACTTCTGAAGGCAAGCTGTTTCACTGGTTGATAGCTCTCACCATTAGGAAATTTCTCCTTAGTTCTAGGTTGCTTCTCTCCTTGTTTAGTTTCCATCCATGGTTTGTCTTCCCTTCTGGTGCTTTGGGAAATAGGCTGCCACCCTTTTCTTGGTGGCAGCCCCTCAAATATTGGAACACCGCTATCATGTCACTCCTAGACGTCTTCACTATCAAAAATTCTTTCTCCTCCAGATCTTTCATTGTTATAACTCATTTTCTCACGGAAATAATGCCAACACCTAGCATTGAAGACATCTAGCTATGTAAGCACTGGCCACCTGAAGTAGGGAAAAAAATACCTTTAGAATTGAGACTGAACCTTCAATATTTTGGAAGCATTTTTTTTTAAAGGACTACCCTCAACTTGATTTTGCATCTTTCCCCTAGATGAATTGGTCCTTAGCTGCCAAGATTAACTGAGGCATCTGTATTGGGGAGATAGTCTTCAGAATTATCTTTGCGGTTTGTATCTATTCCTGGTTGTCTCTTGTCATTGCGTATTCTTTTTTTTTTATCAGGGCTCAGAAAAGAAATATGGAAACATAAAATCTGACAATGCTACATGTTATGTTTGTTATCAAGAGACTTCATGCACAAACCTCGACAGCAAATAACTGTTGTTCCCTTAGCAAACTCAGTTCTGTCTGGAAGCTGTGCGTTAAATTTTACATAAAAGAGGTTACATTCCGGAGAGCATTACTTCCACAGACATTTTCTCTTTTTAAGATATGATGAAGTAACATCCTTCTTAATTCCTTTATCATGATTCCACCTCCTTCCCCCCTCCCCCTCCTTCCTCTTTAGGTAAAATGCACATTTAGCAGTAAACAGAGGAGAAAATACGATCTTGATGCAGGAATTGTTTCGAATGACATTATCTGCTCCCAGTCTCATTACATCGAGAATAATAACGACAGCTAATTTAAGCTTAATGCATAGGCAATTTCTTAGAATATCAACACTACACTTTTTCCGGAGGGTGGGGGAGACAATGATGCCAAGGCTGAACTCGGAAAGCGAAGCATAATTCAGCAGATCCTTAGCTCGCTGAGCAAAGATAAAAATCCCTTTTCATAAGGAAATTGTTCTCTGGCAAAGGCAAGGATCATTCATAATTCAGCAGATATGCAAACCCCTCAAGTCATTCATTGTCATGCAGAGGTCTAGCCTGATTAAATAAAGAACTACATGGATCCACTCCAGCTCAAGAAAAAAAAATGAAGACTTTGCCCATTTGAGCACTCAGGTATAACAGCAATATTGTGACTGCCTACTTAGTTCTTGCGGTTGCTGTTTATTGGACACGGGTAGCGATAACAAAAGCAATTTCATTCAAATGAATGTAGCTTCTTCACATGCCTGGCTCATTTTGGGGTGCTAAAATGACATGGGGAGCAGAGTCCGCAGCATCGATTCCCCCCCCCCATCCTGTATGTTGTGGTGCAGAAAAGGGCAATAATGATGATCAGGGGAGCTGGAGGCTAAAAGATAGGAAGAACTGCCACAAAGAAGAACGGGTCAGTTTCAGGGGTGAAATCCAGCAGGTTCTGACAGGTTCTAGAGAACCCGTCTAGATGAACCGAGGTGGCGCAGTGGTTAGAGTGCAGTACTGCAGCTACTTCAGCTGACTGCTAGTTCAGCAGATCAGCAGATCAAATCTCACCGGCTCAATCAATCAATCAATCAATAAAACCGATAGCGGAAATTTTGAGAACTGGCAACGGAAATTTTGAGTAGTTCAGAGAACCGACAAATACCACCTCTGGCTGGTCTCAGAGGGGGAGGGAATGGGGATTTTGCAGTATCCTTCCCCTGCCACACCCACCAAGCCACGCTCACCAAGCCACACCACGCCCACCAAGCCACGCCCACAGAACCGATAGTAAATAAATTTGGATTTCACCACGGGTCAATTTATTTTCCAAAGCATCAACGAGCAGGACAAGAAACAATGGATGGAAACTAATCAAGGAGAGAAGCAACCTGGAATTAAGGAGAAACTTCTTAACAGTGAGGACAATTAATCGGAGGAATAGCTTGCCTTCAGAAGTTGTGGGCGCTTCATTACTGGAGGATTTTAAAAAAGACCCTGGACAGTCACTTGTCTGAAATGGTATAGGCTCTCCTGATTGAGCAGGGGGCTGGACTAGAAGACCTCCATGGTAAGCTTGTAGACCAGAAACGTCGGCAGTTCGACGGTTCGAATCCCTACTACAGGTCTTCTGCGTGAGCAGGGGGTTGGACTAGATGACCTCCAAGGTCCCTTCCAACTCTGTTACTCTTAATCCCTCTTCCAGATCCATTCTGTTCTGATTGATTGAAAATCCAAAAATAAAGCATCAGAGATAAAACAAGTTTCTTTTCTTCTTCCAAGCAAGAAATAAAACAAACATAACACACACAGAGAATTATGTCCTGGCCTAAGGCCTAAGGAAAGAGCCACATTTTTAACAATCTTCTAAATATTAATAAGATGGGGATCATGCAGGTCTAGTTGGGATCCTGTTCTAAAGGGAAGTCACAACAGATGTATGTTTTCGATAATTATTCAAGCCAGGTTCAGGCTGACACTAAAAGAGCCATTTAAAATGCAGCCATATGTCTGTAAAGAACATGGTATGTTCTCAAAATTAGAGCTATCTTTTAACTGCATTCTAGTGACGTCTAAGTTAACCATTGGAGTTCTTATTAGGCCAGTGATGGCTAACCTTTTTGCCATCGCGTGCCAAAAGCGGGGGGAGCGTGGTGGGGTCACATGCACGCGTGCCCACATCCATAATTCTATGTGCCCTGCCCCCCCCGCTTTTGGTACGCAATGGCACGGTGGGCCCGTTTTTTGCTCTCCCCAGGCTCCAGAGCCTTTCTAGGATCCTGGGGAGGGCAAAAACGGCCTTCCCCACCCCACCAGAGGCCCTCCAGAGGCCGGGAACAGTGTGTTTTCTGACTTCTGGTGGGCCCAGAAGGCCTGAAAATCAGCTGGCTGGTATACGCATGTGTGCCAGAGCTGAGCTCGCGTGCCCACTGATATGGCTCCGCGTGCCACCTGTGGCACCCGTGCCATAGGTTCGCCATCACGGTATTAGGCCAATTTAAGTACTGAGGAGAACGTTATGATTTTTGTCAGTTTATTCAGGCTTAAAAAGTTGGTGTTTAAGTATTTTTTAGGAAAACCCTTCTTCCACTTAGACCAATGGTGGGTTCCTCCCAGTTTGGCTGAGCCGGTAGCGGTGATGATATCACACCACCAAACTGGTTGTGCCCCCCCACCCTGTGTTATTCTTACCTTTTATTGGCCCCACCCCCAATCTATTGCTGCCTCCTGAGTCCCAGTTGATGGGCTATAAGGAAAAACTATTTAAACTCTTGCCACGGGGCTTCAAAGGGCCGCCCTACAGCTGATCAGTGGTAAAAGGCAGTTTGGTGGTAGACCGGTGCCTCCAAAAACAAATGAGTAGACCGGTGCTTGCAAAAATACATGAGTAGACCAGTGCCTGTAAAAATAAATGGGTAGACCGGTGCCTGTAAAAATAAATGGGTAGACCGGTGCCTGCAAAAATACATAAGTAGACCGGTGCCTGCAAAAATAAATGGGTAGACCGGTGCCTGCAAAAATACATAAGTAGACCGGTGCCTGCAAAAATAAATGGGTAGACCGGTGCCTGCAAAAATAAATGGGTAGACCAGTGCCTGCAAAAATACATGAGTAGACCGGTGCCTGTAAAAATAAATGGGTAGACCGGTGCCTGCAAAAATACATAAGTAGACCGATGCCTGCAAAAATAAATGGGTAGATCGGTACAGCTCTGCAAGCAGTTAAAAGCCTGGTAGACCAGTACCTCTGCTAAATCCTAAAGAATTGTCACATGACCACGCCCACAAAATAAGCCACACCCACAGAACTGGTAGTAAAAAAAATTAGAACACATCCCTGACTTAGACCCAGCCAATCCTTATATTTTGAAGAAAGCATATGATTAAATAAAGAATCAATGTCCTCTTAAAATGTATTCAGAGTTGGATATTCTGTCCTACAGCACACATATAGTCTATTCTCCATGGACGTTTTGTGAGTAAATTAAAAAGTTTTTTTCCCCTCTCCATAGGCTTCTTTCCATTTCTATTTTCCTTTTTGCCAGCTGTTAAGATGACTATTTATTATTCATCAATTGTTCTTATGTCATCTTCCAAAGTGTGTGTTTTATTGCACCCTTCAAATGATTTTACTATAATGAAAAGTGGCACCCCAGGATCGTCAAGTAGGAAAGAAATGGGTAAAAGGGTTGCCTTTGCAATCCTGATCATAAAATTGCAACCTTATTTTCTTGTTTTTCTCCTCCCAAGTAATTCCACAAAGCAAGCAAAGATGCAAAGATGCTGACCAGAAAAAAAATGGGGGGGGGGAGGGAATTGTAAAGAGGTTGCTTCTCAATCTTAGCAACTTTAAAATGCGTGGACTTCAACTCCCAGAGATAAATTCTGCTTTAGAACGATTGCTCTGTCCTCACGACACATTAGTCTGTGTGCAGCTCGACATGCAGCTAAACCCACCTATCCTCCAATAAAACAGACCGTGTGCATAGATCTGAATGCTTCATTGAAAGAACAGGATATGGTGAAACTGGGGAAAATAGGGATACATACAACGAGAACCAAATACAAGATAGACGGTATTGAGTTACTGCTGAACATAACAATTAATAAATACCAGCAATTTAAATCTCACCTCTGTGTGTGGGATATGGGTTTGTCCTTGGATGACCATGTGCCACAGATTAAGATGGATTCTTCTTTGTGCTTCTGCCTTCTCCAAATGCTAAAGGAAAATGGAGTCTGGCTTCCCAGCGTGCACTTGGTTTGAGAGTGAGGGCTGATGGGTAAATGGGTTGGGTCAGCTTCAAACAATATACTTGGTATTTTGTCTCTCCGGCCATTAGATGGCGGTAGAGCGCAACAACAGTATATAAAGATCATTTGTTGGGGCATATTTGTCCCTCCAGCCACTAGATGGGGCTAGAGAGCAACAACGGTATATAAAGGGTATATGCTGGGGCATGACAAGGATGCTGCTCGCAAGTGTTGAGAGTAACAAGAGGATGATTTGAGCTTGTTAGGTGGTAAAACTGGGGAACATGAAAGAAAAGGAGGTTACTAAAAGGAGAGCCTCATAAAACTCTAAAGAGAAATTTTTAGATCCAGACTAGATACATATAGATTGGCCTTTTGAAATCTATAAATAGTAGAAACACCGTAAAAAGGAACTCTGAAAGCAGTTATCTGTTGCATAAAGTGTCCTCACATTATCAAATGCTCCAGGCTATACGCTACGAATCAAAGGCCCTGGTAATATAAATAGAATTATGGAATCAAGCACACCAGGCATCTGGAAAATCCATCTTCCTACATCTTAATAAAATTGAAGGGAAAGCTGAAAAAAAGCACAGTAGCTATGCTCCAAAATCTCTGGTACCCATTTCTCTGTCTTTCCCCACCACCGATGAAGTCAGAAGAAGCTTAAAAATTACATTCAGACTCCTACGAATTATGGTAAAGTTCCCCAAGGATGTACTAAAATGTTTAATTTCACAATGAAGGATTTCCTTTCGCCCAAAGCACCAATCGACTAAGAACAGCGATTTTTTTTTTTTTTTTTTGCAAATTATTCAGCCGGTTTCCGTGAAAATTGAGGAATAACCTTTATATAAGCTCATATCCATTTTCCGCTATTCTGTGCATATCAGGAGATTCAGAGGTTGGAGAAATGACAGATTATTTGGGATAATTCCTCTAATCAACTCTCTAACCTCTATTATGTGATTCTAAATTTTCAAGGGGGGGCGGGAATTGTGAAAGTTGGATTGCAGGAGTTTTTTCATTTGCAAACATGGTGGTATATTGGCAGTAGTAGACTAATTTCAGAACATTCATCTTTTTTAAGGATTTCATGATGAAATGTACACCTAAGACAAATTCCTTGTGTATCCAATCACACTTGGCCAATGAAGAATTCTATTCTATTCTATTCTATTCTATTCTATTCTATTCTATTCTATTCTATTCTATTCTATTCTATTCTATTCTATTCTAATCTATTCTAATCTAATCTAATCTAATCTAATCTAATCTATTCTATGAATATAATCCACTTGGCCAAAAGACTAGAAAAATTGTTTTGCACCACTGTAAAGCATATCTGAATTTATTTCAAATATACCTTTTGAAAAGTATGTCTTTACGCCATTCGGAAATTAATATTAAAGCAGTAAATATTTACTCAGACATTTTTCTTAGGAACCTAATTCTAGTTTAAGAAAAAAATGAAATTGTGGTTTTCTTCTATTGGTTTTGCTTTTTTATTTTTCATAATGACATTAATCCCAAATAGACTAGTTTTTTTTTAGCAGCTCAAATTATAATTTTTTAAAAAATGACTCAATGGAGCAGGATAAATTTGCAGGTAATCTAACCAAAAAAAATAGTGATCTGATCCAGAAAGAAATAGAGAAAGAGATACAGATGATACAGATACATGATAGATGGATGGATGGATGGATGGATGGATGGATAGATAGATAGATAGATAGATAGATAGATAGATAGATATCTTTTAAAATAATATGATTAATTTCATTAACCTATTAAGGGTTCTAATGCGATAACGTTTCTGTCCCAGGTGGCATGCCAACCACCATAACTCTCCCATTCCTAGTAAAATTTTGTCCAACTCCAATTGTTTCTCATATATGCCAATTAGGTTGGCACGGGTTTCTATGGGAAGGTTAAAATAAAACACATTCATATTTTCAGAGACACATAATAAGGAATTCCCTATACAATGCCTGGGTAAAGATAATAAAAAAAATCACTATACGAAAAACCCAAACTGGTTGTCGACAATGGAGGCAATGACACACCCAAATACAATAGACCTCAGTAAAATGGTAAGATACTCAGAAATTTTAGACGAGAAAGGAGAATTAAAATCAGTGCAAACGTAGAATGGTGGCCCTGCCTACAAATCAAAACAAGACTAAAAAAGGATCAAGAACAAGCCAACCACCATAACTCTAAACCAATCAAAGCTTTCATGAGTCCTAGGTCTGGAATAGAATAGATATGGATTTACTGGTCTCACTTTTGGCAAATGAAAACTTCCAGTAGAAGACAATCTATGTAGCTCAGAATTGAATTGTGAAGTCCTTGGTGTGCTCTCTGAGCTTGTTTGAGCAACCAAGGTCAGGGAGCACCAAAGATTCCACAAATGAAAGTCTGGTTTTGTTTTTTTTTAATTTCCTCCAATCTGCTTTGAAATTGCCCAGTATGCATTCACATATCATTCCTTTAGCAATTATAACCATCTCTGATTAAGGCATTTGTCAAAGTGTGTCAGGCAATTCATTTATGCCAATATATTCCTCCTTCAATGTTGGGTTGAAACTCATTTTCCTTTCCTTTAAAAAAAAAACACCCCATAATATTACTAGTATTTTGACTTAGCTGATAGGACTTAGTTGCCCCAAATATGAAGATGCAGTATATCTTAGTCCAACACACACTTTGGAACAGGGGTGAAATCCAGCAGGTTCTGACAGGTTCTGGAGAACAGGTAGCGGAAATTTTAAGTAGCTCGGAGAACCGGCAAATACCACCTCTGGCTAGCCCCAGAGTGGGGTGGGAATGGAGATTTTGCAGTATCCTTCCTCTGGAGTGGGGTGGGAATGAAGATTTTCGTTTATTTGATTCGTTTCGTTTATTTGATTTATATACCGCCCTTCTCCCCGAGGGGACTCAGGGCGGTGAACAGGCAGAGATAAAAAACATAAATACAAAATTTAAAAACGAATTAAAACCAAATTAAACAGTTGCCCAACAATTCAAACCCATTTTATTTTAAAAAATATATAAATCCCAGATCTAAAAATTTGGATTATACAATTTAAAATTTTCTTATAAAAAGGGGAGATACTATGCCAGGCCCGCTTGATGGAATAAAAAAGTTTTTAACTCACGGCGGAAAGCACGAAGGTCCGGGATCCGCCGAATCTCTGGGGGGAGATCGTTCCAGATAGTGGGTGCTCCCACAGAGAAGGCTCTCCCCCTGGGGGCCGCCAGTCGACATTGTTTGGCCGACGGCACCCGGAGGAGTCCTTCTCTATGAGAGCGTACCGGTCGGTGGGAGGCTATTGGAGGTAGTAGGCGGTCCCGTAAGTACCCGGGTCCTAAGCAGTAACCTTCCTCTGCCATGCCCACCAAGCCACGCCCACCAAGCCATGCCTGCAGAACCGGTAGTAAAAAAAAACCATTGCTTTTGAAAATGTTTGAATTGGATTCTTTCTGGCTTGAAAACATCTACTGAACAGTGACTGAGTAATCTGGGGGGGGGGGGGAATTAATAAAGCAGGTTTTAACAAAGGCAGGTAGTTTTTTCTCTTTCTGCATTAATGGGCAAATAATTTTGGGTATAAAAGTTGCCAATATATCTGGCTGAGTTAACTGACATTTAGGGAACTGTGAATAAAGGTAAAAAAAAAAAAGGTTTGGGTTTGATTGAAGCTGTCAGTTTGTGAATTGTTTCTCCAATACGGTGCCTAACGTTGAAAGAGAGAGGAAGAATGAATTCATTAATCATTCCTAATGGACTCAAAAATGAAGCAATTATTATTTTACAATTAATTTCTTTTAAAAGGTAGCAGGTGATAAATGGCGGTACTGAACTTTTGTTATAATTGAATAGGAATTAACTCATACTCTCCTAATGCGTTGGAAAGAAGTCTTGTTGCCACACTTGAAATTATTCAATTAAGACAAATAAAGCGCTACCTTTTTTTTTTAAATAACAATAACAATACATTATTTAATAAAAGTTCTATGGTTTTGAACCCAGTTCCTGTAAAGGTTGTGCACTTGGCCATAATCCAATATACGGTTTAATGGTTTTAATTAGTTGAATTAGCATGAATCCTGATGATAGCAAATCCTTATTATCTCAAACTCTTTTCAAAGGACTGTTCTGTAATATCATCATCATCATCATCATCATCATCATCATCATCATGGTCCACTGGAAATTATGTCACAACTACCATCTACCTGTAGCAGAGAACTGGCGGGATCGTAAGCCTGAAAAAGTGGTAGAAAATGAGCATGCAAAACTGCTGTACGACTTCCAAATATAGACTGACAAAGTTTTAGAACACAATACCCCAGATATCACAATTGCGGAGAAGAAAAAAGTGTGGATCGTTGACATTGCCATACTTGGTGACAGCAGAATCGACGAGAAACAACTTGAAAAAGTCACCAGATATCAGGACTTGAGAATCGAACTGCAGA
>WNWU01000063.1:2765642-2780181 GCA_012654045.1 Ptyas mucosa | reverse complement strand
TTTGGTTTGGTTTGGTTTGGTTTGGTTTGGTTTGGTTTGGTTTGGTTCATTTATCAAATAATTGATTCTAAGTGATATGCAAGGATATGCAAATATCAGATAAGAAGCTTTCCTGGCTCTCAGTCTTCTAGATCTTTTTCCTCATAGAAATAACATTTCAATGTGCAAGAAAAGTTTACAAGAGTACTCATTTTCTGCACTATACTGAAAGGTATAATGGGAAGAATTTTTTTCTACAACTTCTTTTGAGAAAGAGCCTCTAAAGCTCACAGGTAAAAGACAAAGCAAAGAAAAATTGGTCTGATTTGAGATGTCTATGGAGATTCTGAGTCTTCCAGGTCATGGTTGTCCCAAAGACATTTTTCTTCCTATCCAAGAAGCTTCTTCAGTTCAGAACTGAACAATCTTCTTGGATGAGAAGCGAAATGTCTTCCAGGAAAAACAATTTATTTATTTATTTTGTCAAGCGTGTATTAGATAACAGATATAAGTATAAGCATAATTATGAATACATGAAATGGATACATATAAAAGGGGACATTAGGACAGGGACGGTAGGCATATTTGTGTGCTTATGCATGCCCCCTTACAGACCTCTTAGGAATGGGGTGAGGTCAACAGTAGACAGTCTAAGGTTTAAGTTTTGGGGGTTTGGGAAAGAAACCACAGAGTCAGGTAGTGCATTCCAGGCATTGACCACTCTGTTGCTGAAATCGTATTTTCTGCAATCAAGTTTGGAGTGGTTTACCTTGAGTTTGTATCTATTGTGTGCTTGTGTATTGTTGTGGTTGAAGCTGAGAGTCATTGACAGGTACGACATTATAGCAGATAATTTTATGTACTACGCTTAGGTCATACAAAAGGCGGCATAGATCTAAGTTGTCTAAGCCCAAAATTTCAAGCCTGGTGGCATAAGGTATTCTGTTGCGAACAGAGAAGTGGAGGACTCTTCTTGTAAAGTATCTCTGGACTTGCTCAATTGTATTAATGTCCAATATGCAGTATGGGTTCCAGATAGATGAGCTGTATTCAAGAATTGGTCTAGCAAAGGTTTTGTATGCCCTAGTTAGCAGTGCAATATTACCAGAGAAGAAGCTACGCAAGATTAGATTAACAACTCTGAATGCCTTTTTGGCAATGTTGTTACAGTGGGCTTTGGCACTTAGATCATTAGATATGAGTACTCCGAAGTCCTTGACAGAGTGAGGGTCGTCTACAAGGTTGCTTGTATTTTGTGTTCTGTTTTTTTTTTTTTTTTTTTTTTGCCAATGTGTAAGACAGAGCATTTGTTGGTTGAGATTTGAAGTTGCCAATTGTTTGACCATTCTGACACATAGTCAAGGTCTTTTTGAAGGGTAGCAGCATTGTCGGTGGTGTTGAATAGTTTTACATCATCCGCAAAGAGAAAAAAAGCATTTTTGGGGCTAACTTGAGAGAACCTTGAAACATGAGACTTTTGTGTGCCCAGTGTCAGGTTCCGATGTCATCTCAAATAAATTTCACTCCCAAGCAATTAGTCTTTGCTGAAATATTTCATTTATTAAGAACGACAGATCTGATCCCAACTTCGTCGAAGCCAATACTAGCCCTCTTACCCCAAAACCTTCCCCTTCTGTTCTCCCAAACCTCATCTTCTTATTGGCCATCTTCCAGCTCAATCTTCTCAGCTCCTGCCTCCAAACCCAGGAATTCCCCCCTCCCATCCCATCTCCAAGCGACCCTATCTACAGAGAAAAATAAGTAGGTAAAAGTTCAAGCTTCATCTCCCCCTCCTTAGGGCAGCCTTAAAGGGCTGACACCCAGAGCAATGAAGTCGTCATGAGTTTTGGCCACAGCAGATGGTTTCTTAGTTTATTTAGAGTACCAAAACTTCCTTCAGTAAGATTTTGGTAAGCTATCTTCATATTTGAAGGATGCAAAGTGACTTAAAGGACAAAACAAGAACTGCAAATGGTTGCAAATTTCTTGAATGCATGAATTTTCTTTTGTCTCTTAAACTAAAGCTGCAGTAGGGGATGGAATGTTTTCTGAGTCTAGATCTGAAGAAAGATAGTATTTTTACATGTTGTTTTTTTCTTTTTCCCCCCTCCACTTTGTGCAACAGGTTGGTACTTCTATTTCAGCCTCCCAGTGAAAAAGATTTGTCAAATTTTGTTTTAATGAGGGCCAGGATGTCTGCCAATCTGAAAATATACAACATCTTTTAATATTAATTAGAATCAAAAGCTAAACTTTCTATAGCAAACTATCTTCTTAAAGAAATTGATGGGAATATGTTTCTGTTTTTCGCAGTCTATATTTCAAGATTGCAAGTAAAGAACTGAACATTAAAAAAAGAAATTATTTTGGAAAAGTTTCTATATATCTATATCTATATCTATATCTATATCTATATCTATATCTATATCTATATCTATATCTATCTATCTATCTATCTATCTATCTATCTATCTATCTATCTTAAGTTTTTGCAGGTGTGTGTATGTAAAAAGTTAAAATCTCGGGGGTTTTCCCGTGTCATTAAAAGTCTGTTAGTTAAAATGCTTAAAATCTTAAAATCCTGGCTAAAATCCCAGCTCAAAATCCTCTAAAATCCTAACAAAACACTTTGTAAGGTCTTTTAAAACTCTGGCTAAAATCCTAACCAACACTTTAAAGGGTTTTTTTTTTGGCAACGTTTCGACAAGCTCTCTAACTTGTCATCATCGGGCCCCTACTTTCAGTTTAGAAGCTGTGGGTATGCTGCGAGGTCAGAGTTGTCGCTTATCTCTGTTCGCTGCTGCTGACATATGCTGGTTAGCCTGCAACTCTGTGTCCTGATTGGAGGACAGCCGTTTTTTCTCCTGCTTCATTATCATAGCCGCAGCCTGACTCCATGTTAAAGGCCCAGCTTTCTCTGGTTCTCTATTACTAACTGTCAATTGCAAAGAGGGAAGGATTCTGGTAGGCATCACAACACCACTGGTTGCCTGTTGAGATCTCAGCCTATCTTCTGGCTCGGTTCTCTCCCTCTCCCTATTGCTAGCTATCATCTGCAAAGAGGGAAGGGTTCTGGCAGGCATTACAACACCACTGGTTGCCTGTTGGGATCTCTGCCTATTCTCTGATGTTAAGACTCAAGTTTCCTCAGTGCAGGTTTCCAAATACTTGATAACCTAGAAGCATCATCTCGTCTATTCATATTCTGCGGCCTGTTTTCAATTTCGATAGCCTCCCTAATTATTCTCTTATTAAGATGTTCTTCTTTCACCACTGCTCTAGTATTGTTGAAGTCGATATTACGTCCAGTGGCCTTCATGTGTTTTACCAAAGAAGAAGTTTGTTCTTCCTTTTTCACTGCATTTTTGTGTTCTTCTAAACACACACTTATTCGTCTGTTCGTCTGTCCAATATAAGATGACTGACAGGAGGCACATGGCACTTCATATACCCCTTGATTTTCCAGCTCAATTTTGTCCTCAACTTTTATTTATTTATCATCAAAAAACTTCCTCCCTTTTCCAGCACCTTAAAGCAACAGGACATGAAACTGATTTTGAAGGAACCACTGCTATCATGTCTCCCCTAGTCCTTCTTTTCATTAAACTAGACCAGGGGTCAGCAACCTGTGGCTCTGGAGCCGCATGTGGCTCTTTCACCCTTCTGCTGCTGCTCCCTGTCACTCAAAATATGTGTCACAACCGCCAATGTGCGACACCTGACGATATGTAATTTATTGAGCTTTTCAACCCCCGGTAGGCCAACCATGGATAAATCCAAGAAAAGAAAAGTTTCAGAGGAAAACATAACATTTAATTCAACTACACATGCTAGTTTTGTGGCCGCTCAAGATACAGTAAGGCACAGGAAGGGTTTTGGGGCTCCCGGTGTTTTCTTTTCTGTGGGAAATGGGTCCAAATGGCTCTTTGAGTGTTTAAGGTTGCCGACCCCTGAACTAGACATACTCAGTTCCTGCAACCGTTCTTCATATGTTTTAGCCTCCAGTCCCCTAATCCTCTTTGTTGCTCTTCTCTGCGCTCTTTCTAGAGTCTCAACATCTTTTTTACATCATGGCGACCAAAACTGGATGCAGCATTCCAAGGGTTCCAACTGTTTCTTCTATCCGGGTTCTCAAAACATGGCTATGGCATCAAGCCTCAAGGACAAAAGAATTAGCTTCTTGACATCAATGCTAGGTCCTGTTCTTAAAAGGTTTCTCATGATGTACGGTTTTAGTGTTATAGTTGTCTGTCTGTTTTTATTAACTAGTATGGATTTGGGGGACGTTGTGTGACATTCAGAGACAGTTGAATGGAGTCATAAGCCCTGTAGATGAATAAATGAATGTTATTCCCACAAGTACTAGAGGAATAAATGAATGTTATCTCCACAACTACTACCCTGTGGGGGCAGATGGGGCTGAAAGAGACTTTACAAACAGAAAAAAGTCACACAACAGCTTCTCATTTTCATCCAGCCGCCCAATTACCCAGATAAAGAGGATCTCAGAAAAATCTATATATTATTAATCATATTGCAGTCAGTTAAGAGTGATAGATAGCATGGTCCATTTAAATCACCAAGACAGTTTTAATGTGGTAATAGGAACCATTTTTAAAAATCAATAAAATGCCAGAGAAATATTCAAAACTGAAGTCCTGAAAAATCATCACAATTAGGACCTCTTTTCAGCATGAAAGCTCTTACGGAAAGTATGATTGACTTATTTTGACAGATGGTGGGTGACAGCCGATATGGATCTAAAAGGAAAACAGTGAAATAATATATCTTATAGATTGCAAACAAGGGTTGCTTCAAAATTATTAGAACCAAAGTCACAACTAATTCAGAGTTGCTATAGCTGAAAAGGAAGGACCGTCCAGCCCAAATTCTTAGCCCAGTATTGAACTGTGAGTTCCTTTTGCTCTCTGAACGTAATTGAACCAAGCTTAGAGAACACTAAGGAGCCCATCAGCTAGTATAATTAATCTAAAATCAGTCAAATTTTGAGAATTTTTCACAAAGAAAGATCTGAGAACAAAATTTGATCTTTTATCTAGTAACCATAAAATTATATTAACTTTTTCACGTGAAGTGTTAATACCACTTTATAATGACTTGGTAAGGCCACACTTGGAATACTGCATCCAGTTTTGGTCGCCACGATGTAAAAAAGATGTGGAGACTCTAGAAAGAGTGCAGAGAAGAGCCACAAAGATGATTAGGGGACTGGAGGCTAAAGCATCTAAAGAACGGTTACCGGAATAGGGTATGTCTGGTCTTATGAAAAGAAGGACTAGGGGAGACATTGATAGCAGTGTTCCAATACCTCAGGGGCTGCCACAAAGAAGAGGGAGTCAAGCTATTCTCCAAAGGACCTGAGGGTAAGACAAGAAGCAATGGGTGGAAACTAATCAAGGAGAGAAGCAACTTAGAACTAAGGAGAAACTTCCTGACACTTAGAACAATTAATCAGTGGAACAACTTGCCTCCAGAAGTTGTGAATGCTCCAACACTGGAAGTTTTAAGAAGATGTTGAATAACCATTTGTCTGAAGTAGTGTAGGAGGTCCTAAGCAGAAGGGTGGACTAGAACACCTCCAAGGACCCTTCCAACTCTGTTATTCTAAATATAGTATGACATCCATCCTAGGTTTTTGGGAAGAACTCAATGTTTATGAAGGCCCACACCAGCTACGAACTGGCAGTTGTGATTCACAACAACAACAATTTCAAATAATAGATCTACATTATGCCTCCAATAAGGAAATCATTCCCTTATCATTTTGATGTGAATGCAACCAAATTGCACTACCCAATATTTATGAGAGCTGGTATAAAATTTCCTTATGATATGCAGAATCTTGCAACATAAGGAAAATTAATATTCCATGTGTTGAGATACTGCAAAATGCCAAGGATATGAAGCACATTGGCTCGTGCCAAATTTGGCTTCCTATACTAACTCTAATTTCCATTGAGTAAAGCATTTGGCAGGATAATATAGCTTATTTGCCAGATGTGCTATATTTCATTCTTCAGGCTACAAGCAATCTAGATATCACTATGACCTAACAGGCTTACGTACTTTCCATATGGTAAAATTGTCTGGATTTATACATCCTCCTATGTTAGAAGGTACAATGTGGAAGCCAGGGCTATGTTGAAACTTCAGCTCTGGACCAGGGGTGGATTCTACTTACCTTTACTACTGGTTTGCAGTGGGTCTATGCACACGTATTCTTCTGTCCATGTGCAGAAGTGTTGTGATGATGTTGGGGTCGGTGGGCGGAGCCTCCCGCCAGTTTTACTACCGGTTCTATAGAACCGGTGCGAACTGGTGCCAACACTACTCTGGACATTAGCTGTGAAGCTAACCAACTTTCTAAATCTGATCTCATACCTTACTCTGCCATCTGAAGGAGAAGGTTGTCAGCAAGATAGGTCAGGAATTTCCTGGAGTGAAATAGTTGTTCATTTGTGGAGTATTCTGCTTTTCTATGAGTTTTCCTTCTAGAATTAGTATGGATGAGAATAACATCTGGAGCTGGGCCCTCAGATGTTTAAACTCCCTTTCTAGATCCTGGCAGAATCATTTTCTCCCTACGTGATGAAAGGATAATATTCAGCAGAAGTGACAAGTTGTTGAAGCAACGTTGTGATGTTTCTGGTTTGTGTTCCTGGAAATAGTACATTTTATGAGCTGATGGTCTAATCTGCACATATTCTCTGTCTGTCTGTCTGTCTCTCTCTCTCTCTATCTCTCTATCATCTATCTCTCTATCTATCTATCATCTAGCTATCATTTAGCTATCTTTATCACCATCATTGTTATATATCTATCTATCTATCTATCTATCTATCTAGCTAGCTAGCTAGCTAGCTAGCTAGCTAGTTATCAACTAGCTACTATTTAGCTATCATTTAGCTATCTTTATCACCATCATTGTTATCTATCTATCTATCTATCTATCTATCTATCTATCTATCTATCATCTAGCTATCATCTAGCTATCTTTATCATCATCATCATCACTATCTGTCTGTCTGTCTGTCTGTCTGTCTGTCGGTCGGTCGGTCGGTCGGTCGGTCTGTCTGTCTGTCTGTCTGTCTGTCTGTCTGTCTGTCTGTCTGTCTATCTATCTATCTATCTATCTATCTATGTGTCTATCTATCTATCTATCTATCTATCTATCATCTATCTATCTATCCATCCATCCATCCATCCCTATCCATCCATCCATCCATCCCTATCCATATATCCATCATCTAGTTATCTAATATACTGTGTGTGTGTGTACCCATCTCACAAACATGACTCCGGGTGGTACAGAAAAAAAAAACCTATTAAAAAAGGATCATTACAAATAATTCAACTTAAATGTAAAAAAGACCACGGGAGAATGGACAACATCCTATACATAATACAAACAACTTGTTGACTCCTTATTTTCATGGGATCCACAAGGATGCTTGAAACACTTTGTTTTCATAGAATTCCAGAGAGACAGTAGGGTCACAACTAATCTTTCCTGGGGGTACAAGGTCCCAGAATGTGGGGGCCAGGTGTTGTGACCTAGGCTTCCTGAGTCAGTAAAACACACGAGTAGTCCCAAAAACCTTTTTTATTGCAACAGCTGTGAATTCTGTTCATTCACAGATAGTCCCAAATAGTTGTACATAGTCCTTCGGGATAATCACCCACCTTTATCTTCCTTGACACGCCGCCAAAGACCTAATTGGCAAAGCCACATGCGGTCCAGAATCAAACAGAGCTTCGGGCTTTAAACTGAACAGAATTAATAATGTTGCTTCCTGCAAAGGCCCATGTGCCTTTGCTCCTCTTTTAAGTCTTATGGGAGGGGCCAATCATCTCCAAGCCCTACTCCCGAGTCGTCCCTTTTGTTTTAACTGTTCTTGCCTTCTGGCATCTCTGCGTATGCGCACACTTTGAACAGGCTCCCCCTGTTCCTCTGCTTCGCTGAGGTCGGACTCTGGAGGCTCAGGAGGCAGCACGTACCTCCCTATGCCTCCGACACAGAACCCTCATCCGAGCTTTCCCCAGACTCCAGGACTGGCCCATGTTCCTCCCCAACCTCCTCACTGTCCGACTCTGTTGCCAGCTCCGCAGACTGCTGGCAGACCACAACACCAGGGTAGAAAAAGTTCCATCTCGTGGATGCTGTCATATATAAAACCCTTTAGCTCTTGCTGGAACCAATGGGAGGAGTAGCTGGTACTCAGGAGATGCAGACCCCAAATAACCTCATGGTGCTGTGTCACCAACCGGCACAACTCTTGTTTTCTTGCAAAGTATGCTTGCCTCATCTCAATTGTTCTGAAATATAACCTCCTGCTGAGCTTGGCTCCTTTCCTTTCCCTTCCCTTGCAGCTTGTTTCTTGTTTCTTCTTATAAAAGTCCAGACAAGCTATTTCTGAGTTCCAAAGTACAGGTCGCCTTCAATACAGATAGCCCTGGACTTGCAACTCTTCAATTAGTGACCATTCAAAGTTACAACGTCACTGAAAAAAAGGACGTGGCCACTTTTCACCCTTACGACGGTCGCAGCACCCCCGTGATTAAAATTCAGGCAGTTGGCAACTGGGCCACGTGTGTGACAGTTGCATTGTGTCGGGATGATGTGCTCAATTTTGCAACTTTCCGAAAATCAAAGCCCATGGGTAAAACAGGTTCGTTTGCCAACTGCAACGATCCACGTAACAACTGTGGCAAGAAAGGTCGTAAAATGGGGCAAAGCTCACTTAACAAATGTCTCGCTTAGCAACATAAATTGTAAGGAGCCTTGGTGGTGCAGCGGACTAAAGCGCTGTTAAGTAGCACTTAGCTGCCAGCTGCCTGCAATTACTGCAAGTTCAAATCTCCCCAGGCTCAAGGTTGATTCAGCCTTCCATCCTTTCGAGGTAGGTAAAATGAGGACCCGGATTGTGGGGGCAGTAAGCTGATTTTGTATAAAAAAGAACACTGCTTAGGGGGGGCCAAAAGTCCTACGAAGCAGGTATATACAAAAGTATGAAGGCTATTGCTTAACACATTGTAAGCGGCCCTGAGTCTCTGGAGAAGGGCAGCATATAAATCGAACCAATAAATGAATGAATGAATGAATGAATGTTGGGCTCAACTGTGGTCATAATTCGAGGACTACTGTAACTTCTTGCTTATCATTATCACCCTTACTATCACCAGCCAAATTCCAACCCCAAATTCCTGTTACCTTTATAATTGTATTTTTTTTAGTAGCTAGTTTTCAAAGCTCAGACTATATATTCAGCTACTTTATATTCTTCCTATCGCTCCTACAGCAACCTCTGTTTGATCAACAGCATGCCATCATTCTATCATCTCAATAAGGAATCATCGGCTGTCTACGTGTATCATTGCAATTAGGAGACACTTATCCTCCGTAACTGAGCACAGAATTTCTTAGAACCCAAAGCGGTTCTCATCCCTTTCTTCTTCTTTTTTTTTCTTCTCCTTTTACTTTATCCTTCTGCTGAATTCCACTGAGAAACTCCGATTAGCTCTCCTGTTCAGTTTGCTCACACCCTGGAACTATAATTTATTATCCTCCTAAATAAGAACATTCATTTAAAGTCTCTCTCTCTCTGAATATGTGTATATATGCATACATAAATACACACATATATCCAATTTATTTCAACACATTAATTTCACCAAGTTTGCTTAATGCTATATCTTGTAAAACTCTGCAAAGAACAAAAAAACAGCAGAGATAATTTTAATCCGGTAAGCTCTGTATTATAGCTGCGTAAAATAGCAACATGATGTATTGTGCCACAGTTCTAAAGTTAGTGCCCTGCAGATTGTTGGATCACGATTGTCGTTCTCTAACCAGCTGTGGAGAAAATGGAAAATGGGATGAGAAGCAGTAGAATGAAGGAGGTCATGGCAAATTGACTTGAACAATGCTCCAAAATAGTTCACATTAATTTTTCATGTCTTTTGCTTTGTTTCAGAGGTCCCGCTTGTTTATTTGGAAAACTCATTAATCTGCTTTAATAAACAAGAACAATGCACATTAAATTAAAGCCATTAAAATAAGGAGAGTAGAACAAGTATTATCAGAACGATCAGCAGGAGGAAGAACCAAATGAACGTCCTATGAAACTAAGCTGAATTAAACGAAACCTTCACATTTAAATTTTGAAACATTTGAACAAATAAATGAAATGTTTTTTTTTAACAGTATATTAGAATATTTAAAAAATAATAGCGTGACATCAACGATTTTACTTCACAAGCTTTGGAGCACCACAAAGTAATCCTTGGTCATAGGATTCTATTTTTTCTAGTGGTTGTGGTTTTTTTTTAATGTTCTGTACTCTTGAAACAACTCCAGAGCAAAATCCCATTAAGCTGTTTCTATTAGAAACAAGATATCCAACAAATTATAAATGGCAGTGGAATCCATGTGATAACAGGAATAATTACCAATACACTGACCTTGGAAATATAAAATGAATGATCAGCTCTACTCATAGGAAGAGCCAATCCTATATGTCAGGGGTCCCCAAACTTGGCAGCTTTAAGACTTGTGGACTTCAACTCCCAGAATTCTCCAGCCAGCTATGCTATCCTGGCTGGAGCTATGCTGGCTGGAGAATTCTGGGAGTTAAAGTCCACAAGTCTTAAAGCTGCCAAGTTTAAAGACCTCTGCTATAAGTAGAGTCTACACAAACTATCAGGACACCAACATTTACACGATGGGGCAACCATGTAAATGTTGCAATTTTGTATGAATTGATGGGCAAGAGAACTTTGTAGAGGTTGAAGGTTCTGGACTGCTCTCAGAAGCTCATGCAAATACTCTTTGGGTAGATCAGGGGTGTCAAATTCGGATCATCATAGTGTCTTCAGGTGACGGAACATGACTTTTCCCCCTTTGCTAAACCAGGCTTGGGCGTGGCTCATGACATATCTGACCTATGGGCCACAGGTTTGACACCTCTGGGGTAGAGTTTACTTTCTCCATTCTTCCTAGAACCTACAGTATATATGGAAATGCAATAGTGGTGAATATTTGTAGCTCAGGTGTAGGATGAGGGTGAAGGTTCTTTCTCTGAGCTTGTGGGTTAGTTTCAGAACATTTCATTACCTGGCTAGGTAACATCTTCAGTGGAGTTTAGGGGACGTCAGGGTCAGTGTTCTTCTGTTTGTATGGGCTTCAGGTATGGATGTGTCAAGTGAGGGTCTTGTGATGGGTCTTCTGTGATTCATCAGTGGGAGTTCAAATCAACTACACAGCTAACCAGAGACAGCACTGACCCTCAACCAGCTCATGGAAGTCCCCCTGCCAACCAACACTTCACCTTGCAATGACCCTCACCCATCACAAGACTCTCACTGAAGACTCACACCTGAAGCTCTTATAAACAGAAAACACCAACATTGACTTCCCCTAAACTCCACTGAAGTTGCTATCTAGTCCAGTAACAAAATGTTTGGAAACTAACCCACAAGCTTGGGAAAACGAACCTTCACTCTCATATATGGAAATACCTATATACCTATAGGTAGGATCTAGAATCTATATACAAAAATACTTATATACTTATAGATAGAACCAAGAACCTTGGTGGCGCAGCAGACTAAAGTGCTGTTAATTAGCACCAGCTGCCTGCAATTACTGCAAGTTCGAATCTCACCAGGCTCAAGGTTGACTCAGCCTTCCATCTTTCCGAGGTAGGTAAAATGAGGACCTGGATTGTGGGAGCAATAAACCAACTTTGTATTAAAAAAAAAAGAATGCCACTTAGGAGGGGCCGAAAGCCCTACTAAGCAGGTATATACAAAAGTATGAAGGCTATTGCTTAATGTATTGTAAGCTGCCTTGAGTCTCCAGAGAAGGGCAGCATATAAATCAAACCAATAAATAAATAAATAAATAAATAAATAAATAAATAAATAAATAAATAAATCTATGTATACCTATAGATAGAACCTAGAACCTATATATCAGGGATGTCAAACTCAAGACCCGTGGGTGGGATTCGGCTGGATCCAGTCAAATCTGGCCCATAGGGTGCTTAGATCTGTCCCACAAGGTCACCTGGAAAGAATGAAGGACCGCCTGCAGTGCCTCTGCCAGTGAAAACGGAGCTCGGAAGGGTCACGGACAGAGGGTTGCAGGAGGAGGTCACAGCTGAAAACAGAGCTCAGGAGCCCATTTTTGCTAGCAGAGCACTTGGCCTACCACAGGCATCCCTGACATGAGTGATGTCGAGCTGGCCACGCCCACTCCAGGTAGCCCCCCCCCCCGAGGTCAAACACAACCCTGATGTGGCCCTCAATGAAATCGAGTTTGACACCCCTGCTATTTATGGAAATACTCATATACTTAACAGAAAAAGCCAGAACAAGATCTATTTGAAATTTCTTTCTTTTTTTTTTTCAAAAGCATATCTCTCTTCAGCTTTCATTCAATTGTGTTTTGGGAATGGTTTTGTAAGATGACATAATGGTGTTCCCTGAGGGCAACTTCATTCAAAGACAAGTACTCATTATACACAAGGACTATTTCCTTAATTTATCTTACAACTGTGAAGTATTTCAGAAATAGATACCATGACCCACCATTACAAGCTCTATTCTTGGCCTGTTACAGTGAATGTAAAGCGCCTGTTACAAGGAATGTAAAATATGTAGTCATAGAACAAATGACTTTGTTTGGCATTGCAATCCATACTTTTTCAGAATATTTTGTTGGGAATGAAATAAATGAGGTCCTCTATTGCAAACATTTTATGAATAAAGACCACTTTTGAATTCTATCATTCAAGTTGAAATAAACTCCCCCCCCTTTTTTTTTTTTTTTTTTGAATTTGATTTATATGTCGCCCTTCTCCGGGGACTCAGGGCAGCTTACAATGCGTTAAGCAATAGCCTTCATACTTTTGTATATTTTATACAAAGTCAGCTTATTGCCCCCACAATCTGGGTCCTCATTTTACCTACCTTAGAAAGGATGGAAGGCTGAGTCAACCTTGAGCCTGGTGGGATTTGAACTTGCAGTAATTGCAGGCAGCTGATCTTAATAACAGTTAATGACACTGCTTTAGCCTGCCACCAGAGCTCCTTTTTCTCTGTAATCTCCCTGTAAGCCTCTTAATTCGGGGTAGAGTCAGGGCGACTGGATGGAGCTAAGCATTTAATATTGAATTATTATCAGTCTCTATTTTTCCAGTTCTGGATCTCCTTTTATAAGGTTTCTGGGAGCAGGTACTGTATCTTTTTAGGTGTGCAAATTTATTTATTTAAAGGATTTATAGGGTCACCCATTTTGAACATCCCTAGGTGTCTCCCAACAACTAATAAGTAAAAAAAAAATAAGATAAAACTAATAAGTAAAAAAAAAGATCATAAAATGGTAAAATAGTAAAAGGTGGCTATCAATTATAAATGAATGTATAACACTTGGGCTGTACAAGATTGTGAGAGAGCTATGTGTCAGGGTTATGCCCTAATTAAACCATAAGCCTCAAGCCAAGCTTTTTAAAAAATCCAGTTATTTATTAGGAGCGTCATGTTGGCAAGTTCCAAGTGAAGCCAACTCTGACCCCACGTAATTTATGACCCAGGCATGACCCTGTTTCCCCACTCCCTCCAGGGTGTGTCATCAATCACATTTGCCAATGGAGCAATTTCATGGGTTGAAGAGATCACTCCCCTCCGGCCGCTGTGGATAACCCTGGGAGACAACCTTGAGAGAGATCTGTCTGGAATATGCTTTTGTTTTTTTGGCTGCCATGTCGCATCACCGTTTTCCCAACACCCTTGCCTATGGCAACTCAAGAGCAGGCCAGGGATGTTTTGCGAGTTGACACTATATATTGACAATTTCATATTGATCCAAGAAGAAGAATACAACCACAACTTTAAAATGAACCTCTCACAAGAAAGATAAATTAAAAAGTATGCATGTTTATGTATTTACATAAACACACATTCAGACAAAAATCATCGTCATTTATGAGCTGCCCATCTTATTAAAATAAGATGGCCAACTGAAGCTGAAGCCAATCCCTGAGGTCCAGCCTCATCCAACAAATATATACATGTGAGGTGTACATGTGTGTTTGTATGCGTGTTTGTCAGAATCCACACTCCCATAAGGGACAGAGTCACAATTATATGGCAATAGCACTTTGACATATACTGTATCACTGTACAGTGCTTTACAGCTCTCTTTAAGCAATTTACAGTGTTGGCATATTGCTGCCAACAATCTGGGTCCTCATTTTACCCATCTCAGAAGGATGGAAGGCTGCAGTACTGCTCTCTAACCACTGTGCCACTGAGTCATATATACTCAAGTTAACTCCTAATCAGAAGTAATTCCCTGAACAATAGGTTTCCCCATTTGCAACTGCTTATATCAACACATTTGCCTTTTCGTACATGGAGAACAAATATACCATAATACATTCTCCTCCCTCTTTTCCAGGAGAAACAAGTAGAAGGAGGAGACAGGAGACAGGAAGGAAGGAAGGAAGGAAGGAAGGAAGGAAGGAAGGAAGGAAGG
>WNWU01000063.1:2751299-2762081 GCA_012654045.1 Ptyas mucosa | reverse complement strand
GATAGACGGATAGACGGATAGACGGATAGACGGATAGACGGATAGACAGACAGACAGACAGAGATGGATGGATGGATGGATGGATAGACAGATAGACAGAGAGATGGAGAGATGGAGAGAGGGAGAGAGGGAGAGACAACATAAAAATATTTCTAACTCTACCTATTCTTTTTCCCTTTGCTTTGGTTATTCCCTTCCCTTTTCCAACAATAAAAGGGATATTGAAATATTTTCAGCTCACAAGCTGTTTGCAGCTTTCAATCATTTTCTCCTCCAAAGCCTGAAATGTAAAACTGTCCTGCAATTCCCTACATATGGGGGAGTTGCGCTGCACGAAATAATATGTCCTTCATTAATTCCCTGAAAAAAAAAAAAATCCTGAGTTACAAATTGTTCCAAGTCCCTCCAAGTAGAACAGCCTAGAGCTTCTCTATTTTGTTTGCAAAACGTAGCAGCACTTCGCAGGCCATACAATTAGTCTGCTATTGCAAAGTTGATAGTGTTCGGGTTGTATTGCTAATTAATTGTTAATAACCTGCTGGGAACATAACCAGGACAGTCACTGTGGTTTGGAACTAGTTACTGAGGGTGGTGGAGCAGAAATGATTTAAACATTTTAATCAGAATTTCTTATATAGAGCTCTCTCCCTCTTCTTTTAACTCCCCACCAGCTTAGTGCTTAAACAGAAGAGAAATTCTCCACCGCGTAATGGACACAGAATTAAATCCACTGGTGGAAGCAGAAGTTTAATAATTATGCAGGAGGAGGGGAAAGAGAGGGAGGGGTTCAAAGGAAATCAATGGCAAAGAGCTGCTTAAAGGTAAAGGTTCCCCTCGCACATATGCGCTAGTCATTCCCGACTCTAGGGGCCGGTGCTCATCTCTGTTTCAAAGCCGAAGAGCCAGCGCTGTCCGAAGACGTCTCTGTGGTCATGTGGCCGGCATGACTAAATGCCGAAGGCGCACGGAACGCTGTTACCTTCCCACCCAAGGTGGTCCCTATTTTTCTACTTGCATTTTTTATCTGCTTTCGAACTGCTAGGTTGGTAGAAGGTGGGACAAGTAACGGGAGCTCACTCCGTTACGCGGAGCTAGGGATTCGACTGCTGACCTTTCTATTGACAAACGCAGCATCTTAGCCACTGAGCCACCACGTCCCCAAAGAGCGGCTTATACTTAGTAATTAGACATCATCAGGAAGGCACAGATAGATGTGATCACCAATATTTGCAGATCTGTGGAGGAGGAGAATCCCATGGGTACAAATGCAGAAAAGCACAGGCATGACAAATGTGGGATTTTCTTTTTATACTTGTAGCAAAACAGAATTTGCCTTCTTTCTGGAGACTGCCCAGATCAATATTTTCGAGTCAGTGCGGGAAGAGGTAAATTTAAACCCCACCCCTCTCATTTAACTGGTCAGACCAACTGCTAACCTATTTATTATAATTAGTGAATTTACTGTAAGACGGAGTTAAGGTTTAATGAATTGGGGTCTGAAGGCTAAAACACATGAAGAACAATTGCAATGTTAGATAGAAGGGTGTTTTTTCCCTTCATCCAGGGCTTGGATTAAATCTGTGCTTCTCTATTTGCTCTTGTATCATAATTTGGTGGATTTAATACTTTATGGTTTTAAAATATAATTTTATCACTTGAACCTTGCTTCGTACCATCGTTTCGTGAATATTGCAGTTATAATGAAAAGCTGATACTGAATTTTGCCACTAAACAGGCATTCATCCCGCATTGTTCTGTGAACAGATTGAACAGTGATAATGAAAGTGTCTGAAGGCTCAGCTGGTACATTGAATTCTCTGGATCCAGGTCAAAATCCTAGCTAAGACCAGGGGTGAAATCCAGCAGGTTCTAACAGGTTCTGGAGAACCAGTAGCAGAAACTTTGAGTAGTTCGGAGAACCAGCAAATACAACCTCTGTCTGGCCCCAGAGTGGGGTGGGAATGGAAATTTTGCAATAGCCTTCCCCCAGGAGGGGAGGGAATGGAGATTTTGCAGTATCCTTCCCCTGGAATGGAGTGGGGATTGAGATTTTGCATTATCCTCTCCCTGCCACGCGCACCAAGCCACGCTCACAAAACCGGTAGGGAAAAATTTTGGATTTCACCCTGGCTAAGACTTTTCATTTAATAATTATTTTCTCCATCATTGGTATATTGTTGAATTTAAATGCAAAGCACAAGGCATATTCACTATTTCCAAAACATTCCTGACCTTCATAAATAACTAAAAAGACCTCTGTTTTTATGACCCTGTAATCCCTTAATTCGGGATAGAGTTTGGGCATGGAGCTGAACATTTACTGGCCGGATGCCCTTCCTGACACCACACAGAGTTCGCAGCAGATATTTTTTCTTTATGCCCTAATGGAGAAACATCTGCCATCACCATGAACTTTCGACCTTACAAATAGGAGGGAGGTGTCTTCATCACTAGGCCACCATGCCTCTCTCTGATTTCCATAAATATGTTAAATATATTAAATATAAATATATTAAGAGCCACTAACTTTAATTAATTTAATTAACTTCACCTTTTTTCAGCTTTGTTGACGAAAGACAACTTTAGTGAGGAGCAGAGAAATGCAGTAGCGGCCAAAATTGTGGAAACCTTTTGGGAAAAATATATTTTTGAGGTTTGATAGCTAATAACCCCCCTCCCTCCCGAATTTCAAGATAATCCTATTCCACTGCTGGAATGGCCTGGGAATAGTCCAGACCTTAACCCAATTGAAAATCTATGGAGCCAGGAGCTCTGGTGGCTCAGTAGACTAAGGCAGTTATTAACATCCACTTACATCTGCTGCCTGCAATTACTACAAGTTCAAATCCCACCAGGCTCAAGGTTGACTCAGCCTTCCATCCTTTCTAAGATAAAATGAGGTAAAATTATGGGGGCAATAAGCTGACTCTGTATAAATATACAAAAGTATGAAGGCTATTGCTTAACACATTGTAAGCCGCCCTGAGTCTCCGGAGAAGGGCGGCATATAAATCAAATTAAAATTAAAAAAAATACAAAAAATACAAAAAAAAAACATTTAAAAAAAAGAAAATCTATGGAGCCGACTAAAGAAACTTGTTAGTCAGAAGCGACCCAGCAATAAAACCCAGTTAATAGAAGCAATAATTCAATCTTGGTTTCACATTATCACAGCTGCAGAACTTAAAGACTTGGTTCACTCCATGGGAAGATGTTGTAAGGCCGCAATTCATGCTAAAGGTTACCCAACTAAGTATTAACTGATGTGATAATTTTTGTATAGCTCATTTTTTCTACCTGTTTTACTTTTCTTCTTTATATTGTAACTGCTATTCTAATAGCAAATCCTTCCTAAAAGTGATTGCATTACATTCTTGATTAAATTATCTTTCCATTGATATAGAATTTTATGGTTCTTCTCAAAAAAAAAAAAAGTGGTGTTATTAGCTAGTTTTAGAAAATACACTTTTCCCAAAAGGTTTCCTCAATTTTGGCCACTACTGTAGGTTGCTTCTGTAATTTCTTAAGGTTCCAGATTATCTCTTAAGCATGAACCGAAGACTTCCCCATAATTGTTGAAAGAATGACATAAATGTAAATATGTCCTTGATTCAGGCTTGTCAACTTGAGGATATCTTTGAGATAGAAAAGAAGACTTTGCTTAATAACAATGCAATTCCCTAAGGTTTTAATATATTACATAAACACATTTAGT
The DNA here is from genome assembly GCA_012654045.1 of Ptyas mucosa. Classification (NCBI taxonomy): domain Eukaryota; kingdom Metazoa; phylum Chordata; class Lepidosauria; order Squamata; family Colubridae; genus Ptyas; species Ptyas mucosa. The sequence goes on along the minus strand of WNWU01000063.1, from coordinate 2,758,366 downwards.
GTGATTCTAATTCCAATTATCAACGCTGTCATATATCGGTGTTCAGTCATTGCTTTATTTTTCTTTTTTAATTAAAAGCAATTGCCAAACAAATCAGTCATAAAACACAATAGTGTGTTAGTATAAAGCTGAGCTTAAACAGACCTTGTGCGAAATACACACAAGTATGTATCAAAAAGGGAAGCGGGAAAAAAAGAAAAAAGAACACAAGAGATTTTGAGCTCCCGTATAAAACTCGATTTTAATTGCACATTGCTTGTGATATGATCTAATCTGACTTTTTAAGGCATCTGAAAAGTGATACAATCTTTCTTGTGATTCCTCTGCGTGTGCGATTCTTGGACAGCCACAAATTCCCTCAGAAGGTTAACATACCATGAAATTGTATAGCTTTGTGACTTCATTGTTCTCAGAAGTTGTGGCAAAGTGACTTCTTTTGATTCTATATTCTCGGCATACCAGATGGGTAATAGTTTTGCTGTGTCTCCTGGTCTCAGTGCAATTGTTTCTCAACTAGAAAAAAAATAAATAAATGAAACAATCAGAAAGGGAATGAAAAGACTTTGTGGTTCCATATCCTGCGATATATTTCTTTCTCATTCCGTCTCTCTCTTTCTCTTTTTAAGAATATGAAAAACTTGAGAGTAAAACAATTAACCACCTATTGAACTCTGCCGATTGCCAGCAGTTCGATCCTGACCGGCTCAAAGTTGACTCTGTTTTCAATCCTTCCGAGGTAGGTAAAATGAAGACCCAGATTGTTGGGGGGGTGATATGTTGACTCAGTAAACCGCTTAGAGTGGGCTGTAAAGCATTACAAAGCGGTATATAAGTCTAAGGGCTATTGCTATTGCTCAGGATTCTTCCAATTTTTTCACTAAAGTAAATTCCGGCATTGGTTCAAATGACAAGGTACATTATCAAATGTTGATTATGGAGCATATTCAGTAATAACATATGCACATGTCTGTGAGTTCTACATAAAAGCTCGCACAATACACCCACACACAATATTGATCGAAAATATGTTTGAGGTGTGAATTCTTCTCTCCACAGTATCTTGGAAATTCATCATCCTGCTAAAGTCATCAGCAAAGATAAGTGATATTAGTCTACGTATGATTTGGAAAGTACTTGCATAGAACCAGCCAATATGATTTCAATTACAGGTTGTACTCGACGTACAACAGTTCATTTAGTGACCATTCAGAGTTACAACAGTACGGGAGAAAAGTGACTTATGACCGTTTTTCACACTCACGACCATTGAAGCATCCCCATAGTCACATGATCAAAATTTAGATGCTGGGAAACTGGTTTATATTTACCGTATTTTTTTACTATAAGACATACCAGAGTATAAGATGCACCAAGATTTTGAAGAGGAAAACAAACAAACAAAAAGTTTTTGGCTTCCATGCATCAGGTTTTTGCCCTCCCCAGGAGCACTCTGCAGGCCTCCCAAACCCTCTGCATATCTCATTTTTGCAAAGAAACAGGCCTGTTTTTGGCAAAAATGGGACGTGCAGGGCAGGGTTTTGGGAGGCCAAAAATAGTCATATTTGGTGTATAAGATGCAGCAACATTTCCACACTCTTTTTTTGGGGGGGAAGTGTGTCTTATACTCCAAAAAGTACAGTAACTTCTGACCAGCAAAATGGGGAAGCCAAATTCACTTAACAACAGTTTGCCTAATTTAACAACTATAGCTACTCGTATCTTAATACAAAAAATTCTTAAAGTGAATATAGAAAGAAAATCAGAGAGTTTTCTTTTGGGTTTAATGGAACAAGACTAGGGGGAAAAAATTCGGAACTCTGATGTTATAAATGTTGATGGCAGCAAGACTCCTCTACGCACAGAAATGGAAGGTCACCTCGATCCCCACAATGGATGAATGGCTGCAAAAACTGATGGACTTAGCGGAGATGGCTAAATTAACTGTTTTGATTAAAGAAAAAAACCACAAATACCTTTATTTCTACTTGGAAACCACTTCTGGACTTTGCGCTCGAGGTGGGAAAAAAATGAAATTTTTGACTTTGGGTTTTACCGATTAGATACATTTGTCGTTATAGAAATGGCTAGTTTCTATTATTATGAAAAAGTAAAAAAGTTGAGGGTAGATGTTAATGCCTTATTTTACTGCACCAAATGAGTTGGAAGTCAATGCCTTTTTTTTTCCCCTTGCTTTCCTCCACTCTCCACTTTCCTTTTTCCTTCCCTTATTTCCATAATATTTAATTTTGTATTCTCTTCATGAAGAGTGCAAAAGTTGGCTTGAAACTCAACATTAAGAAAACTAAGATCATGGCTCCCGGCCCTCTCAATTCCTGGCAAATAGATGGGGAAGAAATGGAGGTAGTGACAGATTTTATTTTCCTGGGCTCCAAGATCACTGCAGATGGGGACTACAGCCAAGAAATTAAAAGATGCTTGCTCCAGGGGAGGAAAACTATGGCAAAGTTAGACAGCATACTAAAAAGCAGAGACATCACCCTGCCAACAAAAGAGCGGATAGTCAAGGCTATGGTTTTCCCAGTTGCTGGGAAATTGGGCTGTTGCTGGTTCCCCTTTTTCTTCTTCTTCCAATACAAATTACAACCCTAAACCAAGCAGAAGATCGGAGATGCTTTTAATCATTTGCCTGTCTAAATTTGTTTATTTATACTTACGAAAAGAAACCAAAGAAGAGGAATAGAGCATTCATGTCACAGAAAGATATTATTTAGTTCGTCTTAGAAAGGAAACTCGCTGGACAGAATAGAATTATATAGTTCAGGGGTCGGCAATCTTAAACACTCAAAGAGCCACAAAGGTCCTAACCGGAAGCCCCCATTCAATTCTGGAACCGACCAGAAGTCCGGTTCCCCCATCATAGAGTCTCCTCCTAGTGCGGTGTCCTTTTTCCCCTGCTGACCGGAAGTCTGGTTTCTCCACTATAGAGTCTCCTCCTAGCACGGCCTCCTTTTTCTTCTGCTGACTGAAAGTTGGTTCTCCCACCAGAGTCTATTCCTAGCACGGCATCATTTTTCCTTTACGTGTCCTAACCGAAAGCCCTATCAATTGTGGAGCTGTCCAGCAACAGGGAGCCGCAACAGAGGGTTGAAAGAGCCACAGGCGGCTCCAGAGCCACAGGTTGCTGACCCCTGACATAGTTGGAAGGGACTTGGAGGTCTTCTAGTCCAACCACCTGCTCAAGCAGGAGATCCTATACCATTCCAGACAACTGACTACCCAGTCTCTTCTTAAAAACCTCCAGTGATGGAGCACCCACAACTCCTGAAGTCAAGCTACTCCACTGGTAATTTATTCTCACAATTAGGAGCTTTCTCCTTAGTCCTAGGTTGCTTCTCTCCTTGATTAGTTTCCATCCATTGTTTCTTATCTTGCCTTCTGGTGCTTTGGAGAATAGGTTGACCCCCTCTTCTTTGTGGCATCCCCTCAAATATTGCAACGCTCTGCTCAAAGAACCAATTTCTATCTTCTTCTCCTTTTTTTTTTCTCCTTCCAGGAACCTTGAAAATAATAGACCGCCCTTCTTTCCTTTTAATCTGAATGTTAATGATTGGATTGCGCTCTTCTATCAGAGTCTATTAATTCCAAAACAGCTGCTGCGCCTGGTCAGACTGCTGTAAATCCATAAACATTAATGGTGTCAACACAATCCTTATAATTAATTAAATGGGAAGATATGTGTATTGCAAGAAGACAGACCCTGGGCAGACATTGAGAGGCCCCTATCTCATATCTTCATAAGCTGGGAATTTTCTTTTAAATGCAAATGGCCATTTATGAAATATGACATCCCACTGTCAGAACGGTAACAAGCTATCAAAATTTGTGGCAGCTCCAAATTCATAATTCACCGATTTTATTTTTGAGCCACTTGGCAAGAAACATAAAAGGAAATAGCATCGACAGTGATATGTACCTAAGAAATCAATATTAATAAATCAGTGTCACTGGCTTGATAATAAAATTGTAATCAGTCGAAATATTATGCATTATTTCATCTTCTGTTGAGACAGCTGAATAAAAGTGGGGAAACCTGACACCAAAAGAGCTCTCCGCATCTTTGGAGAAGACTTACAAGAGAAATAATGAATAAAAGAATAGCTGAACCAATTGATAATCGTAAATGAATCATGCACGGACATATTGGGGGGAATGGCAAAGGTGTAGCTGTGCTTTGCTCTGATAGTGTTTCTAATCACTGATGAATTTACCAAGGGTGAGCTGAAAGATCAATCAATCAGAATAGAGCTGGACGGGAGCTCGGAGGTCTTCTAGTCCAACCCTTTGCTCAAGCAAGAAACCCTATACCCGTGATGGCGAATCTATGGCATGTGTGCCACAGGTGGCACGTGGAGCCATATCTGTGGGCCTGCAAGCATTGCTCTAGCTTGGCTTCACAGCTAAGTTTTGGGCCAGAAGTTGAGAAACGGGCCGTTTCTGGCCTCTGGAGGGCCTCCAGAGGGTGGGGAAGGCCGTTTTTGCCCTCCCCAGGCTCCAAGAAAGCCCCTGGAGCCCGGGGAGGGCGAAAAACAGGCCTACCGGGCCCACCGGTAACCTTTTTGCTGTCGCGTGCCAAAAGAAAGGGGACACGGGGGCATTGAATTATAGGTGTGGGCATGCATGCGTGAGACCCCCCCACACACACAACCCCCCACTTTTGGCACGCAACGGCAAAAAGGTTAGCCATCACTGCCCTATACCATTTCAGTCAGGTGGCTGTCCAGTCTTTTCTTAAAAACCTTCATTGATATCCATTGCCAAGAAGTCAAAGAATAGCCTTTGGGCAAAGTATGTCACGACTGACATTCTTTCCTTGACCACGTTCAGTAAAGTCCAAGTAAGGATTGTAATAAATGACTGATGGTTCAGAAAAGAGACACCAAGTTGGAACAGTTTTCATTCAGCTATTTATGGCTCTCTTTTAAACATCTTCAAATGAAGATGAGCATCTTCAAGCAAAGATGAAATACCATATTTTTCGGACTATAAGAAGCACCGGAGTATAAGACGCGCTAAGATTTCGAAGAAGAAAACAAGAAAAAATGTTTTTGGCCTCCGTGTGTCTAGTTTTTGCCCTCCCCAGTCCCCAGAAGCACTCTGCTAGCCTCCCAAACCCTCTGTGTGTCCTGTTTTTACAAAAAATGGGCCCATTTTCACAAAATAAGGGCGTGATTTTGCCCTCCCCGGCCCCCAGGAGCACTCTGGAGGCCTCCCAAACTCTCTGCGCATCCCATTTTTGTGAAAAACAGGCCAATTTTTGGAAAAACAGGATGCACAGGGTGGGGTTTTGGGAGGCCAAAAGTGGTTGTATTCTGTCTATAAGACACACCGACATTTCCATCCTCTTTTAGGGGGGCAAAGTGCATCTTATACTCCGAAAAGTACAGTAAACTCAATGTAGGGAAAAACACAGTATATTACATTTATTACTCACTACTTCTCAGAATCTATGCCAGACAAAATACATAAATTAAAGATTTCACGAGTTCAAAAGCGCTGTCTGAAGAAAAATGTCTTCCTAAGCAACTGTAAAACAACACATTCTCAGTTGAAGAATGTAGAACACGGGATGGTTTATTTGTTCGGTTCCAAGCACAGCTTCACTTCTCTTCTGGCTGAAACAGCTCTCTTTGCTCATGTTTAGATCCTGTTTCACCAACGCAACATCTTACATCCTGTGAACCTCTCTGAATTGCCCGCCAGGTAGTGGGGTGAGATAATTTGCAACAAGGGGAAAATAAAATCAGTTCCAACAGTAATGTTCCCAGATAGAGAAGAATGGGATTTTAAACAGTGAAGGAATCCCTTAAAGACAGGGTTTTCCAAACTTGGCCACTTTGAGACTTGTTGATGTCAACTCCCAGAATTCCTCAGCTAGCCATGCTGTCTGGGGAATTCTGGGAGTTGACGTCCACAAGACTTAAAGAGATCAGGTTTGGAGACCTCTGCTTTAAGGTATAATAGAGGTATGCTCCAGACTCTGTTGGCCAAGGAATTTGAAAAGAAGAATCTCTTCTGCTGTGGCTCCCACCCTTTAGAACAATGTATCCCTTGAGGTGGGATGTGTCCCCACCTGCTTACCTTCAGAAAAAACCTAAAAACCTTGATTTGACCACTCACTTGGGACCCCAACAAGGGTGTCCCATTTTGAAGGTACTTAATAGATTAAGAGATGTCCCACCTACATCCCGTTTGGTCTCTTTTTAATCCACTTCATTGTTGTTGTTAATATTAATTCTTTCATTTTTATTTCTGTATATTTTTCATAGTTTTACATTGTGCTTTTATGATGTATGCTTCGCAGAATTGATTGACAATGAGATACAGGTGGCATATAAATGTAATAAATTAAATAATGCACATGTTTGGTGCTTGTTCCCAAAAACAGTGAACAAGCATAACATTTTAATTGATTATGTGCTATCGTGTCATTATTGACTCTCAGCAATCACATCAAAGCATTTTCTCTATACGGAATTATTATTTGACTACTTCTTCTTCTTCTTCTTCTTCTTCTTCTTCTTATTATTATTATTATTATTATTATTATTATTATTATTATTAACTGCCTGATTTCTATAATGCAGCTTTTGGGGATTCAGAAAAGGAAAGAAACTTAGGAGGGGATATGTTGGCTCCCAAATTAGTAATTGTGATCTAGGGTTGTTACAATTACTACAGTCTTACAAGTAGTAATGAATGGATGGGATTCTCCCCAAGGATCGATGATGGTTAAATAATTTGTTATAAAATATGACCAACTGCATGTAATAAACTGTTTATGAATTCATGAATTGTTTAATTCTGTGCCTATTATGTTATATTCAAGTGCTTTTACAGATCTTTTAGAATGACGCAAAGTTCACCAAGAACTAATTGTCACCACAATTTTCCATGTACTTCAAATTCTACTTGAAGTCATTATATTTTTCCATTTTTCAACTTTTTCTCAATGAAAAGGGTTAAATGTCAAGGTCCCAACTGGCAAATCCAACCAAGGTTCCCTAACCCTAACCCTAACCCTAACCCTAACCCTAACCCTAACCCTA
>WNWU01000063.1:2709695-2738524 GCA_012654045.1 Ptyas mucosa | reverse complement strand
AAAATAAATAAAATAAATAAAATAAATAAAATAAATAAAATAAATAACCCCAATAAATAAACTACCTGCTGGCTTTTTTTAAAGAAAAAAAAGGAGAGGGGGGGGGAGGAAACAACAGTAAAGCCACCAGTTTTAAAACAAGCCAATAAAAAAAAGAAAAAGTGTAAAGGGATTAAAATAAAATCTGTCTCCCTTCTTTGTTGTTTATTTTTGTCTAGAAGACTTTGGGGACCTTGTTACTTTTCAAATGACAGGGTGATTTAAAGCAAGCCGGTTTGGGTAGAAGCTCTTTTTTTTTCCCTTGGAAGACAATTTGGTGACTATTTTCAAGGAGCCTTGAAGCAGCCTTGAACTATCCAGGGAGGAAAACTACTTCCTTCAATCTGTTTTTAAAATCAACCTTTGTCCTCCAGGGCATAGAGTCTTTGCATGATGAACTACCACTGGGCCCTCGGATTAAAAATTTCCATGGTGTCTATTAGACTGTGTTACTCTCTAGTACATTTTTGAAAAGTTTGGGTTTGGTACAGTGGTGAAATCCAAAACTTTTTACTACCGGTTTTGTGGGTGTGGGTTGGTGGGCATGGCAGGGGAAGGATACTACAAAATCTCCATTCCCATCCCACTCTGGGGCCAGCCAGAGGTGGTATTTGCCGGTTCTCCACACTACTCAAAATTTCCACTACCGGTTCTCTGAACTGCTCAGAATTTCTGCTACCGGTTCTCCAGAATCTGTCAGAACCTGCTGGATTTCACCCCTGGTTTGGGATAAGTAAAAAATTAATAAAAAAAAATACTATATCTCATTATTTTTGATTTGGTCTTTGCGGTTCTTTGCTGTACTGGTGTTGAAGTATTATTTTCCTCTTTATTCCAATCCTATCCAAAACCAGATGTAGAGCAGGCTGACGTTGATGGCAGAGTCAAGAGAGGAATCAGTCTAGAATCGTTCTGTTCTCACAAATTGTCTAGATCCAACCCCTCTCAAATTCTGTTAACTCTTACCTACCACCAATTTAATCCTGTTTGTCAACTAGATTCTTGTAGATAGCTGTGAAAAATAAATCATTTTGGTTGACTCAGTCTTCCATTCTTCCGAGGTGGGTAAAATGAGGACCTGGATTGTTGGGGGCAATAAGCTGACTTTGTATAAAAAAGAACACCGCTTTGGGGGGGGGGGTCAAAAGCCCTACTAAGCAGGTACATACAAAAGTATGGAGGCTATTGGTTAATGCATTGTAAGCCGCCCTGAGTCTCTGGAGAAGGGCGACATATAAATCAAACCAATAAATAAATAAATAATAAATGAATAAGCGAATTGTCAGCTTTTCGTTATCTTTCCTCCTCCTCCTCCTTCTCCTCCTCTTCCTCCTCCTCCTCCCATTCCCTTCTACCGCTGTTGATGTTACCAATTACTGTGAGTTCAATTCTCACGAGGCTCAAGGTTCACTCAGCCTTCCATCCTTTCTAAGGTGGGTAAAATGAGGACCCAGTTGTGGGGGCAATAAGCTGACTTTGTATAAAAAAATATACAAAAGTATGGAGGCTATTGGTTAATGCATTGTAAGCTGCCCTGAGTCTCCGGAGAAGGGCGGCATATAAATCGAACCAATAAATAAATAAATAAATATGCTGACTCTGTAAACCACTTAGAGAGGGCAGTAAAAGCACTATGAAGCACTGTATAAATCTAAGTGCTATTGCTATTGCTATCTTGACTGGAATTCAATGCGTGGTCCAGCTTCTTCACAACTGACCCCGGAGTCTCTGGTCTTGGCAAATTTCTGCTTATGAAAGAACAAATTTATGGGGAATAAATTTGAGTGTCTCTTTGCACAACCTGGATCTTCTGCAATTATCTTTGGTTGGAAAGTCAGTTGGAATAATTAAATATCTCTGAATCAATGCAGCCTATTCATATGTTTCTGAAGATTTCCCACCCACCCCCCCCAAAAAAAATTGATTTGGATAATGCATTGCAGCCTAATCCAGCAGTGCTCTTATCTTCTTATGGATGGTGTCACAACAGGGATTTGACAAATACTTGGACCAAGATACAAAACATAATTAAGCAGTATTAATCCCTTGGAAATTAACAGGCTGATGCGTGTTTACTTGTTAATTAGATTTTTGGCTTCAGTTTCTGTCAACTGCCTGGAGCTTCCAAAAGAGAAGAAAATGGCTGATCATTTGGCAAAGCAGAGCCGAGTTCAGCACTCGGCTTGATAGGGAAGTCGTCCAGGTTTTGCATAAGTGATGGTTATTTATTTCTATTTTCTCTCTCCCTCCCTCACCCTCTCTCTCTCCCTCTCCTCCCCCCCTCTCTCTGCATCAGTTGCATTATAATTATCTGTTTAATATTTCCTGGTTGACTTCCATGTCAGTAAAACACCTCCTACAATGTGCAATATAAGCTCAAGAGTCAATGAGGGTGGATTGGAAATGAAACGCCTATTCTCATCTTTGTTATTTTCCAATATATTTGTTTTTTAAAAATAGAGAAATGAAACAGAGATGTTCTGAACCATATTAAGGATATGGAAGCTTAAAACAATGAGGGATAAGAGTTTAGATCTTTCACAGACATGAACCCGGGAGTTCTCTGTTATATACACAATTTGCTTATATTTTTCAGGTTAAAAATAGATGGATCTCCTTCTCTCTCACACACACCCATTTGCATCATCATCATCATCATCATCAGGTCCTCTGCAAAGCACATGGGGAAGCAGTTGTTTTGATCATTCACAGCACCTTCAACATCATCCCAAGAGATATAAATAATCTTAAAGTCTTCCTTAAGTGTTTGGTGTCAAGTTTACTGAGACCAGCCTCATTTTCTCTTTCCTCCAGTTGGTATCCAACTTACAGCAATTTTTGGATGTTGGTCTTTAGGCATACATAAAATACAGCCAACAAGCCTCATTCAATGTTCCTTCACAGTTCTCAGTGGGTGTTCTAAATCTGATCTTTTTAGTACCTCTTCATTAGGGATGTGGCCATGATATGAGACCAGATGGATTCGTAACTGGCTGACACACCATATTCAATGAGTAGTCCTTAATGGGTCTATGTCTACATGGAGGGACGTAAGCAGTGGGATACCACAAGGTTCAGGCCTAGTACTCTCCAATAACTTCATAAATGACTTAGATGAGGAACTAAAAGGGGAACTTATTGAATTTGCGGATGATATTAAGCTGGCAGGAATAGCTAACACCCTAGATGATAGGCTCAAGATCCAGATGGATCTTGACAGACGTGATCACTGGGCCCTATCTAACAAAATGAAATTCAATGTAGAGAAAAGTAAAGTCTTACACTTAGGCAAGAAAAAACGAAAGTACACATATATACTAGGTGAAACCAGGCTTAATAGCAGTAACTGTAAGTCTTGGAGTCTTAGTGGACAACAAAATTAAATATGAGCCAGCAGTGTGCAGCAGCAGCCAAAAAAGCCAATGCAATCCTAAACTACAGTAACAGAGGGGTACAATCAAGATCAAGTGAGGTATTAACACCACTCTATAAAACCTTGGTAAGATCACACCTAGAATACTGCATCCAGTTTTGATCACTACAATATAAAGAAGATGTTGAGACTCTAGAAAAAGTGCAGAGAAGAGCAACAAAGATGATTAAGGGACTGATGGCTAAATCATATAAATAACAGTTGCAGGAACTGAGCATGACTAGTCTAGTGAAGAGAAAGACCAGGGGAGACATGATAGCAGTCTTCCAGTATTTGAGGGGCTGCAACATAGAGGAGGGTGTCAAGCTATTTTCCAAGGCACCTGAAGGCTAGACAAGGAATAATGGATGGAAACTGATCAAGGAGAGATTCAACCTAGAAATAAGGAGACATTTTCTGACAGTGAGAACAATCAACCAATGGAACAGCTTGCCTTCAGAAGTTGTGGGAGCTTCATCACTGGAAGCTTTCAAGAAGAGACTGGACTGCCATCTGACAAAAATGGCGTAGGGTCTGCTTGGCAGGGGGTTGGACTAGATGACCTACAAGGTCCCTTCCAACTCTGTTAATCTTTATCTGTGAGATAGGCTGCTTTATAAAACAGAAAATTGATTTTCTCATACAAGATCCAAACATGGTCCTATCAGTCACTTTGAGGCATATCCAACAGAACTGGATCTATTCCAAGTTAGCTTAATAGAAGAATCATTTGTCAAATACTAATAATACCTTGCTAAGTGTTAGGCATAGAACATGAGTATATTACAAAAATGCAGTTGTTACAGTGCACACTATCTTAACAATTAACTACTTAACTTTTGTCAAATATTATATTCTCTGTGATAGGTCTATCTCATTGTATTTAGTCCTGGTACATTCTGGTTCCACAGACATCAAAGGAAACTAAAATTAACATGCTGCCTTTTGATCTCCCTTTACAAACTGGAAATGAGGGATGAGTGCATTCAACACCTTTCAACCAAGAGTTGAGAACCAGGGAGCTGTCAAGTGAAATGAACCCCGGAATTTTTGTGTATGTATAGTTAACTTATTGAAATAGGCAAGGAAAGAGAAGACACTAAACTTATTTAAGTTATAATTTCTTTCATATCACGTCTCATTGCCCTCTTTCTATGCAAACTGTTGGATTTTGGACACATTCACTCTTTAATAAAGGCTCCAATGAAGATCAGTCAAGAAAGTTTTTTGACTAATAGAGACTGTTCTGAAACACACTGTGATGACCCGGAGCATGGCACAGAGATAACACAGCTAGTGGTTCAAACCACCCCTTTATTGCTCCAAATTTCCCCAAACGCTCCCACATTTCAGGCAAGTCCCAGAGCAGAGTGAAAACAAACTCCCACACAAACCTCAAGCAGCCTCTGCCTGCAAATAGTCCAGCCCAGTGCTGTGTACCCCAGGGCTGCACAGCAATAACTCCAGCAGGACAAATCAAGGAGTTCAGGAAGCAAAAGATCCAGGAAATTAGTCCAAAACACCAGAAGGAAGGCAAGGACTTTTGGAAAGTTCAAACATCATCACTCAACACTTCAGGAACTCAGTGTTTGTTCTCGAAAAATGCCCCTTCCCACAGCATTGCCTTAAGTCTCATTCCCCAGGTGTGCCTTGTGAAGATGGGCAGGGCACTCATCCCATGAGTAGCCTGTTCAGGCTGCTCAGTCTGCACTGTTCTCGCCTTCTCTCCACTCTCCATGTTCTCAGATCAGGAGGGGGTGGTCCTTGCTCCTGACCTGAGCTCTGTCTCTCATGTTCATCCTGCCCCTGTTCCTCCCTGTCTACAAGCTGTCCTAATACTGAAAGTCCCTGGGCTCCCCCATTTTCTTCTGAAGGCAACAAAGCCACCCCCTCTATCTCTGTCAGCTCAGGTTCCAGCTCATCTTCCCCCACAGATTCAGGCTTTGACGGGGGCATGACACACACCAAGATTTCACCAAGGTTGCCCAAGTACTTTGCCTTAGCAAAGTAGAACATGAATAGATCTCCTCCAGATGAATAGAAACTGGAGGAGGGAGACACACGATGCAGTCTTAATTAATACTTTCCTTGTTAACCCTGCAATGATAATTGACCATCACCCTAAAAATAGGCCTCCCTGCATTATTAAGTACAAATTTGAAAGTGATAAATGACTTTAATGGATATCAGAAGTAAGATGATAAGGTTAAAAGGAGTCCAAAGTCAAACTGCTGAAGTTCCAGAATTCCCTAGAGACAGGAAAGTAATTCATAAAAACCTAGTCAAGTTGAATATATTGACAGCAATGCTGTGCCGCTCACGTCTCCAAATCCTGTGGATCTCTTGACAGCAGAACTTATGAAATGCATTCTGGAGATAAAGAAACTTGACAATAAGCCATTTGTTTTAGAAGTTGAAGAATATGAAGGATATGGAAGCTGATATGATGAGCAGGAAGGAATAAGTAGGGGAAATTACAGGTCTTATTTTAATATTTTTACTTATGACTGTTTGAGATCTGCAGAGCCATGTATCTTGTCTGTATTTATCACAGCATAGATTCAAAGTCTCCAGAGTGGTGCGGTGGCCTAGAGTTAGAGCTCTCACCTCACAATCAGGAGGCTGTGAGTTTCGATCCTAGGTAGAGGCAGATATTTCTCTCTATGGGCACAATGAGAATATATCTGCTGAATATAACTCCACATTGGTGACAAGAAGGGCAACCGGCCATTAAATGCTCTACAAGCTCCCTTCAGTTGCCCAGACTCCATCCTGCAAGGGATTATATGGGGTTGTTAAAGATGAGGATAATGATGATACATTCAAAATCTCCCTGCTTACAGGAGTCTATGTATGGCTACTAAATCAAAGCATATGACGTTACAGACTTGAAATCCTGCCATTTCTTTGCTTTGTTAAAGCGAAGGCATGAAACAAATTAAAACCACAAACTCACAGCTATTCTAACGCCTACCCTCAAAACGACGCTATAGAGCACTGCACATAACTAGACACAAGGACAGTCTTTTCCCGAACGCCATCACTCTGCTAAACAAATAATTCCCTCAGCACTGTCAAACTATTCACTAAGTCTGCATTACTATTAATCTTCTCATTGTTCCTATCGCCCATCTCCTCCCACTTATGACTGCATGACTGTAACTTTGTTGCTTGTATCCTTACAATTTATACTGATTGTTTCCTAGTATGATTTGATTGTTTATTTGTACCATATGACCAGGGGTGAAATCCAGCAGGTTCTGACAGGTTTGGGAAAACCAGTAGCGGAAATTTTGAGTAATTCGGAGAACTGGCAAATACCACCTCTGGCTGGCCCCAGAGTGGGATGGGAATGAAGATTTTGCAGTATCCTTCCCCTGGAGTGGGATGGGAATGGAGATTTTGCAGTATCCTTCTCCTGCCATGCCCACCAAACCACATCCACCAAGCCACACCACACCCACCAAACCACGCCCACAGAACCGGTAGTAAAAAAATTTGGATTTCACCACTGCCTATGACTATCATTAAGTGTTATACCTTATGATCCTTAACGAATGTATCTTTTCTTTTTATGTACACTGAGAGCATATGCACCAAAGACAAATTCCTTGTGCGTCCAATCACACTTGGCCAATAAAGAAATCTAATCTAATCTAATCTAATCTAAAAATGTGAATGCCCAGGAGACATTGAGCAGGGACCATAGTTGTAGGCATCTAATGTTGTGATAGGATTGGAACTCTGAAATAGAATAAACCATCCAGGCGTCCATCACCATGATAATTGGGTCTGATTTGAGTCAATAGTTTAAACCTCTGGGAAGAAGGCACTTCGGGGCAAGGTTATAATTTCATCTCCCAACCCAGTGTGTAATTTTTATTTTTATTTTTTTGTTTATGAAAGCAAAGAAACAGCTACCTGAACTAGGGTTGACTCTAATCACTATAAATGAATAAATTGATTTAATGATGAATGTAAATTTCCATTTCAAAGCCTATTTCTCTGGTTCCTGCTCATTTAGCAGTTCTGATCTGACAGCCTTTATAAATTTAGAACAACATAAATGTTATTCAAACAAAGGACCTCTTTTTTTTTTGTTGTTTCCCTCAGCCAAGGTGACTTTGACTATCTTCAAAACAAAATGTACACAGAGGTCCATCTTCTTTTAGGCTATTCTTGGCATGGACAGAATAACTAATCCAAATACAAGTGACACAGTGATATTAATTTGTCAGCAAGAGCCTGAGGGTAAGGCAAAAGAGAAGGAGAAATGAAATAACCGAAAGACCTCTTCAGTGTCAATATTCCAAATATATCCTAATGTATTGAATTGCTTTCTACTCGGGCACAATTTTCTTGGGGCATTGCAGCTATCATTTGAGAAAGGGTAATGGAGAACTTAACTCTCTGAATGGTTCCTAAAAGGCAAGAGAAGCAGGTATATTTCCTGGAAACGTTGCCCAAATTTAAAGATTACTATTGTATTAAATCTATTCCTTTATTTCCAGTTCATAATTTTCTGTCCTGGGTTTTTGTTTTTTGTTTTGTTTCTGTTTTGGTTTTTCTTGTTGTTGCCTGTTCAACCCATGAGCTCAGAATTCTCACTTTCAGCGGTGGGTTTCAGAAATGCTTATCACTGGTTTGCCACGCCCTCACACGCTCGCTTCATGCTCGTGCCTTCTGCACATGTGCCCGGCCTTCCGCGCATGAGCGCACGCTCGTGCAAGCACCTTCCACACATACACCTGGCTGTTGTGGCCCGCCAGCAGCCTGCACAGATTGTAGCTGACTCCGACGAAGAGGAGGCTGGTGTGGTCACAGCAGCCTGTGCAGCTGGCGCTCAGGTCGGACAGTGAGGAAGCTGGAGAAGATGTGGTGCCAGAGGCAGGGATTCAGCCAGGGCCTTCGGAACCTCCAGAAGCTCCTTTAAGTGAAGAGGATGAAGAGGAGGAGTCTCTTCTCGATGCACGGGCACGCAGAGCTGCTAAAAGGCAGGAGCGGTTCCTCAGGAGGAGGTCTCCTCAAGAGTAAGGCTTGGGGGCTAATTGGCCACTCCCTTAGCCTATTTAAGAAAGAATGCCACTTGCAACAAGCTGTAGAGAACAACTTTAGTTCACACTCTTTCGTGTCTGCAAAACTGCTTCTGGGCTTTCTGCCAACACTAGTAAGACTGTGATTTCCTTATCTTAGAATTCTGGTAGGCTGTTAAGACAGTTCATTAACAGCCTTTGAATGATAAAGACTAAGTTATTTTGAGTAAATAAGCTTTGTATAGAGTTTGTGTGTGTTGCGTTCTTTGGGGTCCGTAGCTGGGGCAGAACACTGGCCTCGAAAATGTGGCTAAATAGGACATCTTTACACTGGGGAGGGTGGACAGGCCCACCTGCAGTCGCCGCTACCAGTTGAATGCCATCTCTGCTCATGTTTTCCAAACCCATGTAAATATCAGAAAGTCATCTGAATGTAGGCACTTTAGTTTCAACAGGAAGAGCATTTGGCTATATATGTCCTTGGTTTCTAAACCCTACTTCTTAGCTTGTAAAACAGTTGGCACCTCTTTTATTATTTTACTCATGACAAATTAATGAGATATAACGAGATCCACCGTACAGTTATGATTGCCGTTTGTACTAGTGAAATTAGAGTTTCTCTTTCAAAGTCTGCACCTGTTATTATTATTGCATCTCAGAGTTGCAGTTTGCTCCCACTGTGAACCATCCATATTCATGGCCTTGCTGGGTATTTAAAAGCAAATTGTCCCAATTGTGGTATCTAAAACTAGAGAATAACATTATAGCACTAGCAATAGCACTTTGACTTATATACTACTTTACAGCCCTCTCTAAGCGGTTTACAGAGTCAGCCTCTTGTCCCCAACAATCTTGGTCCTCATTTTGCTGACCTTGGAAGGATGGAAAGCTGAGTCAACCTTGAGCCTGGTGAGATTTGAACTGCCAAATTGCAGGCAACCGGCAGCCACCAGAAGTAGCCTGTAATACTGAACTCTAACCACTGCACCACCGTGGCTCATACTCCTTATTATGCTTGTATACAGGTAGTCCTCAACTTATGATCACAATTGAGCCCAACAAATTTATGTTGTTAGGCGAGAAACTTGTTAAGTGAGTTTTGCCCCCATTTTCCGACTTTTCTCACCACATTTGTTAAGTCCCTGCAGTTCTTAAATTAGTAACACAGTTGCTAAGCAAATCTGGTTTCCCCATTGATTTTGCTTGTCAGAAGTTTGCAAAAGGTGATCTCGTGATTCCAAGACACTGCAACTGTCATAAATGTGAGTCAGTTGTCAAGCATCCGAATGTAAATCACCTGACCCTGGGGGATGCGGCAATGGTCAGAAGGGTGAAAAAATGGCCATAAATTTCAATTTTCAGTTGTGACTTAGAACAGCTACAAAATGTAATATAAATATAAATATAATTATATTATATTTATAATTATATTTTTATATAAATATAAAAATGCAACTGGAACAAATAATAACTCAAAAGGTACCATTAAAACCAGAAACTTATTTATTAGGAATACCTACAAGCAAATATGAAAAAGAAGTAATATATTTAATAACACACATTTTAACTGCAGCAAGAATCATATATGCACAAAATTGGAAACAAGAAGATGTCCCGACTCAAGAGAAATTAATATCCAAAATTATGGAATGCGCTGAGATGGATAGACTCACCAAGGAGATCCAAGGAAAGGAAGAATCTGAATATTATCTGGTCTGGCAAAAGTGGTATAAATGGTTAGAGGGAAGTGAAAAAAAAGAGAGAGAGAGAGAGAGAAGAAGAAAGAAAAAGTAAATAAAAGAAAAGATATCAGTACAGTAAAATAAATTTTTAAATCACATGAAATTTAAGAAAGAGACACCAGATATCAATAAAATAATATCATTATATAAGGTGAGAGAAATAATGTATACTTAAGAATATAGGATATTGATATTGTAACAATTCAGATATTATAGGAAGATGTCATTAAGAAGATGCTTGTTGTAAATCGTTTTACTTGCATTTATAAATGTATTATGTGGTTTCTTAAATTAATAAAAGTTTAAAAATTAAAATAAATAAAATAAATAAAATAAAAGTACAGTAGCAAAAAAAAAAGAATAGCTACAAAATGAACTGTTGTAAATTAAGGACTACCTGTATTAAGTCGGGTGACAAGTATCTGGACATGTGCAGAGAGCGGAGGATGGAAATATCTAGAAAGACATAAGGTTGGGCATGAGCCATGGTGATGCAGTGGTTAGAATGCAGTACTGCAGGCTACTTCTGCTGATCACCAACTACCAGCAGTTTGGCAGATTGAATCTCACCAGGCTGAGGGTTGACTAAGCCTTCCATCCTTCCGAGGTTGGTAAAATGAGGACCCAAATTGTTGGGGGCAAGAGGCTGACTCTGTAAACTGCTTAGAGAGGGCTGTTAAAGCACTGTGAAGCAGTATATAGCAGTATATATAAGTCTGTGCTGAAGCAGTATATATAAGTCTGTGCACTATTGGGAGGGAAGGAAGGAAGGGAGGAGGGAGGGAGGGAGGGAGAAAGGGAGGGAGGGAGGGAGGAAGGGTTTGATCCTGTCTGGCTCAAATGAGGACCCAGATTGTTGGGGGCAATAGGCTGACTGTAAACCGCTTAGAGAGGGCTGTTAAAGCACTATGAAGTGGTGTATAAGTCTAAGCGCTATTGCTATTGCTATTAAAGGGTTACTGAACCTCCCTGGAAAGAAAAGTGACTTAGATGATCTTCTTGAATGCTGATGTGCTATTTGATCAGTTGGCCTAACTGTATTTCTAATTTTGCATTCTGACCTCCGCTGGGGTTATTTCTTTGATCTGCAATTCCAGTTCCTTCCATCATCTTACTTTCTGATTTATTCTTTGATTCATTTCTATTCTCTGGATGTGACTTCTGGATTGGTCTTCTGTATCTCTTCACCCCTGGTCATCTCAAACGGCTACCGGTTGTTCTACCATGACCAGCAACTTTCTGTAGCCGTAACCTTAAATTTTCTTCCAGCGGCACATACTAGTTTCCTTTAACTTTAATGAGTTGACCTGCAAGAAGTCCAAAATTCCACCGTAAACATTAAAGCAAGCTATAAATTTTATTTTACACTCCACACGTTTTCCCAGTTCTGCTTTTTTTTTTGTCAGGGATAACTCTGACCTATTGCCCTATTGGTGACTGAGAGATCTGTAGAGGGTTTTGCAGAAGGGAACCACAGCACGAAAAATGTTGATGAAATGGCTTTTTCAATATTAGTAATCAAATACACAATTATATTAAAAAATGAGGTTTAATCTATCTAATTGGATCGAATTGAATCCGTCTATGTCAGGGATCTCCAGCCTTGGCTACTTTAAGGCTTGTGAACTTCAACCCCCAGAATTCCTCAACTAGCCATTTTGCTAAAATTTGCACTTGTAAAATTCATGTTGGTTTCTCAAGGCTGCTAAGCCTATCATTATATAATCAATCCAGTGGTGAAATGCTACCAGTTCACACTTGTTTGGGCAAACCAGTAGTGTTTTTTTAAAAAACTACCAGTTGTCTGAATCCGTATTTCCAATGATCAGCTGTGCCACACGATTTAAAATTGGTAGAAAGCAGGAAATCCTGCTTTCTAGTGAATCTAAATCACACGGCACAGCTGTCCCCCCCCCTTGCTGTTCTACTTACCTTCACAAGCCTCCTTTTTCCATGTGAAGCGCATGTTTGGTGTGTACTATGCATGTGCGTGTGCAGTGTGCATTTTGTGTGCACCGCACATGCATGGCTAGCGAACTGGTGTTCTGCCCCAGCTACGGGTCCCAAGAAGTGTAGCACACACACACAGAGCTCCAAAAACTCCATTTAATGCAAACAGAACCCTTTCAAAATGCAGGCTTTAACCACAAATGTCCTTATCAGCCTGCTATGAATTACAGAGATTAAACAAAGTCCGACAAGGGTTGGCAATCGGCCCAGAAACCAAGTTGTAACAAAAAACTCACTCTCAAAATGCTCTGCGTAGGACCAAACATTGTTTCCAGCAACATTTGCTATCTGTGTGCAAACTTAAATAGGCTAAGAGAGTGGCCAGTTAACCCCAAGCCTTACTCTCGAGGAGACCTCCTCCTGAGTAGCCACTCCTGCCTTTTGGCAGCCCTGCGTGCTCGAACATTGAGAAGAGGCTCTTCCACTTCACTCTCTTCACTTGAAGGAGCCTCTGGAGGTTCTGAAGGCCCTAGCTGAGTCTTTGCCTCTGGCACCACATCCTCTTTAGCCTCCTCATTGTCTCATTCGAGCGCTGGCTGCACAGACTGCTGGCGCGACACCACACCAGCCTCCTTTTCGTCAGGATCAGCCACAATCCGCGCAGGCCGCTGGTGGGCCACAACAACCGGTGGCAAACTGGGGGGGGGGGATTTCACCACTGAATCAATCCCCTAATGCAAGGCTGTCAAACTCGTGGCCCACAGGCTGGATGCATCACACCCTGGCCACGCCCATGCCCGATTTAGCAAAGGGGGGGAAGTCATAATACATTGCGTGATGCCGCTGTGATGACACAAATTTGACACTCCTGCCTATATTTCCATAAAATGGAGCAATAAAGGAACATACAAAGATAAATGTTTGATTCAAAGAAACATTTTTCCTGTTCTCCTAGCCCTTATTTTTGAAGAGGTAAAAATTAGCTACTTCTTCCAAATATCCCATTTTCAGAACTTAACTTTGTTGTAGTCATTTGTTACAGGAGCTCTTCTTTTCCTTCTAAAATGTTTCCTTTTTTGCATGGAGGATACAAACCACTTATAAGTCCCATATACCTTCGTGTAATGTTGTAGTTGATTCTCTCTCTTTTCTTTTTTAACGGCATGGATTGAGTAGTTGTGTCTCTAATTGCGATGTTTGACATATCATAAAAACATAAAATAAGGTTTAGCAGGGTGACTTGGCAATGCATCTGAACTAAGTACGCATTTCATAGACACATACAACATCTAGCTATGCAAAGCTGTGCAAGGCCCAAAGACTTTATTGAAATTTCATGTTCACAATCATTGGTGCATGCAGTACAACCAGGGGAACAGCCATTAACCACTGAAATGTGCCAGATGCTGTTTTTGGAAGAATAGTTTCGAAACCATGACATCTGGGACCTGTGTTGACTTCTACCTTCCATCCTCCTATGAAGTATAAATGTTCCCGTTTCAAAACAAAGTACCATCCATGGTGAGAAGATCAAGCACAGTTTAGATTTAAGCCATGTAAACTGCTTAGAGTGGGCTGTAAAGCACCATGAAGGAGTATGTAAGTCTAAGTGCTATTGTTATTCCTATGTAGTGAAAAAAGAAGTATAGGAAATTGTTACCACCCCAGATACAGTGCTTTGTATATATTTATGATCCCATCAATAATTTTGTGGTAAATTTCCATCATTTTATAAACCAGACTTAAAAACAAATCTAAAAGGAGAGATGCAAAGACACCAGCTGCCCAAAAGAGGGTATAGGTGGGGAGGATGAGAGAGCTGATGTTGAGATGGAGCAAGTGAAAAATTTAAGGACTTTTACTCCACTCTTCCTCCCTTTCCAAGTCACTAACCCATCTCATCAGCATGTCTTACATAATCAACATTTGGGGGTGGTGGTGTCAGAAAATCCTGAAATATAGATCCATCTCTGGAGATTTCATGTTCTCTTACGAAGCTTTGAAAGACTGTGGCCTGTGATCGTCACAATGTTAGGAATTAAGCCTTTTTTAAAATATCTATATTTTTAATGCCTACAGTAGTAGCCAAAATTGTGGAAAAGTGTATTTTCTAAAACTAGCTAATAACACCACTTTTTTGGGGGGGGGGGGGGGGATAGTACCATGAAATTATATATCAATGGAAAGATAATTTAATTAAGAATGTAATGCAATCACTTTTATGAACGATTTGCTGTTAGAATAGCAGTTACAGTATAAAGAAGAAAAGTGAAACACATAGAAAAAATGATATACAAAAATTATCACCATAGACAAAATGAGATATACAAAAATTATCACCATGTCAGTTAATACTTAGTTGGGTAACCTTTAGCATGAATTACGGCCTTACAACATCTTCCCATGGAGTGAACCAAGTCTTTTAGTTCTGCAGCTGTTATAATGTGAAACCAAGATTGAATGATTGCTTCTATTAACTAGGTTTTATTGCTGGGTTGCTTCTGATTAACAAGTTTCTTTAGTCGGTTCCATAGATTTTCAGTTGTGTTAAGGTCTGGGCTATTCCCAGGCCATTCCAGCAATGAAATAGGATTAGCTTGAAAGTCCCCCCAAAAAGTGGTGTTATTAGGCATCAAACCTCAAAAATACAGTTTTGCCAAAAGGTTTCCACAATTTTGGCCACTACTGTAACATTGAGCAGATCAATTGTTCCTGAAAAAAATAATAATGCTGGAACACTATTAATTTCTTTTGATCTCAATGTCTTACCCTGGGTGGAATTGTAGTTCTAATTCATCATAGGAAAGAAAAGGAAGTTTTCAGAAAGAAAAGAAAAGAAAGAAAGTATGATACAAATGTACTTTTATCATAGAGTTCAAACGTTAGTTCAAATTTAGAAGACTAAAAAGAAATATGATTCCTCAATCCTCAGCAACAATTATTTGTATCAGAAGGTCATTTTGAGTAAAAAAAAAGAAATATAATGATTTGCTGGTATCAACAAATTATTTTATCAGTTTACATTGAACATCTTCCTTCCCTGTGGCTGAAAACTCAGTAAATTTAAGTAACTATCGTGCCTGATTTAGTTTGGCTAATCTACACACTATTCCAATATATCTAGCGGAATTAGATTATCTTATTACTGTAATTCAAATGCCAGTTGAGATGATGTCATCCCCAAAGCAAGCTGTACAGAACTTTTCAATAATATATTTCAAAGTAATCTTTATATAGAAGCAGAATCTCCCCTGCTGTTAACCAGACCGAGAAATTCATAAAGTCCAAATGAAATAAATCTAGAGTCCAAGTAAATTGACAGTTAGTTTTCACATGTTATCCATAGGAGGACAAAAAATACTCCCCCCCCCCTCATTATGATGAACTTACTTCATTTGGACAGGTGAACAAATTCATTAAAATAGCTAGCATCGGCCATGCAATTTTCAAAGCAATTACTACAGTTGTGGGCTGTAGTGAGTCCAGTTTCTAAAAATACTAGTATTGTCTGCAAAAAACAAGATTCTAGTCCAACTTTTATGACTTAATTGCATTTGTTCATTAGAAATGTGCCACCTTTCCCCCTGAAAAATCACATTATTATTG
Organism: Ptyas mucosa; assembly: GCA_012654045.1. Lineage (NCBI taxonomy): Eukaryota > Metazoa > Chordata > Lepidosauria > Squamata > Colubridae > Ptyas > Ptyas mucosa. Next base: position 2,722,742 of record WNWU01000063.1, on the reverse strand, counting down.
TTGTTATTGTTATTTAGCTTGTGCCGAAAACCAGTTAAACATACAGGAGACTCTCCAAATAAATAATAAAATAAAGACCGAGGAAAGACAAGGGACAAATCTTCCATTGTAATATAGTTGGCCTGCCAATGTCCAGATGACAATTCAATTACAGAAAAGAACGGAAAAGCAGAAAAGATGGTTTAGAGATCATTCAATTTTTTAAAACCAGAACATACAATCAATCAATCAAACAAACAAACAAAGAAATTTTTTAAAAAAAAGGATAAAGTGTGATTGAAAAAATTAACAGAGTTCCCAACCAACTGAAGTTCATTCTGATGTAACTGGCTGTGTTTAGAAATATGGAGGGAATGAGCAGTGCCATGTCCAAGTTGTCAGCTGTTTCAGAAAGCAAAAGGGGAAGAACCCCAATAATTCCTGAGTTGACCTCAAGTTTGGCAGAACAAAATGAAAGACCCAACTGGGGAATGTCTCAAATTTTCCCTCCAATCTAAAAAAGTATCATTTCTCCTCACGATTGCTCCAAAGAGGCCAATATTATTGATGTCAGTGGAACTCAACAAGCCCAGGAGAATCTATCTGGGGACCGGAGAATGTACTTTACGAAAAAATGTTCTCATGATCAGACAGTGCTACAATAAATGGTGAGATAGAACTATTTTTAATCAAGCCTTCTCGAAAATATCATAAAAAGTTTGTGATAGGGAATATAGCAAAGTTTGTTTAGCAAACTTAAAGTACTAAGCTACTCTAGTAAGTAGCTTCTAAGTAGAGTAGTGGCCAAAATTGTGGAAACCTTTTGGAGAAAGCATATTTTCTAAAACTAGCTAATAACACCACTTTTTGGGAGAGTAGTACCATAAAATTATATATCAATGGAAAGATAATTTAATCAAGAATGTAATGCAATAACTTTTATGAAGGAGTTGCTATTAGAATAGCAGTTACAGTATAAAGAAGAAAAGAGAAACATGTAGAAAAAAATGATATATACAAAAATTATCACCATAGAAAAAATACAAATGAGATATACAAAAGTTATTACCATGTCAGTTAATACTTAGTTGGGTAATCTTTAGCATGAATTACGGCCTTTTTAACAAATTTTAACAAAGTTTACTAGACTACTTGGTATTTTTAATAAAATGCCTGGGAAAATTCTGAGCAACACAGATTCTGAGACACAGCTCCATGAATGTCACGGCACACGGCTATTTTTTTTCTCCCCACAGTTGGTTGAGTGACAGCTGACCAAATCAGAAGATGATTTCCACAAATAGCCCTTTGGGCAGGAAATGTGGTATACAAGGTGTCAGATTATCTAAGTGATGAAGCACCCCACTGTTCCTTGGCAATGTTTTCTAGAATCCTATGTATGTAGAAACAAATCCTATAAACATCTGATGCTATTCTCTTATTTTGAAATGTTGGTGACAATGTTATCTGTAAACCTGCTTTATTGCATTGTTTTATAGGACATTGGCCACACTTCAGTTGCTAGAAGCAATAGGGTTTTTTTATTTTTTTTTTGTAGCGAGTTCAAATGCACTGAAAATATACAAGGTGTACTAAAAAAAGACAGCCATACAGGAACTAAATTGGAATCTAGTTTAGGTGACACATAAGTAATACCACTTCAAATAAAATATAATGGAAAGGCCACCCAGCTGTGGAACAGAATATATGTGCAGCTATCAAAAGATATCATCAAAGATAAAGGAGAAGACCTTTGCTATGCAGCTCAATCAAAAATAGTCAGACATATCATCATTCACCTTGGAAAATCCAAGATGACATCAAAAGTTGGATTTCACAGATCATAATGAGTACATCAAGGAAATGTAAATTCTGGCAAGGTCAAAAGGAATCCATTCTAGGTTTGTATTGGATTTTCAGGAGCCTACATTCCAGAACAGCAAAAGCCATGCACTGTAAATCTGGATGGTAAAGTCCTCTTAATTTATTGAATGTGTTGAAATAAACATTATTTTTGAACTCTCCTTGCAAAATCTATAGTCTTTTATGGTACAAAGTAATAAAAAAAATAAATAAAAATAAATAAACTTTATTGTCATTGTATGTTTCCTTGACACCCAAAGACCAGGTTCAACACACATAACAATCCCCAAACACACTCCCACTCACCACAATTCCCCACCCCTAAACCACCCTAACATCCACACAACAGACCAAGTAATGCTGTCCAACAGCTCACTGATGGTGGCCCTTTAGTTCATTGTTGAGTGCAATTATAGCTCTGGGATAAAATCTATTCAGAAAATGTGTGGTCCGAGTTTTAATCGTTCGGTATCTTCTGCCAGAAGGCAACAGTCCAAAAAGATGGTAAGCAGGATGGGAAGAGTCTCTGAGAATGTTATGCAACTTCCTCAAACAGCGAGATTCGAAGATGTTGTCCAGGGCTGGTAGCTGGAGTCTGATAATATTCTGGGCCGTTTTAATGATTCTCTGTAGAGCTTTTTTGTCCACTACAGAGCTGCTCCCATACCATACAAGAATGTCGTATGTCAGGACACTCTCAATGGTGCTGCGATAGTAGGACAGAAGTAGATGCTGAGATAGATTTATCTCAGCCTCTTTAATCTCTAATCATTAACCACTTACATTTTGGGGATGGCGCAAGAAATATTTCGTATATTTTGATGATGTTTTTTTCTTCTTCTTCCTTTAAACAGTTATGGGAAACCATTGAATTGATTCAGTAGGGAGAGTAATAACTTTTCCCCAACAACAAGTGCCTTTGAATTTTAGGATGTTCTGTATTTGTTGGTAACAATAGAATCAGTCATTAAAAACAAAATAATTAGCAGGAAATACAAATTCCTTCAAACGTAGTTACAAAAAGGTGAATGATTAAACTGAACCTGTCTGAAAATAAAATAATTAGCAAGAAATCCAAATTCCCTCAAACATTGTAGTTACAAAAAAGGTGAATGGTTAAACTGGACTTGTCTGTTTCTTTCTCAATCCTGTTTGTCACACACATCCCTTTTCTTTTTTGTTCTTTCACATAAAAGAAAGAAGAGAAAGTGTGTTAGGGACTTAGTTCATTCCCTGGGAGAAAGCCTGCGTATTTACGTTTGTATGTATTTACGATACATGCAAATGGAAATCAATTTTATAAATGGGATATCTTTATGAAAAGATTGGAAAGAGGTATCATTACCTACTCTGTAGAGATTCTCCTCCCCTTCTCAGAAAACGAAATCTAAGATTCAGCTGGAATTTTATATTGAAGTAAGTTTGATATTGGATAAGAAATAGAATTATATTTGATATTGAATAAGGAATAGAATTATATTTCTTATTTTTCTTTTAACATTACCCACAAATATCTTGGCCTAGCTTTAGCAAGGAAATCAGATTCCAGAGCTTACTTCAATAATCATGAGAGATTTCTGGTTAATTCACTTTCTCCAGACATTCACAAATGAATTGGTGATGGAATTATTCCCCTCGCTCTGTCTCTGTCTCTCTGTCTCTCTGTCTCTCTGTCTCTCCCTCTCCTTCCCTCTCCCTCTCCCTCCCCCTCCCTCTGTGTGTGTGTGTGTGTGTCTGTCTGTCTGTCTGTCTCTCCCTCTCTTTGTCTTTCCCCCCCTCTCTCTCTCCCTCCCTCTGTTTTTTTTTCTCTCTCTCTGTCTCTTTCTCCCTGTCTCTCTCTTTCTGTCTCTCTCTCTGCTAACTTTTGGTTTCCCAAAATCTCATATCCAAAATGAATGCTGATTCTAACCATAATAAAACTTTCCTTCTTATATTTTATGTCATTTTCATGGCAACAATAAAGTTGTCAACCCTGACCTGACTGAAGCCATTTTTGACCGCTTCGGTGTTGCCACGCTGGAGCTGAGGGATAGGGAGGCGGGGAATTGAGTTAGAGGAGAATCTGTAGCCAGAACAATATATTTTCTCTCGGGAACCAAGGACATTCTCACACCTGGTTGGAGGAAGGCGGAGTGATGCCACCCAGTTGTCAGCCTGCACCGTGATTGGACCATGTGACTGATTGTTTTGAAGAAGTAGAAAAAAACTTTTACTTTTTTTTTATTGAAAAAGTTTTAACAATACAAATTTTTCCCCCTTTCCCCCCCCTCCCTAGCCACAGATTGTAGAATACATGTAAAAAGAATATATAAATCCTTCCCATCCCCACCCTAACCCTCCCCCTCCTCCCTCTTCCCTCCCCCCCTTGACTTCCATTATATGCAATATTAATATTCCCAAACAATATATATGTTATTCAAACTTCCATATCTTTTTTCTATATTTACTAACATACTAACATAGTCATCTCAGCTAAAAGCGATATAATATTTTCTAGTCTGATACTTATTCTGTACATACTCAATCCATAATTTCCATTCCTGTATATACTTCTCATGCGTCTGATCTTTTAAAAAAGCTGAAACCTTTGCCATTTCTGCAAATCCAGCCATCTTCTGGGTCCATTGATCAACCGTCGGTAAAACATCACTCTTCCAATGTTGGGCAATCAACAACCTAGCTGCTGTCACCATATACAAAATCAATTTAGTTTCACCCAGTGTAAAGTCTTTAACTATACCCAATAAAAAAAATTGCGGAGAAAATTGTATTTTTTTCTTTAAAACATTTTGCATAACCCACCAGATTTTTATCCAAAAAGCCCTCACTTTCCTGCAGGTCCACCAGATGTGATAATATGTAGCATCTAAACAATCACATCTCCAACATTTTGGCTGCACATTAGGGTACATGCAAGACAATTTCTTGGGGTCTAAGTGCCATCTATAAAACATTTTATAAAAATTTTCTCGTAAATTTTGTGACTGTGTAAATTTAACGTTCTGAACCCATATTTTTTCCCATGTTTCCAACATAACTGGTTGAGAGAAATTTTGTGCCCATTTAATCATACAATCTTTAACTAGCTCATTTTCTGAGTCTCTTTCTAACAAAACATTATAAACTCTCTTAATGTGCATTGGACCTGTCCGCTTTATCTGTTCAACCAATTCTACTTCATATTCCATTAAACCAGTTTGTTGATCTTCTTTCCATCTCATCTGTAATTGATTGTACTGCAACCAAGTCAACGATTTCCCTTCTTCCAACAGCATATCCAAAGTCTTCAATCGCCACCTGCCCTCTTCAAAGTAAAGTAACTCTTTATATAAAAACCCCCCGAGTGACTTAATATTTGTATTCCACATGGTATCAGCGAGATCCAGCCAAAACGGAATCTTATAATCCCAATTAGTTCGGTGCCTTCTCCAGACTCTCAGCAAGGCATTTCTAAGTAAATGACTGTTAAACACTTTATCCACTTTGGTATCATAAAATAAGTATGCATGCCAACCCCAAACCAGGTCATGGCTTTCTATATTCAACAAGTCAGTCTTAGTTTTCCCAAACCAATCACTTAATTGTATCAATGCAGTTGCTTCTTAATATAATCGAAGGTTTGGGAGTTTAAGACCACCTCTCTCACGAGTATCTTGCATTATTTTCAGTTTGACTCTTGGTTTTTTATCATTCCAAATAAATTTGTTCAGTCCTTTTTGCCATTCTAGCAATGGTTTGTCTGATTTAAGCACCGGTATCATTTGAAATAAAAAGATCAGTCTAGGTAAAACATTCATCTTTACTGCTGATATTCTTCCAAGCAGTGATAACTGCAGTTTCTTCCAGTTTTGCATATCTTTTTGTATCTTTTGCCACAGAACCTCATAGTTATTTTGAAACAGTTTAGCATTGGAGTCTGTGATTTGTACTCCTAAATATTTGACCTTTGAAACAGTCTCGAAGCCTGCCATTCTTTCCAGTTCCTTTTTTTTGCTCTCTGTCAGATTTTTGACAATCATTTTAGTTTTCTTCTGATTCAACCTGAAGCCAGATACCATGCCATACTCTTCTATAATATTTTTCATCTGGATTATTGAGTTCATAGGTTGTGATAGGGTAACAACCAGGTCATCTGCAAATGCCTTAGTTCTATAGTCCTTTTGCCTTATAACTATTCCAGTCAAGGAATTCGAGTCCCGTATTGCATTGAGTAAGACTTCTAAAGTTAAAATAAATAATAACGGGGATAATGGACAACCTTGTCTGGTGCCTTTTTGTATGTTAAAATTCGATGTTAAGCATCCATTGATAATAAGTTGTGCATGTTGCTCTTGATAAATTGCACCAATCGCTTGTATAAACCGCTCCCCCAAATCCATTTTTTCCAAAGTCTTAATTATAAAGTTCCAATTCACGCGATCAAAGGCTTTTTCCGCATCCAAAAAAACCAGCACTGCAGAGATCTGTTTATTCTTATCTAGATAGTCCATTAAGTCTATAACTTGCCTAACATTCTCCTTCATATATCTGCCTTCAATAAATCCTGCTTGGTCATGATGAATTATCTTTTGAATAACTGGCATCAATCTGTTGGCTAGTACTTTTGCAAAGATTTTATAGTCTGTGTTTAATAAAGATATTGGTCTATAATTTTCTGGTTTCTTAGGACCTGATTCTTCTTTCGGAATCAATGAAACAAAAGCTGTTTTCCATGAGGAAGGTATCTTACCTCCTAGTTGTATATTACGAAATAAATCTTTAAGATGCTCAATCATTTCTTCTTGTAAAGTTTTATAATAAATTGCAGTTAAGCCATCCGTCCCTGGAGCTTTAGCTGTTTTTAATTGTTTTATAGCAAAACTGATCTCCTCCACTGTTATCAGTTGTTCCAAACTTTTCTTTTGGCTCGTTGAAATTTTTGAAACTCTCTTGTTTTCCAAGTATTCATCTATAGTAATATTCTGTATGTCATCTTTAGCATATAACTTAGTATAATATTCCAAAAAGGCTTTTTTAATTAGATCTTGTTGGTAAACTTCTTTATCAGCATATTCAGTACTATCAATAATTCGTGTCGATGCTTGCTTCCTCAAAGTATACGCCAACCACCTGCCCGGTTTGTTAGCATTGGAAAAAGTATTGTGCTTTGCAAATTGTAAGTTAGTTGCCGTTTGGTCTGCTATAAGCATTTGAAATTGATCCTTCAGAAGTTTTATAGCCATTTGCAATTTTCCGTCTGTTGGTTTTTGTATCAATTGTTGTTCTTTCTTTTTTATCTCAGATTCCAATTGTAGTCTTTTCTTCTGCTGACTTTGCCTGTGTTTAGAATTCATTTGAATTAATACTCCCCGCATATATGCTTTAGCTGCATCCCAAACTGTTTCAATAGGGGTGCCTTTGTTCAGGTTAAATTTAAAAAACTCCTTTAAATGCTTTTTGAGTTCAATTATATTCTTTTCATATCTAAATAGATTCTCATTTACTCTCCAGGATCTTCTTTCTCTTTTACCCATCTCGATTTCCATCCAGACCGGACTGTGGTCAGTCAAAGTCCTAGGAAATATCTTTATTTTCTTTACTTTAGAGAGTAGATTAGAAGTTAAGAGAAAAAAGTCTATTCTGGAAAAGGATTTGTGCCTGTCTGAGTAAAAAGTAAAGTCCAGTTCATTTGGGTTTCGAATTCTCCAAATATCTTTCAATTCCAAATCCTCTTTCAGTTCGAAAAAAGCTTGTGGTAATTTATTCCCTATTTTGGCCGTGGTTTTTTTATCCAATCTAGGTTGGATTACTCCATTCCAATCGCCCATTATTATAGTGTTTGAATAGTCCCAATCCAAAATTTTTAAATGAAGTAGCTTGTAAAAAGTTTCCTGCTGTTTATTTGGGGCATATATTCCGACCAACAAAATTGGTCCAACATCTGTAATAACTTCAACTGCAATATATCTTCCATCTTTATCTGCTTCTATAATTTTTGCTACAAGTTTCTTATTTATATATATCACCACTCCATTCTTCTTTTCCTGATTTGAAGCAACAAATTGCATTCCCAATTTTGAATTTATCAAGTATTTCTGATCTTGCAATTTTACATGAGTCTCCTGTAAACAGATAACATCATTATGAAATTGTCTCAAATAGTGAAATATCTTCCTTCTTTTTTGCGGAGAATTCAATCCGTTTACATTCCAAGACAAAAATTTAAGTGCCATTTGACCCTGTCTGAAGTTTTGAGAGCAATTGTTGAAGATTCTCTCCTACAGTAGGAATCTTCGGTTTAGCTCCTCCCATGACTTCAGCTTGCTGTTTATCTTTGGTTCTTTTCTCACGCTGTGGCTTACTATATTCTTGCTGCTGTTGCTTCATTTGTTTAGACATTGCTCTGGTTATGCATTGCTCTTCCACTTTAGATGTTGTTACTTCCAAAGCCATCGCCTCCTCTGTGATAGTTTTAGACATTTCTTCCAAAGGAGAAGCTTCGAATGGTGCAAAAGGATCAACCACAACACCACCTACTGCTCCCATTAATTCTCTTGCCTCCCTTTGCGACTGCCTTATTTGTGCTTCTGTTTCTTGATCAATCTCGGCTTGTAGTTGAGCTTCTTTATCTATTGGTGAAGATGTGCGTGGAGGAGGAGAACCCGCTTTCAAAACATTGTAATAAAATTCTTCTGCTTTTTCAATAGTATTAAGGCGGTATCTCACTCCTCGCAGCCTAAGTATTATACCTATTGGGGCATCCCACCTAAATTGTATGTTCTGTCTTTTCAATTCTGTCACCAAAAATCCAAAATCCTTTCTATCTCTTAACATTTTAGGCGGTAGTTCTTTTAAAACTCCAATCTCACTTCCATCAACTTGAACTGTTGTAACAAAAGAATTTTGCAGAATTTCATTTCTCATTCTTCTATCTGTGAAATATATAACCACATCTCTAGGCAGTTGTCTTTGTACCGCCACCCGAGAATTAACTCTGTAGACCTTGTCCATCTTGCACAAAACCAGATCTGGTTCCACTTTCAACATAACTGCCAAAGCCTCTGCACAAATTTTCCTAAGATCTTCTCTGGTGTTCTCTTTAACACCTCTCAATCTGATAGCATATTCCATTGATCGAAATTGCATCATAGTAATCTCATTTTGCATTTTCTGTGTAACTTCTTCAATTTCTATAATTTTTGAGTCAGAAGCTCTGAATTTAGTCTCCATCTCTGAGGCAAGATTCTCCACTTTTTTATCAATCTACAGCGCTACCTCAGACAGGCCTTTAACCACTGTTTGAATATCTTGTTTGAGTGAGTCATATTTCTCTTGAAACATTCCTTTAAGCTCCTTCTCTGATCTTTGAATTTCTTTAATAATAATATCATATTGGCTTTCTTCCTTTGTCTGAGATTGCAACTGCGCTGTTTGAGGCTGCTTCTGTTTATGTGTGGGGGAGCCCCCCCCCCGGTTGCTTTGTTGCCATTTTACCTCTTAAAGATCTTCCTTTTCCACAAACTCTAACAACTTTTCCCAAAAAGTTCTCCAGATTCAATCAGGTCTATAAGAGTCAGTTGGTATTTTTATTTTATGTTATTTTGTTTTTTGAATACTTCTGCCGCTTCCAGCCGGATTTGTTACTTTAAAATGTAGCCGGATACAGTAATCAAATTACTTTCACTTTCAGCTCTCTCAACTAAGAACAGGCGCCATTTTTTTTTCCCTCCGCTTTCCTCAAAGCCAATTCACTTTCACTTTAAAAATTCTTTAAAATAGTCCAAAAAGCTTCCAATACTTGCTGTTTAGTGAGAAGTTTGAAATCTTCCTTATTTTTCTTTGTTATTGGTAATGCTGCCGCGCTGTCTTGTTCTGCTTTAAAGCAGAGTTTCCCAGTCGTCCGGAGCTTCAGCGGGGTGGATAGGGAGTCCCACCCTGTTAACTCCCCAGAAGCAAGAAAAGCTTTCTGGGGGTCTCACAGGGGACTCTACCTGCAGCCGCCGGCTCTCCTCACAAGCCCTTTGCGTCTCGGAGTTTTACGAGCCATTTCAATTGCCGAAACGACTCTTTTACGAGCGATCGGGCTGGCGGTCTTCAAAGGACCGTCCACAACAGCTGACGGCAACAGCGGAAGTCCAAAAAACTTTTACTTTTAATTAGGTGAAAACCACTGGAGACTTCAGAGTCGGTTTTCACCAGATATGTGCCAATATGATAATTCCAATAAAAGTATTCTTCAAGGAATCTACCCGCTTTGGAGTTTTGCTAGCTATGGATTTATCACTTGGAACCCTGGCAAAAGTGATTTCTCATTGTATCTTCCTGCTTTTGTTCTGTTTTGCTTTGTGTGGGGGTGCATGTAATATACATTTGGACAGATTTTGACTTTCACATCTAACCTGTAATGCTGGGATTTTCTCATGGACTCCTTTAAAAAATACGAGGGTCTTAATTTTCTCTTCCAGATTAAGGGAGAAAGGGTGAGGTGATATTATTTCTTGAGAAAGTGCAGAAATCTTATAAATCAAAGCTAAGAACTCCTACCTTCCTCAAACAAATTAAGACTATCTTTCTATAACCCCGATTGAACAAATGCAGTATGTGATCAGAGTACGAATCACTTCTCCTATAAGCCATGATTTACCATGAACTGTAGGAAAAAGGAAAAAAAGTACTATTAGACCAGGGTCCTGTACAACAGTGTGAAATTACCCGCTGCAGATCCAACCTGACTAATGGTGCCAAGAAGTGCACAAATACCATCTGAACTTGACTTCTAGCAATAAAATGCCTAAATTGGAACAATTCATCTTGGCATACCAGGATTCAAGCTACAGGTCATTCCAGTGTGTGTGTGTGTGTGTGTGTGTGTGTGTGTGTGTGTGTGCGTGTGTCTGTATACTTAGAGAGGACTTCTTAGTTGAATTATCTGATCCAATGTTTGGAATGTCATTTGAACACAATTCTGCATGTATAGACCACTGCTAAAATCTATCTGTCAGGTTCCAGAACAATAATAAAGGACACAAACAAAACAAACCTGGTTTGCTGCTTCTGCCTTTTATTTCTGGCACATACTGACCAGGGGTGAAATGTAAAATGTGTTACTACCGGTTCTGTGGGCGTGGCTTGGTGGTGGGGTAATGTGACTGGGTGGGCGTGGCCCACTTTTTTTTCTTTTTTTAACTTTTCAAAGCATTTTTTCTAATGCTTTGAAAAGCCTCTTTGCTGATTAGGCAACTCAACTGGGATCGTCAGAGACTTTTCAAAGCATTTTTTTACCACCTCTTCGGCCAAGAGGTTGCAGAAAAAAATCCTTTGAAAAGCCTCTAAGGTTTCCAGCTGAGCCACGTGATCATCAGAGGCTTTTTTTTTTACTTTTAAAAGCATTTTTTCGTCAGAAGAGGTTGTAGATTTAATACTTTTAAAAGTAAAAAAAATTAAAAGCCTCTGATGATCACACAACTCAGCTGAGCATGGTGGGGGGGAGTGCAAGGATTTTTGCTACTGGTTCTCCGAACCACCCGCTGCCATCGCTACCGGATCGGGCGAACCAGTCCGAACTGGGAGCATTTTACCCCTGGTATTGACCATTCAAGCGAAAATATTGTTAGGGCTATCTGCCCGGACTTCCCATCACCATTTATACATTGCATCCATGCATCCAACCCTCATTACCCAATCCTGAACGGCCAGCCCTCCCATGTGACTTGGAAAAGTTGTGCTTAATTGGGTGGGTGTGCTTGGAATTCAATCTATGCCTTGCCCCTCAGGATAGGGTTGCCTGGGGACGGGGGCTCAGTCATGCTTTAGCAATAGCCAGAGCTTGGCATCGACAAAGGGTGCTGTAGAGACGAAAGAGGGAGCCAGGGGGTGACTCTATCAGCTTCTATCGCTTCTCTGGTGATGTCATCACTGCATAACCGCCTCCCAGCTATATGGGATAACAGGAAGCCTCATTGCCATCCATCTCAGTCTTCAGCAGGTTAGTGAAACAGTGTTCTGCCTCAGCTACGGACCCCAAAGAACGCAACACACATAAAGTCCGTTCAAACCTTAGTTTACTGAATAAACCAGTCTTTTACAACAACGGCTGTTAATCAATTGCATTAACAGCTGCCAAGAATTCAAAGAATAATAACTGAAAACTTACTATGGTTGGCAGAATGCCCAGAAGCAATTTGCAGGAAGCTGATAAGCAAGACAAGACATGAAGGTATGTGAACTAAGTTGTTCCCTGCAAATTGCTTCAGTCACCTTCCTCCTTAAATAGGCTAAGGAAGTGGCCAATTAGCCCCAAGTCTTACTCTCGAGGATACCTCCTCCTGAGGAGCCACTCCTGCCTTTTGGCAGCTCTGCACGCCCATGCATCGAGAAGAGGCTCCTCCTCTTCATCCTCTTCACTTAAAGGAGCTTCTGGAGGTTCTGAAGGCCCTGGCTGAATCCCCGCCTCTGGCACCACATCTTCTCCAGCCTCCTCACTGTCCGACTCAAGTGCCAGCTTCACAGGCTGCTGGCGCAGCACCACACCAGCCTCCTCGTTGTCAGAATCAGCTACTAGCTGCACAGGCCGTGTACAGGCCACAACAAACAGCGTGCAGCCTCCCCTCTTCTGTGTTCGCCTCTGATGTCTGTCCATCCCACTCCCCCCAAATGGCAACTCCGGGCTGGTTGGCACACCAAAGCTGACATTATTGATCAAATCCTGAAATCTTTGTCTGTCTCTCTCATTTCCTAAATTTGGCTTCTGCCAGGAAACCCTATTTACAAATCTGTTAAAGAGTACTGCAGAACTGCAAAGAAAATTAAAACGGAAAAAAAAAGAGGCAAGAAAGTTGAAACCCTTACTTCCAGCAACAATAAATTGTGATCCACATTTCCAATGAGTTGACAATTTTTTATTTATTTTTTTTAAAAAATCTTTTTGGAACAAATCTGTGCAGGGTTAAGTCTGACAAGGTGCTTAGAAAATGGACATGTCCCAAGAAAAAAATGAGGCAGCATCTTGATTTTTTAAAGGAAATCACAAGCCAAAATGATAGCAAAATTTTTTCAAAACAGAGGTTTTTTGGGTTCAAAAGTCATTTAATTGGAAATAGAAAATTGGTTAACTCTGTAATATAGAAGCAGATCATTTTCTGATCTTCATGCGCCTGCCTGCCTTCCTTCCTTCCTTCCTTCCTTCCTTCCTTCCTTCCTTCCTTCCTTCCTTCCTTCCTTCCTTCC
>WNWU01000063.1:2687897-2699099 GCA_012654045.1 Ptyas mucosa | reverse complement strand
TTCTGTTCTGTTCTGTTCTGTTCTGTTCTGTTCTGTTCTGTTCTGTTCTGTTCTGTTCTGTTCTATACCACGAAGGAACCTCACACACACAAGGAACAGTGTGTGTTGGTCCCGTCTGACGTATTATTCTCTTGCCTTGATCTCAAAGGCTTTGTGTTTGAAGATGTCCGCAGAAAAGAAATTTATCTGAAGCTTCAGTGCCCCAGAAAACCCTGTACAGTATTATTTCTTGAAGCAAGACAAAGTGTTACCTGCACAAATCCTTCCTCTTGTACAAGGCAGAGACTTGACTTAACAGATCTGAAACTGTAGCAGCATTTATATGGCCATTAGTGGTGGGATTCATCTGGTTTGGGCCAGTTTGGGCAAACTGGTTGTTAAACGTCTGCCTGGCCCTGCCCCTCCCCTCCCTGCCCCTCCCCGCCCCACTGCAGGAGTCCCCACAGGCCCCATTTTGACTCCCAGGTAAATGCAGGGAGGCCTACTAGGCCCAAAATGGAGTGCAGGGGGATTGGCGCGGCCTCCCCTGGCCCATTTTTACTCCCAGGAGGCTGCAGGGAGGCTACTAGGCCCAAAATGGGGTGCAGGGGGCGCCCCTCCATAGCCCATTTGTGCTCCCAGGGGGTGCCGGAGGCCAAGTGCTGCCTATTAAACCCCTGGCCACACCCACCATGGCCACGCCCACCCACCCAGCCATTAGGGCAGAGAACTGTTGTTAAATTATTTGAATCCCACCACTGATGCTCATCTTAATTTATGTGGACAAGAAACGAAGAAGGAAGCTCCTTCTCCCTTCTTGGAGAAGGCTTGGATCATCAGTTCGTATACTTTTGTTTCTGTTTTAGAGCAACTACTGAAACCAGAAGACCTTGTAAGACCAGGCACTGAATAAAGTTGCTAGCATCCATGATTTCAATAAAATCTAGAGTTTTATTTTTTATTATTTTTCTTCATTGTCCTAGACCAGTGATGGCTAACCTTTTTCCGGTCACATGCCAAAAATAGGGGGAGCGGGGGGGGGTGTTTGTGCGCGTGCGTGCCCACACCCATAATTCAATGCGCCCCATCCCCCACACATGCACGCATGACCCCCCCCTCTGGGCTCCCCCCACTTTTGGCACGTGATGGCACAGTGGGCCCAGTAGACCCATTTTCACCCTCCCCAGGCTCTAGAGGCTTTCTTGGAGCCTGGGGAGGGCAAAAACTGCCTTCCCCACCCCTCCAGAGGCCGGAAACAGCCCATTTCCCAACTTCCAGTGAGCCCAGAAGGCCTGTTTTTTTGCCTCCCCAGGCTCCAGAGACTTTCTAGGAGCCTGGGGAGGCCAAAAACTGCCTTCCCTACCCCTCCAGAGGCTGGAAACAGCCTGTTTCCTGACTTCCGGTAGGCCCAGAAGGGCTGAAAATCAGGAGGCCAGTGCGCACATGCGTGCTGGAGCTGAGCTAGGGCAATGCTCACGTGCCCACAGATACGGCTCTGTGTGCCACCTGTGGCACACGTGCTATAGTTTCGCCATCACGGTCCTAGACTCAACAACTTGCTAGCTATGTTTGGACTCCTTAGGTATATTCAAATGTAGTTTGCTTTTTCATCAATAATTCCTGTTTTCCCACCTTCACTTATCACTAAGATTTCCATGCGACTTTCATATAAGAAGATTTAAACATCTCTTTTTTTTTAAAAAAAATGAAAAATACAGTGAGAAAATAACTAGGCATCCACCATAACAAGCCTTTCCTGCAAATTGGAAGCCTCTAATCTGTGTCTCTGAACAGTGCCCTAACTCATCTTTTCCAGTACATAGATCTCCATGAATAATGACTTCTCTAATTAAATTAAAATTAGTCAGTCGGAATTACTTTGTGGGGTAAACCTGAAAGGCTACATTGTTTGCGCATACGCTTTGATTCCTCCTTCCCACTCCTGTTTCCGAACTATTTCTTAAAACGGCAGTTTCAAGTCTCCCTGGAAAACGTGTGCGCTTCCGTCAGTAATTACATTCCGACTGATTTGAAAAGGATGGATCTTATGCTCTTCATCAGTAGTGTAACTAGTTTTGTTTGTTTGTTTTTACAATGTCTTTGTGATTTGCACGTATCAGACACATCCCCTCAAACATGCTTTTCGTCTGATGACCAAATGCCAGCTGGATTGCAACAGCCGCTATTTTAAACAGACCCCTCTGACCTATTTAATTATGTATCATTAATTGTAAGATTCTCGACTCCTGCTTTCCTTGTAAAACAAATCTTTAGACCGGAGAAGCAAAGTCAAGCAGGCATCAAGCGAGGTAACGGCGACCGAGAAAGCATTCCAGGAGAGGAGAAAGAAAGAAAGAAAGAAAGGTAAAAAGCAATGTTTTCTCCAAGTCCAGCATGACTCCTCGTGACTAAGAACGCATCCGGGTTTTTTTTCTTTTATTGTCAACAGTACAGAAGTGTTTTGCATTTGAAAGAAAGCACCACAATTGAAACCTGTCCAAAAGAACCTACTTCAGAGACATGCAATGGTGCGTTTTCTCTGAAGAATGGCTTCATTGTTATGCGAAACAGGACATGGTAGAACACAAGAACTTGAAAATGTGTTTACATGTGTCTTTAGAAGAGTGTGCTATTTCAGTTTTCTGCAATTGTTTCTCTTTTTTTTATACATGTGTATATATATATATTTACTCTTTTAAACACCTTTTTCCCTGCTAGTTTCCCGTTGCTATCAATAGAGAGCTTAGTAACTCATGCTCTTGCCATATTTACACTTGCGGTGTTTGGGAACAATGCTTTTCTCTCAAAAAGTGTAGCGAAGAAAAAACGTAAGTGAGAAACTTTGGAGGTCTCTTGCCTACTCCTTTAAGTTAGCAATGATTCGCTTCAGTTGGGAAGATGAGCTGGATGAAGACTACACAGAGTAAGACAAAGGATCTCCAACACTAAAATATAAATTTGGATGAGGGTAAGTCATTTGGGCAGGCTGAGCACCAAAGAATTGAGGCCTTTGAACGATGGTGCTGGAGAAGACTCCTGAGAGTCCCTTGGACTGCAAGGTGATCAAACCAGTCCTAGAGGAGCTCAACCCTGACTGCTCTTTAGAAGATCCTGAAGATAAAACTCAAATACTTTGGCCATTTAATGAGAAGGAAGGACTCACTGGAGAAGAGCCTAATGCTGGGAAAGATTGAGGGCAAAATAAGAAGGGGATGACAGAGAACGAGGTGGCTGGACGAAGTTACTGAAACAGTTGGGGTGAGCTTAAATGGACTCCAGAGGATGGTAGAGGACAGGAAGGCCTGGAGGAACATTGTCCATGGGGTTGTAATGGGTCAGACATGACTTTGCAATTAACAACAGCAAAATCATTCGGCCAAGCCATTTCCATTAAGGAACATGAAAAGGACTTAACATACCCACTCAGCATTATTGGTGAGATGACCTCTGCATAGATCCCAACCAGCAGATGAACATCTTCATTTAATGGTTCACCCAGATGGATTATTGGCATATATCAATTGGCATAAGCAGAGTGGCAAAAAGATCTCCAGTTAACGTTATATCAGACAATGGAAAACGTTGGGGTGTTGTCAGGGTTCCGATGGATACCCTAATTAGATCATAAGCCTCGAGCCAAGCTTCAAAAGAAATCCAGTTATTTATTAGGAGCTTCATTTTGGTACATTCCAAGTGAAGCCAATTATGTCCCCATATAATTTATGCCCCAATCATGACCCTGTTTCCCCACTCCCCCCAGGGTGTGTCATCAGTCACATTCGCCAATGGAGTAATTTCGTGGGTTGTAGAGATCACTCTCCTCCGGCCACTGTGGGTAATCCTGGGAGACAGCCTTGAGAGAGATATGTCTGAAATGTGCTTTTGTTTTTGGCTGCAGTGCTGCTTCATCGGTTTCCCATCCCCCTTGCCTATGGCAACTCAAGAGCAGGCCAGGGATGCTTTGTGAGTTGACAGGTAGGTCATTTCCTGGACTGACCTGTATATCTAAAATGAATGATAAAATTTCATCCACACATCACTTCAACTTGCCCTGACAGTCTGCTCCTATGCCAGAGGAAAATCATAAGTAATATAGCAGGTATTGAAATACTATAAGGCAATCCTCATAGAATTCTTCTCTCCTTCCCCATTTTCAGTTCTGAGCTTTAACTACACTTAATGCCAATTCTACACACAGGAATATCTATTTTCCCTTCTATTGAAGTGGAATAAACCACGGAGACATCCTGTTGATGAAAGCAAGTTGTGAGTGAAGCAGAGAAGTGCCATTTAATGTTTAAGTGAATCCAACTCGCCCTGTGAATAATCTCTTTAGGAAGAATTTGTATCATGTTTTTCATAGGATGCTCATGAAAAGTATAAGTGTATAATAAATTAGCAAGTTGCAAGGATGAGAAATTGGATGAGACTGGTGGGAATCTGTTTGTGTATTGATAAAGAAGAAAACAAAAATAATGAAGGAATCTTTGTAGATTTACTAAATAAGTTCTAATTACATAGTGCATATGGATAAGCTCATATAATGCCTTTGATTTTTTTGGAATTTTACTGTATTTTTCTGATTCCCTACTAACAACAACAGCAATAATAATAATAATAATAATTTCATCATTCATTTTAAGAAGATACTTGGTTGATACCCAGGATCAACCTACCGCCCCCATCTATTCTTTGCCTTCTGAATCCCAGCTGATCGGGAGGAAATAGGGATTTTGCAGTATCCTTCCCCTGGAGTGGGGAGGGAATGGAGATTTTACAGTATCACGCCCACCAAGCCACACCCAGCAAACCATACCACGTCCGCCAAGTCACTCCCACAGAACCGGTAGTAAAAAAATTTGAATCCCACCACTGGTTAGATTACAAATCTCATCAGCGATGATCATCTTAAAAGCAGGAAGAAGTGAACAGCTAATTTGTAAGGCAGTCAGAATTGTAAGACTTTTGTGATTTTTCCTTAGGTGAGGAATGAATCAGGAGCCCCTCTAAATAAATCACATTGGGCTGATGCAGTCTAGAAATCCTTAAGTTATTGGCCACATAGCAGATGTATTTTTTTTTTCAAACTCAGTACAAAACTCTTAATGCATTCTGTCCATTCAATTACTCGTAAGATGGTTCAAAAACCATCTGATGGTTTAAAAGTGTGTAACGGTCCATGTGCGACAGAGCTTTTTGTAGTTGAGACAGATGGAAATTTATTTGTACTTGTTGTGGTCCTCCGGCAGCCTGTGGAGCTGGCAGCAGAGTCGGACAGTGAGGAGGTTGGGGAGGAACATGGGCCAGTCCTGGAGTCTGGGGAAGGCTCGGATGAGGCCTCTGCATTGGCAGCAAAGATGGGGCCAGGGCCATCTGGGAGTTATGTGTTGACTCCAGAACCTCCAGAGTCTGACAGCAGTGAGGAAGAGGAACAGGGGGAGCTTGTTCCCAGTGCGCGCATGCGCAGAAGGCAAGAACAGTTAAGACAAAGGGGGCAACTCAGGAGTAAGGGGCCAATCATCTTGGAGTTGATTGGCCCCTCCCATAAGACATAAAGGTGGAGCAAAGGGACATGAGCCTTTGCAGGAAGCAACTTTGTTCGTTCTGGTCGGTTTAAAGTCTGAAGCTCTGTTTTGACTTTGTGCTCTATTTGGCCTTTGGCAATTAGGTATTTGGCAGTGTTTCAAGAGAGATAAAGGTGGGTGCTTATCAACCTTATCCTGAAAGACTGTGGCAGACTTATGTTGAACTACTCACAAACTGCTTGGGACTCATTACAGGCTGTGAATGAACATAATTCACAGCCGTTGAAATAAAAAGAGGGCTTTTGGGACTAAACGTGTGGTTGTTACTGTCTCAGGAAGCCTTGGTTAGAACAGTACTGATCTCCACAGATGTTTGGACAATTCAGGCTTCCCACTTTAGGAGTTGACAAACTCACTCACATTACACCAATGTCTTTTACATTCTGTTATACATAGTCTAAATATTCTGGATCGGGGTACCCAACCCCCAGTTCATGGACCACCACTGCTCTGCAGCATGCCAGAAACTGGGTCATGCAAACAAGCAAAACCCCATTTTTGAGGTGCAGACAGCATGCAAAACCATGTCCCCTCTGGTCTGTGCAAAAACATGTCTTCATGGAACCAGTCCCTGGTGGCCAGAAAGTTGGGGGCCGCTCTTCTACATGTTTAACAGTCCAAATACCACTTTCCTTTTAAAAAAATATTTGAAACAAAATGAGACAGAAAGTCTAAGTGCCTCTAGTTTGGATAGAATAGATAGTCCTCATGATTAATAACGACTAATATCTCCAAGAATTTGTATGATCTCTTTTTAAAGCCAACCAACCATCTTATGTGATGTTGGGATAGCTTATCATGATGCTAGTTGAGGATTCTTCATTTTTTTAAAAAATTACAGCTTTTATTAAAATAGAATAATCATTTAGAAATCAAACAATTCAAACAGTGTCCTCCGCTCCCTGATTTTGGAGTGAGTTCCTCTAGATGTAATGGGATCGTGTTGTTGTTAGTTGCGAAGTCATATCTGATCCATCGCGACCCCATGGACAACATTCCTCCAGGCCTTCCTGTCCTCTACCATCCTCTGGAGTCCATTTAAGCTCACGCCGACTGCTTCAGTGACTCCATCCAGCCACCTCGTTCCTCTGTTGTTCCCTTCTTCTTTTGCCTTCAATCTTTCCCAGCATTAGGCTCTTCTCCAGTGAGTCCTTCCTTCTCATAAGGTGGCCAAAGTATTTAACTTTCAATAGGATCGTATTTCTGAGTAAATATCACCCTAATGGCTCTCATTTTTTTCTCTTGTTTAAAATCAAAGAGATATTTATAACTGTAAGAAGACACCATTGCAATATATTCCATAGAGAGTACCTATTTTTTTTTTTAATTTGGCTATGTAAGTCTGATTTATATTATGTTGGCATATAGTGCTGTGTACTAATTTCAGTGCAGTTTTGATTGATGTCCATTTTCTGCCTCTACTAAGGGATTAAGTAGAATTCATTGAGCTTTCGAATGCCATTTATACATACACCAGTGAAATTTTTTACTCAGTAAACACATTTTTGATCGCCGGGTTGGCAGATTGAGTAATTTTTGAATTATGATTAATTCTCAATTGTATTTCATGATCGACATTGAACAATCTGCTCTCAGGAATCAAAGATCTTGGAATATGTATTTGCAATGGAGTTGAAGGTCACCCTTCATGGTTTCTGTTTAAGTCGCTTACATGGTTTCTGGGAGATGAGTAGATTCCCGAATAACAAATTTCCAGGGATATTAAGGTATTGGCCTTTGCTGAAGGACCATGAAAGAAAGTACATCTGAGCAAAAAGTTCAACACTTTAAACATTTGCTACCTTATCAGTTTACTGAAATATGGCTGCCAAAAAGAGAAGTTAGTTATCCAAACCATGGTGTCAGCTTTGGAAGCCATATTAGGCCGGAAGCTTCCATGCTGCCACCTTCTCATGTGTGGGAAAGTAGGAGGGGGGATTTAGTAGAGAGGTTGTCTGTAGACATAATAGCATTCTTCCTGTCGGTCAAGGTCAGGGCAATCCTGCATCTGGAGAAGGAGTAGTCAGAGTGTGATGTCGAAAGATGGGACGGCAGTTGATTGGAGCATGTGATTAACTGAGGAGTGAGGGGATGGTTTGGGGGTTTTTGATTTACTGAGGGAAAACCCGGACCTCTCAGATTCGGGTTTTCCTAGATGTGTCAGTTTACCTATTCTAGTAAATAGAACTTAGAAAAATGCTTGCTTCAGAGTCTTTACTTGGAGTTGGGGGTTTTCTGGAATGCTGACACATGGTTCCATGTGCGGCTAGATTTCAGCTTCCAGATGCTGCCTGGACTTTTTGGTGAAACCTAAAGAAGTCCCTCTTCCTATTCATCTCCCTTTCCCTACCCCTCCTCATCTCTCTCTCTCTCCCTCCCTTTCCCTACCCCTCCTTATCTCCCTGTCTTCATCCCTCTCTCCCTCTCCCTCCCCCCTCCAAACTGCTGATTTGTTCTCAATGTAGATTTATTCTCTACTCCAGAACTAGTTCTAGTTCCTTCAGATAGGATATTCTTGCAAGATAATAGCATTTTTTATGATGCTTTTTTGCAGACATTCTGTTGTAGCCATTAACTGCTGATTCAGTTCTACAGAGGAATTATTGAGTCTGTCATCTGCACCTCCATTACTGTTTGGCTCTGCAACTCAACAAGACAGACACAGACTTCAATGGATAATTAGAACTGCAGAAAAAAACAATGGCTACCAACCTGCCTTCCATTGAGGACCTGTATACTGCATGAGTCAAAAAGAGGGCTGTGAAAATATCTACAGACCCCTCGCATGCTGGACATAAACTGTTTCAACTCCTACCCTCAAAACAATGCTATAGAGCACTGCACACCAGAACAACTAGACACAAGGACAGTTTTTTTCTCATGACATCACTCTGCTTAACAATTAATTCACACAACACTGTCAAATAATTTACTAAGACTGTATTACTATTATTCTTCTCTTCCTTACTAGTATCTATCTCTTCCCACTTATTACTATAACCATATTGCTTGTACTTTTCAATTCATATTGTTCTGTTTGTTTCCTAGTACAATTTGATAGCTTATTAGTAACCTTGACTATCATTAAGTGTTGTATCTTTTTATTCTTGATGAATGTATTTTATTCTCCTTATGTACACTGAGAGCATATGCACCAAAGACAAATTCATTGTGTGTCCAATCACACTTGGCCAATTCTATTCTAAAACAGGCATTTGTTTAAAATAAACAGCACTTAAAAAAAAAAAAACCTCTTTTCTGCCCATTCTGAACAATTACATTTGTATGCATGTCATCTTAGTAGGAATGTTAAAAGCAAAAAGAGAAGAAAATCTGTAGATTTTCAGTCATATTTTTCCATTGTATACGATAAGAAAAGAGAATTACTGCGATAACCAACATTTTATGTGTAACACCAGACCTACAAACATATTCTAACTTTACAATCTTTATAGCAGTATTTTAAAAGACTTTTATTTCAAAACCTCTAACGTGGGGGGACTGAGAGAATATGGCTTTATCTAGGAATCAGTACAGGGTGATTTTATCTCAGGGACTCCCAATGAAAACAATGACAAAGACTCAAGGACATGGAAACTTCTGTGGGCACCTGGGCAGTCCGTGAAGTGACAGGGAAAAAAGAAGACTTCTACACTTCAAAGAGCCTAACCTACTGCTGCCATTCTTAAGATTACAAGAACTGATAAGAATCACATCATAACTTTAAAGCACAAAAATAGCACCGTAGTTTTTAACTACAGGAACTCAGCTAGGAACTGAGTCATTTTTTAAAAAATAGCATATACAGCAAGCATGAGCAGTCCCTTCCAGAGGTGGTATTCAACAGATTCTGACCAGTTCTGGAGAACCGGTAGCGGAAATTTTGAGTAGTTTGGAGAACTGATAAATACCACCTCTGACTGGCCCCGCCCCCATCTATTCTCTATCTCCCGAGTCCCAGCTGATTGGGAGGAAATGGGGATTTTGAAGTATCCTTCCCCTGCCATGCCCACCAAGCCACGCCCATCAATCCATGCCACGCCCACCAAGCCACATTCACAGAACCGGTAGTACAAAAAATTTGAATCCCACCACTGGTCCCTTCCTATAGGACAGTGATGGCTAACCTTTTTGCCATCGCGTGCCAGGAGAGGGGGGGCGGGGGAGGGTCGTGCATGCACGTGCCCACACGCATGTGCGTGCAACCCCCCTCCCCCCCTCCTGGCATATGATGGCCTGGTAGGCCCGTTTTTCTTTCTTACCTGGCTCCAGATCCTGTCTATTTATCTGGGAAGGGCGAAAACAGCCTTTCCCACTCCCTTGGAGTCCCTACGGAGGCTAGAACCTCTCTAGGAGTCTCTAGGAGCCTCTCTAGGAATCTCTAGGAGCCTCTCTAGGAGTCTTTGGAGGCCAGGGACAGCAAAAAACGTCACTTCCTGTCCCACCAGAAGTCAGGAAATGGGCCCTTTCAGCCTCCGTAAGGCCTCCAAGGGAGTATGAAAGGCTGTTTTTGCTTTTCCCAGATAAATAGACAGGATCTGGAGCCAGGTATGAAAGAAAAAACGGGCCTTCCCCACCCACCCCAGTCCCTCCAGAGGCAGGAAACAGCCTGTTTCCCTACTTCTGGTGGGCCCAGAAGGCCCGAAAATCAGCTGGCCGGCAGGCGCATGCGCCTCAGAGCTGAGCTGGCGTGCCCACTAATATGGCTCCGCATGCCACCTGTGGCACGCATGCCATAGGTTCGCCATCACGGCTATAGGAGAATAGCAGGCAGAGTGTGGGGAGGGGAATCAGCCTAGAATCATTATGTTAACATAAATGGTGCCGGTCAAACCCCTCTTTAATTCTGTTAACTCTTATCTAGCACCAATTTAGTGCTGACCATTAGTTGATTAGATTTTAGGCAGAAGCAATAAATCATCTTAACTGGGAGTTAATGAGCGGTTCCAGTTCTTCATGCCTGACCCTTCCCTAATTTTGCTGAAAACATTCCTCTTTTTTTATATGTCCCCATTCCATTCAAGCTTGTATAAATCCTTCTCTCCCCCCCTTTTTTTTCCTGTTAGCAAAGATTGAAATGAAAATGCATGGCCCCATATGTTAAGATACAATACGTAAACAATATGATGATGATTGTTATTATTATGACTACTGGGATTGTTATGGTTAATATTATTATATTGTTATTAGAAGATAGGTTAAGAGGAAAAAATTGAATAGGTTTACTATGTTCAATGCTACAAGTGTACGATCAGAGGATTAATATCAATGTAATGAATACACTGGGAACAACTTGCCTCCAGAAGTTGTGAATGCTCCAACACTGGAAGTTTTTAAGAAGAGATTGGATAACCATTTGTCTGAAGTGGTGTAGGGTTTCCTGCCTGAGTGGGGGTTTGAACTAGAAGACCTCCAAGGTCCCTTCCAACTCTGTTATTCTGTTCTGTTCTGTTCTGTTCTGTTCTGTTCTGTTCTGTTCTGTTCTGTTCTGTTCTGTTCTGTTCTGTTCTGTTCTGTTCTGTTCTACTCTATACCAAAGGCTTTGTGTTTGGAGATGTCTGCAGAAAAAAAATTCATCTGAAGCTTCAATGTTCTATTCTATTCTATTCTATTCTATTCTATTCTATTCTATTCTATT
>WNWU01000063.1:2671781-2687887 GCA_012654045.1 Ptyas mucosa | reverse complement strand
TTCTATTCTATTCTATTCTATTCTATTCTATTCTATTCTATTCTATTCTATTCTATTCTATTCTATTCTATTCTATTCTATTCTATTCTATTCTACTCTACTCTACTCTACTCTACTCTATTCCATTCCATTCCATTCCATTCCATTCCATTCCATTCCATTCCATTCCATTCCATTCCATCCCATCCCATCCCATCCCATCCCATCCCATCCCATTCCATTCCACTCCACTCCACTCCACTCCACTCCACTCTACTCTCTGTTCTCAGAGGTTTGTAAAATAAAGATAGATATTCAAAGCATACATTGACCCTGGAAAACAGCAACCACCACAAAGATTAGTGAGAACAAAACACCGATTGAACGATGTCTTTCCAATATAGAGTATTTTTTTGGCTCCTGAACATTAGAACCAGAACATTTTGGCTAGTCTTCAATAAGTGTCAGTAGCTAGGCCCTGGAATTTATTATCATTACAAAATGATAAAGTCAGCCTGAGCTTTTAAAAAATCTATTTTAATCCCCTCTCTGCCAATCTACACAATACTTCTCCAGATTGCTTGCTTTCCATATCTGTAATCTCCTTCTGTATTGTGTCATGCCCTGCTCAATTTTTAGACTGATTTGCAATTGCTAGAAGGAACATAGAAACTGCAAGCTTTCCAATAAACCAAGGAGCGTATGCTTTAGGCGACATGATCCAATGAGCATAGCCTTGGCTAGGTGAGAAATACTGCATCTGCTAAAATTCCTCTTTTATACAACTACGGATGATGTAAACTCCTGTTTGCAGTTGCTGTCTTTTCCCTGCAATTGATGTCCACTCCTCTTTCCCTCTCCTCTCTTCAAAGGAATAAGATGCCTTTGAGTATCAAAGCTGAACTTTCCAAATTGGTTTCCTTTTCCTATTCCATAAAACCTGTGTGTCCTTAAGAAGCCATTGCTGTATCATTGCCTGCTTCATATCAACTGTCCCCCAAAGTAAGGCTCTGCCACTGATCTCAACACAGGGATTTTCCTCAAGACATTTCAATAGATTTGTTCTCAAGTTCTTGTCCCTGCTAACTGAGGGTCTCTCTCTCTCTTCTGTTGGGTCTACCCATTCCATTCAATTGGCATGCTTTGCCCCCCATCATTGATGCTGCATGATAGCAGTAGCATTTAAACTTATCATTTAAAATAACAGAGTTGGAAGGGACCTTGGAGGTCTTCTAGTCCAACCCCCTGCTTAGGAAGGAAACCCTACACCACTTCAGACAAATGGTTATCCAACATCTTCTTAAAACTTCCAGTGTTGGAGCATTCACAACTTCTGCAGGCAAGTTGTTCTACTGATTAATTGTTCCAACTGTCAAGAAATTTCTCCTTAGTTCTAAGTTGCTTCTCTCATTGATTAATTTCCACCCATTGCTTCTTGTCCTGCCCTCAAGTGCTTTGGAGAATAGCTTGACTCCCTCTTCTTTGTGGCAGCCCCTGAGATGTTGGAACACTGGTATCATATCTCCCCTAGTCCTTTTCATCAAACTAGACATACCCAGTTCCTGCAACCGTTCTTCATATGTTTTAGCCTCCAGTCCTGTAGTGCTCTTCTCTGCACTCTTTCTAGAGTCTCAACATCTTTTTTTACATCATGGTGACCAAAACTGAATACAGCATTCCAAGTGTGGCCTTATATACCACTTCACAGTGCTTTACAGCCCTCTCTAAGCAGTTTACAAATCGGAATATTGCCCCCAACAATTTGTGGTAAAATGAGGACTTTACTCACCTCGGAAGGATGGAAGGCTAAGTCAACCTTGAGCCAGTGAGGATCGAACTGCCAAACAACAGTTGGCAATCAGCAGAATTAGCCTGCAATACTGCATTCTAGCCACTATGCCACCATGGCTCCATGATGGAACTTTGAAAGTGAAACATCTGTGCTGTGGTACCTGATTGTGGAACAGCATCTTGTCCAAGATTCATAGGGGACTATAAGAGAGGTCCTTGGTGATCTCTGAGCTTGGTTGTTTTCTTACAAATGTTTCATTACCCAAATTAGATAACATATCAGTGCACCAATGATGTTACCTAGTTTGGATAATGAAATATCTTCAGCAAAACAACCAAGGTAAGAAAGCACCAAGGACACCTCATTTCAACTGAGCTACAGACATTTTTTCTTTATTAGGGGTGATATGAAGATGTTGGTTCGACTCATTCTATATTTTTCTTAGTTTTATTGTTATTGTTATTAATTAATTTCGAGGGTTGAACAATTCCCAGAATCTCTCTGCAGTTGGGTGGCATTACCAATTAGACAAATGAATGATTAAATTTTACTATATTTGATATAGTAAATGTTCTAAATGTTAATGTTCTCTTTTAAATGCTTTAAATGTGTTTCAAAGTTTTCAGAAGACTGGTTATCTGCGCAAAGACCTCTGCCTTTAAGTGATTAGAAGTTTAATTAAGGACATCAAGTTTAAAGTCAAGGGTGAATGGATAAATACCATTTTCAGCTAAGCAAAAGTGTGAGTGTGTCATATTTTCATTCTGAAACACATTTGATATATTTTAGAGCAGGGATCACCAACCTTTCGGACCTTATGAGCTAAATTCATAATTTTAAATCCCAAGGACCACTAATATGATCTGCCTAATGACCGGCTGGATGGGTGTGGCTAGGTGGGCATGTGACCGGGTGGGCATGTCCAACTCTACTCACCCTCCCCTCCCAGCTATTCCTCGCCTCCCCACCGGGGCTCCTTAGGGCCCCAACAGGAAGCAGTTGTTGAAGCTAAGCAGCCACCATGAGAAAGAGTTGGCAAAACAGCTCAGTTCAAATCTGACCAAATAGGAGGCTCAGTAGAAGCACCTCACTGAGGACTACGAGCATAGGCTTTCCAAGCAGAGGGAAGACCTGCAGGAGTGCAAGGCCAGATACAGGCGCCTGGAAGCTCAGAGGGCTGAGATGGTCAGCCAGTTCCAGGCCATGATGCAGTCCCACTGGAACAAAGCCCTCCGGCTCTTCGTCACCAGCGGCTCTTCCCTCCAGCCTTCGCCCAAAACCCCACACCAGGAGGCCGAAGCAGACCCCAAGTCGGAATTTCTGCCCCCCTCCGACCCACACAAAAAGACCCTGAAGGCGGAGACTCTCTGCAGCAACATAAATGTTCATTGCACATATCTGTCCCAGGGGCCATAGTTGGTGGACCCCTGATTTATTGCAATATAAAAAATGCAAATAATTTTTCTACGGACCACCAAATTTTTCTACGGACCACCAGTGGTCCACAGACCACCAGTTGGAGACCGCTGTTTTAGAGGATCAAGTAAACTTTATCCATTCCTTGATTTAATCAGTTGACTACATTCATCAGTGTTCTACATATTGGTTTGGAGTTCTTGTTTCATGTTTGAAAACCTTGACAGGTGAGAAGACTTTCTTCTCTATAGACCAGAGGTGGGCAACTATGACCCTTTTATGACTTCTGGACTTCAATTCCCAGAATTCCTGAGCTAACATGGCTGGCTCAGGAATTCTGGGACTTGAAGTCCACAAGTCATAAAAGGGTCATAGTTGCCCGCTCCTGCTATAGACTTTCTCTAGTCTATATTACATAAGATAGAGAGATAATAAATGAAAATTAATTTTTTCAAAAAGAACTTTCACACAAAAGAGAAATGTTGCATTCCTTGAAAACATGCCATGCGTATTCCCAAATAGAATATTGGTCAGGCCTAATTTTGAGGAGCGTTAATTTTTGTGTGCGTGCATTTCAGGAATTGCTCAAAAAGCTTTAGGAGGTGCTACCTTCATCGATTTAAATTGTAAGAGTCATAAAATTGTAGAGGTGTCATTTCTAATTACAAGTTTGAATGCAATCTTCCTCTTTTTTTTTTTTTAAAGTATACCTTTCTAGAAACTTCCAGCATCCCAACGGACGTCTTTCAAGAAATACCTGAACTTATTTCAGCAAAAAAAGAAAGTAAGGATTTTCAGATATAGGCAGTAGAAATGGACTATGTCAATGTGTATTTGCAAGCAGAATGCAATACAGCTAGTTTTACAGCTGTGTAAGATCTGAATCCCATTAAAGCATCTATAATTAATAGAGAATTCAAATCTGGCCATGCTTTTTTTTTTTTAAAAAAAAAAGTTTTACTGCAAAATCCACTTCAGTTGGGTTTTCTAATAAGCTAATATAGATCAAGCAGACACTTTTGAAGAATTATACTGAATAAATTAGATTATCATTTTACACCCATATACTCAGAAGACTCAGAAGTCAGAAACCAGCCTTATCAAAGAGGCAAAAAAAAAGAAAAAAAAGAGGGGGCGGAGAACCTTAATGGAAAATTAATAGAGAATAGACTAGTGAGATATGGTGTGAATTGAAATATGTATAGTATTTTTATTTGAACAAAGAATAGTAAGGTATTAAAAATTTGGGGGGGGGGGGAGATGGGAAAAAACTTGATGAGAAGTGAGTCACTGTGACAGAACTCCTGTGAGGAAATCAGCACCCCGCTCTCAGTCATTGCTACCAGCTGAATATCATCTCTGCTCTAAAGTAATCCCGTCTTCTAAATTTCACACCTCTTTCAGGGGAACTGCAAATAATAAAAGAGGTTTGTTTAATGTCATAGCATACAACAGACAAGACAAGAGCATAGACAAGAACACACAGTAATGTCCATTGACTTGGAAGCCTGGATAGGAAAACCGTATTTGTTCCTGCCTCAACAGTACTTTATAGGGAAGCAAAACTACAATCTATATAAATAAAAATGTAAATGTTTGTTGGTTCAAAATCGTAAATCTCTGAAAGTTCTTCACCAATTGCTTTGAAATTTTGACACAACGTTGCATTCGAATACACACATGTTTTTATATACCTATATTATATAGATGTCACGCCTGTGACAGGTAAAAACATGCTTTTTTGAAAAACAGCACCATCTGTTGGACGTAAAAGCAACACATGCTATATTATCTTTTTGGACACCACAATGGCAGGTGTGAGCTGGGTCTTTTCCCCTCAGTGCCACCGCCACCAAACCCACAAGCAAAATGGCGGGAAATGTCAACCGCCACGAAGCATCCTCCCAACTAATGGAGTATGCCATACCTTTGGCAGGGACCCCAATGCCACCTGTGGTGCGGAGAGCTGCGAAGGTGAAGGCGATTATACTGGCAAGTCAGGAATCCAGCTCTTACACCTGCGGCAAACTGGGACAGAGCCAAAGTAGGCGTGACCTGAGCTACAGAGGGAAATTATTGGCACTCGGTCAAACAATATTGTATACCCACAAGACTGGGCCACAGCAACACGTGGCCGGGTACAGCTAGTCTTTAATATAATACATTCTAGACCTATTTTGACCTAGATTTCTACTGGGAGAGAATAAGATTGCTTCGTAATGTTCCACACCATTAACCAAGTTCTCTTGCCATTAACCTTTTGTAAGTTGATTATGTAATATTTTGTTCCTGCTGATAGGTTGAAGAAATTATGAACACAGAACATAGAATAATAGAGTTGGAAGGGAGCTCAGAGATCTTCTAATCTAACCCTCTGCTTGAGCAGGGGATCCTATACCATTTCAGGCAAATGGTTGTCCAGTCTCTTTTTGAAAGACTTCTGTGATGGAGCACCTTCGAAAAGCAAGCCATTCTATTGATTGATTGCACTCATGGTTAGAAAATTTCTCCTTAGTTCTAGGTTGCTTCTCTCTTGGTTAGATTCCAGTCATTGTTTCTGTCTGGCCTTTTGGTGCTTTGGAGTGCTTTTTTTGGATTTTGGAATCCAATGCCTTTGCCATTATGTCAAGATATTATGTAATGTATTTTTATTTTTCTTATAATGTTCTTTCATGTTCAATATGAAGCCACCAAGAAGACTCCTCAGACCTGGAGCACTTCAATGATACCAACCTTTGCTTTGCTATCCCAGTGACTCAGAAGAGTCCAATTCTATTTTAATATTTCACATACTTTTTTATGTTACACACTGTTCAGATATTTGATACAACAAGGCTTAGGATGATAATGTTTTAGGATGAATGTAGATTAGTGTCATGCCCCTGTTGGAGCCTGAATCTGTGGAGGAGGATGAGTTGGAGCTGGGGCTGATGGAGGTTGAGGGGACGACCTCGTTAGCTTTGGAGGAACACGAGGAGGAGCAAGATGACGCTGCTCCAGGTCCCTCGGGCTTGGGACAGCTGGCGATCAGGAAGGAACAGGGGCAGGACAACCAAGAGAGGACAGGCAGTGATGATGAAGTACTACAGAGCTCAGGCAATGAGCAAGGAGCGCCCCCTCCTGATCCCTGAGCATGGAGAGTGGAGAGGAGGTGGGAACAGTGCAGGCTGACCCAATAACTAGGGAGGAGAACACCCCACCCCTCTTCACAAGGCACACCTGGGGACTGAGGCTTAGGGAGACACTGAAGCTTAAGGGAAGGGGAGTTTTTTGGGAACAAACGCTGAATTTGTGGGGTTTTGTGTGTCATTGCCAATGTTTGGATTTTGCTGGACTTCTTCTCATATTTCTTGTTTCTTGGACTTCTTGCCTTCTTCCTTGCTTCCTGGACTAATTGCCTTGTTCCTTTGCTTCCTGGACTCATTGACTTATTCCCTTGCCCCACTGGACTTCTTGCTTTGAAGCCATTGTGCTAAAAGCATTTTGCTGGAACTACTTGCAGCCAGAGGCTACTGGAGGTGTGTATGTGAGTTTGTGTGTGAGAGAGCACTTTGCTCTGGGACTTGCCATAAATGTGGGAGCATTTGGGGGAAAGTTAGAGCAATAAAGGGGTGTTTTGAACTATCAGCTGACTGTGTTGCCTCCGTGCCTTTCCCCGGGTCATAATAATTAGATGGTTAAATGATCTATTTATTGATCCATCACTATCCATCCCATACCAATTTCCAAGAACAAGTATCAACATCTTCAAGTTGTAACCAAGAGACAAGTTCAACTTCAGGGCATCTTTATCTTTACTATTTTATTTTAGTCCCTAGTTACTTCATATAAAATGATGTCATAGCAGAAGGAACAAAGAAAGGGATTTATTTTTCTCTTTTCTGAAATATGTACCCAAGGAATGTTCATACAGTACATTAAGTGTGTTTTTGATTGCATATTTCAGCAATTCTTTTAACACATCGCCTTCTCAAGTGAGAAGATTCCTATTACTTGGGCTACAAAGGATTTGCTATTCTTTGCAACTGTTCAGTTGGGATTTTTTTCTTCCATTCACTGCAGCAAAATATTTTAAGATTTTACATTTGTACACACACTAGCAAAATGAATGTTAGCAACAGGAGCAACAATAAACATAATTCATCTATCATACATAGTATTTGAGAGAGCAACAGAAGACAACTTTTTCATCACCCACAGCTTAAAGCTGAAGTCTGGATATTAATATTTCATTTTGTTTCTATTCTATTATGCAAATTCTTCATTTTGAGCATACGGATGAAATTCTCTGAACTTCATTTTTCTTTTAGTTGACTTCAACATTCATCGAAAAATGCCATTGTTTTACCTCTCTCTGTGTGTGTTTGTGCAGATATGGCATTATGATATTGATATGATATGATATGATATGATATGATATGATATGATATGATATGATATATAGAATAACAGAGTTGGAAGGGACCTTGGAGGTCTTCTAGTCCAACCCTCTGCTTAGTAGGAAACCCTACACCACTTCAGACAAATGGTTATCCAACATCTTCTTAAAAACTTCCAGTGTTGGAGCATTCACAATTTCTGGAGGCTAGCTGTTCCACTGATTAATTGTTTTCACTATCAGGAAATTTCTCCTTAGTTCTAGGTTGCTTCTCTCCTGGATTAGTTTCCACCCATTGCTTCTTGTCCTGCCCTTTATAAATCCCTGTTTCTGACAGACATTTTGTTATTTGCTATGGTAGGCCCAGAGATCTGATTTTAAATATAACCTACCAGGAAATAACTGGTACGATCAGCTTTTCCACAATAGAGCAGACTATTAGACTTACTTTGAGGCTAAAAATAAAACTGCTTTTTTCTGAAAACCCCACCAAAATTGAATTTACACACACATATATGACCTACATGTATTTTTTCTTTTTTTCTTTTTTATCTCCCTCTCTGTCTCTCTCCGTCTCCGTCTCTGTCTCTCCCTCCCCCCCTCCCCCCCTCTCTCTTATCTGGATGTAAAAGTTACATCTAAACCAGTTGTAATTTTGTGACAAAGAAATTTCATTTTTGATTGGTCCTATTCCCAGGAAGACATTCACCATCATGTTACATTATTACCCATGCATATAATGATGAAAAATAATTGTTATGCTCCACAATTCCTTTTACTGACATTGTAACTAAATTAGTGCTACAGGTGATGGGGGTTTTTTTTTACAACACATAGGTATGTTAATTCATTCAAGTAATATGAAGTAAAAATGGATGACTAAACTGGGAACTACTTATGCGGTACTGTAAATCCACAGCCCAGTCCACAATCTACCTAAATGAATGGGTCAGAGGAATCTGACGGCCATGGGGAAGGCTTCGAAGATCTGAAAGAGAAATCGAGTACTTCCCCAACATACTTACTCAACAGGTAACAGAAACATGAGTTTTCTTGAACCTACAAATTCATCCTTGCATAGAAAAGTTAGAAAGAGAACTGAATTTAAGAAACAATCACAGCAATTTCAGGTAATCTTGTTCAAAGAAATCAGCATAAGTAATCAAGTAGTTTCTAGCTACTGAAATGTTAGAATCCTAATAGATTGTACTCAGTTGATTTTTATTGGTGTTCTTCATTTTTTTTTTTAATAGAAACTGAATGGAACTGAAATTATTCTTAATCAGTACTATTATCCTAGTATCCCCTTCCACTTCACTGGAGAGTCACAGATTACTTTAAGGCACATGACAGATTATATTATCTTGCTCTTAATCCTCTAGTCTTTACTACATAAAGAAAGGGAGATATTCTGCTTAATAGTTGGTCAAGTGTTAGGATTGGTAGACATTAGTTATGCAACTCGAAAGTATCAAAGCTAAGGAAATTTTGTTGTCCTACCAAAATGGAGATTTGGCTTTCTATCTTAAATTGTTAAATACATACATGCTTTTCAATATCCCAGTTCATCTCTGTAGTTACTTGACACAACAGTTTTGGAAATTTTATTAGAACAATGCCCATGATTGTTGGCACTAATCTAGTTATAATGTCAGTAAAAGGAATTGTGGAGCATAACAATTATTTTTCATCATTATATGCATGGATAATAATGTAACATGATGGTGAATGTCTTCCTGGGAATAGGGCCAATCAAAAATGAAATTTCTTTGTCACCAATTACAACTGGTTTGGATATAACTTTACAACAATAACATTGTATCGACCAAAACTGCACAAAATAGAATATACTATGGACTCTCAACATCTGAAGCTGTTTCTTAAAAGATGACATGTGCTATACTCCTCAGATTTCTAATAATTTAAATATTAGAAGAGACCTCTAAATATTTGATTATGACTGATGCAACAGAGACACCAAACTGAATTTATGAAAATATTTTAAAATACTGTATGATGGCACAGAAAATGCTGCAATGTGCAAGGATTGTTATTGTCTTATAGTTTTGGTAATTTGCTCATTTGGGGGTAAATTGGCAGAACTGTTTGAGTTGTCCAGATCCATAGATAATGACTCACTGTGCGATAGAAAAAAAGTTGCTAATTGTCTTCATCCCAACTACGCTGAGAAATTCCAACGATTGGTATTCGATACATCTTGAAAAGATGTAACAACATCACCAAAAAGGCATTAAGAGTTGTAAACCTAACCTTGCGTAGCTTCTTCTTGGGTAATATCACACTACTAACCAGAGCATACAAAACATTTGCTAGACCAATTCTTGAATACAGCTCATCTGTCTGGAACCCATACTGCATATCAGACATTAATACAATCAAACGTGTCCAGAAATATTTCACAAGAAGAGTTCTCCACTCCTCTGCTTGCAAGAAAATACCTTATGCCTCCAGATTCGAAATTCTGGGCCTAGAAAATGTAGAACTATGCCATCTTCGGTATGGCCTAAGGCTGGCTCATAAAATCATCTGCTACAGTGTCCTACCTGTCAATGACTACTTCAGCTTCAACCACAGCAATACACGAGCACACAATAGATAAAAACTTAAAGTGAACCACTCCAAACTCGATTGCAGAAAATACGACTTCAGCAACAGAATGGTCAACGCCTGGAATGCATTACCTGACTCTGTGGTTTCATCCCCAAACCCCCAAAATGTTAACCTAAGACTGTCTAGTGTTGACCTCACCCCATTCCTAAGAGGTCTCTAAGGGGCATGGATAAGAGCACCAGCGTGCCTACCGTCCCTGTCCTAATGTTTCCTCTACCTGTATCTATCTCAGGAGTTCCAGGCAAGACACTATAACGAAACACAGCGACGGCCTTATTCAGCTTTTTGTGGCATGCTGGTTTATTTCACGCAGGCTCCGGATACACACTGCGATTCGTAAAGACGATAGAAATAGGCGCTACAGTTCTCGGAAACGGGGCATTTATATAGCACGCCTGTTCATTGCTTGGGTTATTACCCCACTCCTGTTTATTTACCACACCCCTCTTTGATGAGTAGCGGCTCCACCAACGCCAGCAGACGTCCTCCATAAACAGCAGCATGTTCTGGAACATACATCCTTGCGTCTTCAGGAAAGTGCTCCTAACTCCGCCGCAACCAATACCTCCACCCCTCACCCCGCACATGTCCGCCTACACCCAGTGCTACCACCACCACATATGTACATAT
This sequence comes from Ptyas mucosa, assembly GCA_012654045.1. Classification (NCBI taxonomy): domain Eukaryota; kingdom Metazoa; phylum Chordata; class Lepidosauria; order Squamata; family Colubridae; genus Ptyas; species Ptyas mucosa. The sequence continues at coordinate 2,677,061 of WNWU01000063.1, read as the reverse complement.
CCCCCGCTGCTTTCATTGCATGTTAGCGGTGTCGAGCATGTTGCTTGGCTCGACATTCTATTTTATGTATTCAATTCATGCTTATATATATATTACCTAATATGTTCTTGACAAATAAATAAAATAATAAAATAAAATAAAATCTGAAATAATTATGACTGAGGACTACAGAGACTAGTTTTGTGTGTCAGGAAGTCACCAAAGCTCCCAAGATTCTGATGTAGAAGATCAAACTCATAGGCTGAGCAAAAAAGAAGGATGGTACCTCCTATCTGGGAATCACCTTTGAACAATTCAGAAAGTAGAGAGAAGAGATTTTCGCATTCTGGATAATTCAATTTTCATGGTAAATTAAAGAGCAGAATTTGCTTGCCAGACCATGATACATGCTAACCTGATCATCATCATCTTCTTCTTTTAATGACCCCATAATCCCTTGCGGGGTGGAGTCTGGGCAATTGAATGGAGCAAGCAGAGTGTTTTAATGGCCGGATGTGCTTCCTGTCGCCGATGCGGAATTTTGTTCAGCAGATATATTCTCATTGTGCCCAGAGAAAGAAATATCTGCCTCTACCTAGGATCAAACTCACAGTCTCCTGTTTGTGAGGTGAGAGCTCCACCTCTAGGCCACCACACCACTCCCATACATGCTAGGGGGTGTAGAATCCAATTTCTCCTGGTTTCTTCCAGAATCTCCATCTGCTTTCTAAACTTATTCCTATTAGAACAAAAGGCATGGTCCATAATGCCTATTCTCTCATAAAACCCAGCAAAGATTAAAGTGTACCCAGTGTGTCTCATTTTATGTAGCATCCCTTCCCTTAAGCTAAACTTTTATAGGTTTATTCATATTCATCACACATTTCTTTTCTTTCTTTTTTTTTCCTTCCTATGAGCTTTAGGCAATGGAATGTTTATGGAGACATACACTTTAAATAAAGAGTTGTTTAATGTTTGTTCAAGAAAACTGTCTAATTGAGTTTAACATGGTGATACCCAGTGGCTCTGGGCAACTGCATACATTTTGGCACCAAGCAAAGTCACCAAAAAAACCCCCCACCACACTTTGATCCTGAGGAAATGTACATTAATCTCATCAAAACATGTGCAGTGTGAAAAAGAAAGTAGGGAGCTAAAGAGAAACTGAATTATGAAATCAGCCCTGAGACAGTTAATGAATGGCCTCTCTTAGGCTTGGCAAACATTGCACAGCATCACCACAAACAGAATCAAGGGAGTAATGAAAACTTTGAGTCGCTCTGACATCTTCATAAACAAATCAAACAAACATCGTGATTTCCCTGAAGATACTGTGGTCGGCATCTCCAGATGTCTTTGATGCCAGCTCTCTTCTCCCTGATGAATCTGATGTGTTTTCACAAATTGGGTAATAGAAAATTTGGCACCTGCTGGAGACAAAGACTGGGACCCTTTAAAAAAACTCTGCTTGGCTGAAAATAAACAGTTGCTCTTTTTTTGTAAAGTCACGGCAAGAAGCTGGACTTCCCAGAAATGTGAGTCAGAGAGTAAGAAAGAGACTTTCACTGCCTGGAAGACTAAAATTACATTTCGGCAAGAAAAACAAAATGCACAGGTAGAGTATAGGTGGTACCTCGCTCAATAGTAGTAACTGTGAGAGGGATCTTGGAGTCCTAGTGGACAACCGTTTAAATATGAGCCAGCAGTGTGTAGCAGCTGCCAAAAAAGCCAACACAGTTCTAGGCTGCATAAACAGAGGGATAGAATCAAGATCATGTGAAGGGTTAATACCACTTCATAAGGCCTTGGTAAGGCCACACTTGGAATACTGCATCCAGTTTTGGTCGCCACGATGTAAAAAAAGATGTTGAGACTCTAGAAAGGGTGCAGAAAAGAGTAACCAAGATGATTAGGGGACTGGAAGCTAAATCTTATGAAGAACAGTTACAGGAATTGGGTATCTCTAGTTTAATGAAAAGAAGGACTAGGAGTGACATGATAGCAGTGTTCCAATATCTCAGGGGCTGCCGCAAAGAAGAGGGAGTCAAGCTATTCTCCAAAGCCGCTGAAGGCAGGACAAGAAGCAATGGGTGGAAACTAATCAAGGAGAGAAGCAACTTAGAACTAAGGAGAAATTTCTTGACAGTTAGAACAATTAATCAGTGGAATAACTTGCCTCCAGAAGTTGTGAATGCTCCAACACTGATGTTGGATAACCATCTGTCTGAAGTGGTGTAGGGTTTCCTTCCAACTCTGTTATTCTATTGTCTAAGATGCTGGTGTGGCTATTAAAAATTTATGTGCCAATAGAATTTCTGATTCTGGTAGGGTATGCAGGTTGAGAAAACCAAGCTCTTATGTATGGAAGAATGAAGAAAATATTACCAAGCTATTTAATCTGTTACTAAAATGCATGTTTGGAACCATTCACACCATCAGGGATTTAGGTCTGATCAGGGGTGGGATTCAACCAGTGTAACAACTGGTTCGCTGAATGCACTTCTCGCAGGTGGAAGATACTTTTACTGTCATCTAATGAATCTTCTACATGGATTACCCCCTTTGACTATGTAGGACAGATGGTGAGTAAGCTAACCACCAAATTCCAAGAACACAAGCAAGCGGTCAGATGAGGAGACCCGAACTCACTGGTAGCCTCACACTGCAGTGAACAAGGATTCAATTCAATTTCAATTTTGCAGCTACTAAGATTGTTGGACGAGCAGGCACAAAAACAACCAGGGAAGTGATTGAAACTTGGGAAACAGGCCCTTCGTCAGTCAACAGGGGTGCTGATTTACCACCAGCCTACCAAATACTTAGAAGGCAAAGGCTGGGCAGCACAAACAAATGACAGCCAATGAATTAAAAGCCAGCCATCAATACACCTAGATAAAAAACTAAAAAGCCACATACAACAGGCACTATAAATACCACAGAACAGCACACACTCTGCTAGAGAGACATTCCCTGAAGATGGGTTCCAGCATGAGTCTGAAAGCTCAGAAGACAAAACATCTGGATTCAGATTGGATCTTGCAATAGATAGTTTCATTTGAGTAAGGCATTGTTCCCTAGCGTTTTAGTGTGGTTTTATTATTGTGTACAGACACAAATATAAGTACAGTATCTGCGCCCATGATTTTGCGTCTCAGTTGGCCATGTCCCTCGGGAGTCCCTCGGGAGTAGGGCGGTATATAAATTAATTAATTAATTAATTAAACAAACAAACAAACAAACAAACAAATGTCCCTTTGAGGCCTTTCCTGTGCAAATCCTTCCTAAAGTTGGAAGGACTTGTGCTGTTTATTTGCTAGCCTTTGTAAACTCTGTAAAACAAGGGCTTAATAGAATTGCTGACACCACTTTAACTATGCAAGCATGAATAGCAACTAAAATGAGGCAAGTGCTTTCCTTTAAAATGTGTGTATTTATGTTGCTGTTTTGGGGGGGGGGAAGAATTTATGTGGGAATTACTTGTGCTTGGTGAATTGCACGGCAATAAAAATAAAGTAGAATGCTTAAGAAGCAAAGGCCTAAGCTTAAATAGCAGAGAAGCCAGCTCAGTCTTCAAAACAATGGCCTTTGACAACCTTTGTCTCACTGCTGACATTTTCTAAAGCTGCACTTGCTGTCATTTACTCATTTCACGTTTTACATCCGAACCTCTTCCCTAGAGACAGCTTTTGCCAAATAGTGCCAAAGGGCTCCTGATTCACAGGATGTTTGGTGTGCAGTCCAAGGCCGTATACCGCCGAGGGAAAGGGGAAAAGTGTAGGCAGAGCTGTAGAAAAAACACTGTAAAACTAATCTGAGATCGCACTTTATTTCTTATACATTGTGAGGTCTGTGGATTCTCAGTCATCCAGATCCTGAAAAAGCATCTTTGTGGCGGGTTTTTTGGGTGGGGGGGAAAGTACTTTTGGGATATATATTGTGATGTTTGTTTGTTTGTTTATTCAAGTCAGAAACATCACAATTAAATAAGACTATGTGAGGTAAAATTTAAAATATAAAATACAAGATTAAAATATGTGGAAATTAAAGAAATGTAATCAGTGGTGGGATTCCACTGGTTAGGACCAGTTCGGGCGAACCGTTAGCTCCGACTTTCAGCCATGGGTGAACCGGTTCGCTCAGACTTTGAAGTGGGCCCGCCTGCCTGCCCCTACATTATACTCACCTATATTTCCATTTCCGAAGCCCAGCTGATTAGCACGGCAGAGTGGATTGCCGTGCTTCAGCTGTTTTCCTCACTGGTGGCAGGTTCCGGCTCACTCCAGTAAAGAAAACAATTTAAACAGGCTTGCAGTGATGAGTCTTTATATAGCGCTACGGCATGCTCCGACAAACACCTGTGAAGATGAAAACATTGTCAGCTCTGTTTGCTCTGTGCTCCCCACCACCTTTTAAAGGTTCCCACTTCCCTTCTCAGCTCCACCCCATGGCCCCGCCCTCCAGCCACCCCCTGCTTGAAGCCTCCTCATGTCGGCCAACAATGGTGGTTTGCCATCTCCAATTTCCTGTGGCCTTGTCAGCAATGTCATTTGCATATTGCACCGAACGTCAGCTGGTCTCCTCCCAAGAACAAATCGGCAGAAGAAATGGCTGTGTTCTGTTTTGTCATGGGTCTGTGGCATTTCACAGCCTAGCGAGATGGTATTGGGGTTTCAGAGATGATTCTGGTCTCATCTGTGGCTGGAATGCAGCAACTACATTGGTGTTGGGCTCTGGGTGGCTTTTCCTGGGACTGGTTCTCTCCCCCACCCCCGAATGGCAGCCCAGCGGGACGGAGCTGACAGCCGGCAGCAATGCGGAAGGTGACTTTTCTCCAAACTGCTCAGCGAACCGGTTGTTAAACCTGTAGGATCCCACCCCTGGATTTAATTCCACACACAAATTCCACACACAAATTTCTCCTTTTATTTTCCATTGATGCTTTTCTGCATCCTTGAGTGACATCGGTACTGGACTAAATGATTGGGTGAACAAATTTTTCCAGATGTTGCTAATCAGAAACGTATTGTGAGATAGATAGATAGATAGATAGATAGATAGATAGATAGATAGATAGATAGGGTCACCCATGATTCTCAACATCTTGTCATGTACTGTATATGTTCAAGCAAGCATGTTGTTTGTTGCTGCCAAGAGTAGAAGACTTAACATACCTTCTCATAGGAAAAGGAAAGTGCTGCTAGCTGTCCATCAGAAGAAACCAAGGGGCATCTTCAAACAAGAAGAACACTGTGAAGAAGGAAGGAAGGAAGGAAGGAAGGAAGGAAGGAAGGAAGGAAGGAA
>WNWU01000063.1:2635535-2647118 GCA_012654045.1 Ptyas mucosa | reverse complement strand
AATAATAAAATAATAAATAAAATAAAATAAAGGGTTTTTTTTCCTTTTAAAAGCAAAAAAAAAAAAGCTTTTAAAAGAAAACAAAAGCCTCTGACGATCAGGCAACTCAGCTGGGACCGTCAGAGCCTTTTAAAAGCATTTTTTCTACAACCTCTTCAGCCGAAAAGGTTGTAGAAAAAATGCTTTTAAAAGTAAAAAAAAAAAAAAAGTTGGCCACGCCCACCCAGTCACATTACTTCCCCACCAAGCCACGCCCACAGAACCGGTAGTAACAAATTTTACATTTCACCACTGCCTTGGAAACAAGTCTTGATATAACCCTACAGATAGCAAGAGTGGCTATTTATTCCCACCTAATTTTGTGAATAGCAACTGTGCCCTTCTTTACAGAATACAGAAATAGCCCCAAACATTTCTGGAAACATATTCAAACTGTACTATTTACAAAACCACCTTTATACTTGCATTGTGCGGTGTTACCTTGAAGAATACACAGAATTACCTGGGGGATTAATGAAGATGTAACTAAAATCTTTATAACTAGATGTTACCGGGATTAATGAATAACGTGACATGCAACTGTCACTTTATATATTACTGCAACAATCACCCTAATGCCTAAATATGTTTTCAGGGCCAGACAAAGTGGTAATCGTTAAAGTTACTCCCAACTCACATCCAATGCCTGGTATTTTTTTTTTAAAAAAAGCTACTCATTGACAACTTGTAAAGACAAATGTCATCCCTTCTCTCCGAAGAGAACAGAATATTGATAAAATGTCCATGGTTTAGGTTGATGGATTGAGTGTGTTACACAGAAGCTATACTGAAACTGCTTTATGTTAGGTGATGAGCAGGGTGTGTGGTGAAATTAGTTATGTATGTCAGAGAAATACATTCAGAAAACAAGAATAAATCATCATTACCAGGGGTGGGCTGCTGGGGGATTGCAGGGGTTCAGGACAGAGGTGGGTTCTACTTACCTTTACTACCGGTTTGCAATGGGATTGCACCTTGCTTCTGTGCATGCGCATGTGCAGAAGTTTCTGTGCATGTACAGATAGCCAATGACAACATCCAGGGCAGTGGACGAGGCCTCCCACCGATTTTACTACCGGTTCTTGCAAAACCGAACCAGGGGTAACCCACCACTGGTTCAGGAGAACCTCTAGCTAAGATTCTGTGCAGTTCGGAGAACCGCCAAATCCCACTCCTGGCTGGCCCCGCCCACCCTGCCCCTCCCAGGAATCCCCACGTGGCTTGTTTTGGATGCAGGTAAGTGCAGGGTGCATGCGGAGGCTCAGGGAAGGTGAAAAATGGGCCTACCAGACATTCAGGAATTTCAGGGCCTCCGGAGCCTGGGGAGGCCATATTCACCCTCCCTGAGGCTCAAGAAAAGCCTCTGAAGCCCGGGGAGGGCAAAAATGCCCCCCCCCTCAATCTTGGTGCAGGAGGTCTACTAGGCCAGGCCCACCATGGCCACGCCCACCCAGCAACCGGGCAGAGAACCCCTTGCTAAAATTTTTGAAGCCCATCCCTGATGATAAGCCAATTCTGGACAAAACCCACCAAATTCCCAGGTAGCTTTTCACAAACACAATAGGAGATTCAAGAAATGGACACTTCAACGATGTTGAAATTCATTGCTTGCACTGCTCAATGTTTGCGTTGAGGCACCCTTAAATATCACTTCACAGGACTGAAATCCAAATATGTATGTCATGTGTAATTTAAAACATGATTTATCATGAATTCAGTGCCAGGATTTGAGCAAAACAAAACAAAGCACTGTTATCCAAAGAATCTAGAAGGTGACAAGTAAGAAAGAATGCTATGGCAGAGTGTTTTTCAGTTTACAGTTTCCTTTCTGATAAAAACTACTCCTGCAGGGAAAGTAGCAATGATGTGTAGGTGTGTAGGCGTGATGATGGGAAAAACACTTCCCATTTTTTTTATTATTTGCAGTACAAGACATTTTTCATCAAGTGCACAGCACCAAACTTCCTTTCTCTGTGCCTTATGTCACTATGGAATTGGAATTTGATTTTTAAATATTTCTAAGTATATATGGAAACCTTTCAATTAAAATGACATAGAGCTAAATTTTCTATCCTTGAATGACAGTCCCAGACTTCATTTTCACCCAGAACGCTCAGCTATGATATAACAAACCCAGATTGACTATCATTCCTGTTTAGTTGGGAATTTTCTTAGGATATTTAATATGGTGGAAGATTTTAGAACATTCTAATGAAGGAATCCCACTGCATCTTTGCCAGATTCTTAGAAATTACTAATTTAGGAAAGATGCACATACTTTAATCAACTTAACTCTTGATAAGAGGGGGGAAATGTTCAGGCTTTCTAACTTAATTATCAATATTTGCGCAGAATTTGTTTCCTCCCAAATAAAACCAAAGTGTGGTTTTATTACAGGGTGGCAAATATAGTTTATGTGTTGATGAGTTACTAATAGGATGTATGAAGTGATTTTTTTTATCAAAGTGATGAATCTCATCCCTTGGTGATATCTGATTTAGGTCTTAAAGTTCTTAAAACCTCTCCTTCTCCTTCTCCTTCTCCTCCTTCTCCTTCTCCTTCTCCTTCTCCTTCTCCTTCTCCTTCTCCTTCTCCTTCTCCTTCTCCTTCTCCTTCCCCTTCCCCTTCCCTCCTCTTCTCTTCTCTTCTCTTCTCTTCTCTTCTCTTCTCTTCTCTTCTCTTCTCTTCTCTTCTCTTCTCTTCTCTTCTCTTCTCTCTCCTGCTTTCTCTCTCTCTCTCTTTTCTCTCTCTATATTTCATATATGAGATATGAATTTGGAGTATATTTGAAGTATATTTTCTCTACAGCAAACATAAGACCCTTTGGCAGGGGGTTTTAGGGGTTCAGGAGAACCCCTAGCTAAGATTCTGTGCAGTTTGGAGAACCCCCCAAATCCCACTCCTGGATGCCCCAGCCCACCCCGCCCCTCCCAGGAGTCCCCATGTGGCCCGTTTTGTATGAAAGTAAGTGCAGGACACATAGAGGCTCAGGGAGGGTGAAAAATGGGCCTACCAGAAGTTTGGGAAGGCCTAAAACCAGAGGGCCTCCGGAGCCTGGGGAGGTTGTTTTCGCCCTCCTGGAGGCTCAAGGAAAGCCTCCAGAGCCCGGGGAGTACAAATGCAATCCCCTGGGCCATGGTGCAGGAGGCTGACTAGGCCAGGCACACCATTGCCACGCCCACCCAGCAACCAGGTAGAGAACCCCTTGCTAAAATTTTTGAAGCCCACCCCTGCCCTTTGGGAATCCTTTGGGCTGTGCAATTCGAATGCAAAACAGAAATGGCTGAAGACGTGATCTTGTTTTGCAAAATGTAGAGTCTTAGGTTTGTTGAATCCCATAACACGTTAGCAACCCTTACTTTGTGCTTCAGTGTCAGATTCAATTCCACTTTGGCATGGACCATGTTGACTAAAATGAACGTGTCCTGTTTTCTTTGCAATTTGTCAAAAAAAAAAAAAAAAGAAAAAGATATGCCCAGGTGTTCATTTCTATCCCTTCCTTTCATTCAAGGAGCTTCTTAAGAGACCATCGCGTTTTGACAAATGTTTTCATGGAAAGCCACTTCAAGAAAAACGGATATGGGATGCTTTCAAGTTGTGAACTACCCTTTCGCTTGTAGTTCAGTGCCTAGGTATTTGAATGTGGCCGTGGTATCAGGACCGTGTGAAGCTTCAAGAAGATTTGATCAAAGCAGCCCCTTCAAAGGAGTGCCCTCAATCGAAGTCATGTTTCTCTTAGAAGTGCTGTCTCAGAACCCTCAACTTCTATGATCTGGATGGGAGAAGGAGCTGCAACATTTGCAGAGTTCCTTTTCAGTTAAAAGAACAGCAACTGAACACATGCACCAAGCTTCCCTCCCCCCCCCGCCGCCCCATTGAAGCAAAGCAGCTGGCCAGATGGAGCCAATCAACTTCAACTCTTTGATTTAAAGGATCAAAGGAGAGAGATTTGATTTTTCCAAGCTGAAACATCAACTCGGTTTGGAGGATCACTCACAGCTCTGGCTGGCCTTTCCTCCGAAACATTATTTTCTTCTATTTAAAGACCTGATCCTATGCATTCTTGCTATGTATTTACCTGGGTTTCCCAATGCATAACATAGACCTGACAAAGGGACATGGTGGCTCAGTGGCTAAGACGCTGAGTTTGTCAATCAAAAGGTCAGCAGTTCAGTGGTTCGAATCCCTAGTGCCACGTAACAGGGAGAGCTCCCGTTACTTGACCCAGCTTCTGCCAACCTAGCAGTTCAAAAGCACGTAAAAAATGCCAGTAGAAAAATAGAAAAACCTTTGGTGGGAAGATAACAGTGTTTTGTGCCCCTTTGGCATTTAGTCATGCCGACCACAAGACCACAGAGACGTCTTTGGGCAACGCTGGCTCTTTGGCTTTGAAACAGAGATGAGCACCGTCCCCTAGAGTCAGGAACGACTAGCACATATGTGCGAGAGGAACCTTTACCTTTACCCTTAACATAGACCTGAAAGAGGATCTTAAAAAGATATACATGTAGATCAATAGATAATCTTTCTTTATTCGTTTAATTTTATTCCGAGCATCCTGGGAGATCCATCGGTTGTGTGACCAGCTTTTGAAGCATTGATATCTCCATCACAAAAGGATATTAGAGATTCTACTGAATGTGTTTCAGACCTCTGTTCCAAATAACTAGAATTAAAATTTCCGAGCAGGGTATATTTAGACTATAGAACTAAAGATATGCAAATGCCTAGGCACAGAGATTAAAAAAAACACCATTTGACTATTTGGGATTAGTGAAGGTCACTGTCAGCTGTTAAGTATTTTATTTAATATTTTAAATAACAAAGAGAGGTCAAATACCGACAAGTGCAAGGATGTGGGAAACCAAAAGCTTCCAGATTATTATTATTTTTTTACAAAAAACCCCCAATATTCTTGTTCAACAGGTTACAAGTTTCTTTAGGAGACTTTTTGGGTAGCATGATTGAAAAAGTTCTTAAATAAAATGTTTGGTAAAAAGACTACTCCATGTCATTTTGCTACCTGGGACACCCATCTAAGATATTCCACCTTGCTCAAGAGATAGTCTTGTTGACTTATTTCTGTAGACCGGGGGTGTCAAACTCAATTTCATTGAGGTCCTCATCAGGGCTGTGGTTGACCTTGTGGGGGAGGGCAGGCGTGGCCGACTGGGTGTGCATAGCCAATTGAGTGGGCGTGGCCAGGTTGACACCACTCCCCAAACTGCTGGCATGTTTCCTCTTTGGGTAGACTGGGCCGACGCCATGCTGGCCCAATCTTTCCTCTTCGCACTTGGTAGACTGGGCCGAAGCTACACTTTCCTGATCTCTCCTCTTCGCACTGGGTAGACCAGGCCAAAGCCAGGGATGGGCTTCAAAAATTTCAGCAACTGGTTCTCTGTCCAGTTTCTGGGGGGGGGGGGTGAATGGTCATGGTGGGCGTGGCCTAGTCGGCCTCCTGCGCCATGGTGGGGAGGCATTTTCATCTTCCCAGGCTCCGGAGGCTTTCCCTGAGCCTCTGGGAGGGTGAAAACTGTCTTCCTTGGGCTCCGGAGGCCCTCCAGAGGCTGGAAATGGGTCTGTTTCCAGCCTTCCAGAACTTCTAAGAGGCCCATTTTTCCCTCTTCCTGAGCCTCTGCATGGGCCCTGCACTTACCTTGCATTATAAAACAGGCCACGTGGAGACTCCTGGGAGGAGAGGGGTGGGTGGGGTGGGGCCAGCCATGGGTGGGATATGGAGGTTCTCCAAACCAGCCATAACATTAGCTATGGGTTCTCCTGAACCTGGGCGAACCCGTAGCAGCTCACTGGCCCGATCTGTCCTGTTCACACTGGGTAGACCAGGATGGCCCCACAGGCCGGATCTGAGGGCCTTGAGTTTGATACCCCTGCTGTAGACCAAACAAAACAAAATGGCCGAGCAAGCACCATCTCAACAGCTAATTTATTCAAAAGCTTACATTTGAATGTCATTAACAGGAGAAATGACCAAAACTATTGTGTTGTTCATTTATTTATTTACTTAATACATTTATACAGCTGCCCATCTTCTATCAAATTCCTGGGTGGCTTCCAAGTAACTCTACTACTAATAGCAATACTGCTGATGCTGTGCTTTGATTTTTTTAAAACATCTCTTTTCATTTTGCACTACTTAGAAGATTCTTTCATATGCTGGGGAGAAACTAATCAGAGGGTGAAATCACTTTTTAAATACTTTTGACTATTTTAAAAATGCAATTATTTATAGGTTTGGTGTTTTATTTGTTGTCCACTGCCTGGCATTGTGAAAATGTTTGACAATCTGATTCAGCAATGTTTTCTTGTGCCTAGGCTATTGACATTTCTGGGTGGACTCACAGTAAATCATAATTCCCTAGGCTGCTCATTAACTTTTAGGAATAGATATACTAACTTCTAAGTTCAATTTCCTTTGGCTGGCAATGAATTAGGTACATAGAGACCGCACAGGATGTATAGAAAATGTTTCTGTTGGGCAATAAATAATATTGCCTGAGAACTTAATTTTGCTTTAGCGAACATAATCACCAGTGTGACTATTTCCTTCTGGATTCACACGGGTGCTTCGCGGACTTGCAAAGATCAGAATCCTTGTCACTTCAGATGAATTGTATTTTCATTTCAAGCAATGTCATTATCAGGCTGGTGGGCACCATCCATCACCTTAAGATCATGGATCACTGGAGTTAGGATCTGACTCGATTGCAATGCAGGGAGGAAAAACCAGAGCTGAACTTCTTTGAAGGGGTGACATTTTACCTGGAGAAAGATAATACCGAAAGGAAGCTATCAACAGCAATAAATGGAGAAGGAATACGCTTGTGAAACAAAGCTGAACTGCAAAAAGAAAATAAGCCTTCAGGAAGTCTCTTTGATTAATTCATTGCAGGTTGTTTTGCAGCATTCATAAGGGGGTGGGGGGAATTGTCCAGAACAAAATTATGATCTCTCAGAGATGTGGTAAAGTTGGATTTTCTAGTCCTTAAGCTGTGAGACAACCTTTCTACTCTACTTTATATGACACCAATAATGGCTTGGACTTCAAAATGTTGGATTGTACTGCCTTTTCCAACTCTTTCCTTTCCTAAGAACATGTAGGATTCCCTGTCCTAATCCTGTTTTTCAAGGAGCTTCATATTTCTTTCTTGTTGTGTGGTGGTGGCTGCTAAAGAAGCTGAGTTTCAACTTTGGGATGTGCTTGAAATTGGGAAAATTAGAAAAATCGGTAGATGCCCCAAAGTGGAGTTTGAATGGAAGCAAAATGGGTATTTAAAGGTATGTAAATCACCTAAAATTTACCGTATTTTTTGGAGTATAAGACACACTTTTTTTCCCTCCTAAAAGAGGCTGAAAATTTGGGTGCGTCTTATACTTTGAATGTAGCTTTTTAAAAGCTTTTTCAGCCCTATCAAGGTGCTAGCAAGTGAAGCAATCTCCATGCTAAACTTTTTTTTTAGTCAAGCTATCTTCCCTGCTTTGCCTGCTCCCTCCGACTCTCAGCTGTGAAGCTTTTTTTCATCCCAACTGTCAGCTGTGAAGCTTTTTTTAGCCCAACTCTCAGCTGTGAAGCTTTTTTTCAGCCCAACTCTCAGCTGTGAAGCTTTTTTCCAGCCCTAACGAGGTGCTAGTGAGTGAAACGATCTCCGTGGTTTGCTTGCTTTTCTCATTGCTTCTCTCTCCAAAAATCAGTTGTGCTTTAGAAGCTGTTTTTTATCCCCAAGTAGGATAAAAAAATGGTAGATTTTTATCTACCAAAAATCTGGTAGGCAGATTTCCCCACCCACCCCTATTTTCCTCCTGAAAAACTAAACTGCGTCTTATACTCCAGTGCATCTTATACTCTGAAAAATACAGTAAATGTTTTAGTTGAAATCCTTGATAAAGGAGTTTATTTCCTTGGAAATGAAAAAAAAAATAATAATCCATAGTGATCCCATTTTCCTTATCACCCAAGGAGAAAGACAATATTTTTGGAATGTCATGCTGCATGCATACTTCTTTGATTTGTCAACTTTTCCAGGACCTACCTATCAACATTTCTACCTAACAGTTATTCATTGTTTGTTCATATCTGATGAGCAGGCCACCTTCCTGTTTTTCTATAGACAAACTTCAACCTCCCGGTATGATCGATATATATGCATCATTTTTTATTCTGGTTTCCAGTATCTCCAGGCAGTCTTCTGTAAATATATGGTGCCAGCCACTATTCTGGCTTGTCTTGCCTTAAAAAAAAAATTGCAATGTCATGTGGAACTTGGTCTTTCTTAGCTCCTGCTGGTTAGTATGCCTAGCTTGACGCTTTGATGCTTGGAGCAAATACTTTCTCTGTTTACACTCACAAAATTGTATGCTTCATTTGTGTATTCCATGCACATTTATGTGCAAAACAAGAACTTCTCTACTTTCTAAACAGGAGAGCTCCTTATTCAACATGAGCGCAAGCATTTTCTGTTTCACACAATGCTGTAGGAGGAGGAGTGGCAGAACATGGGATGGAGTTAGAAGAGGTGTCATCATAGAATCCAGGGGTGGGTTGCTGCGGGTTCGCAGGGGTTCAGGAGAACCTCTAGCTAAGATTCTGTGCAGTTCGGAGAACCCCCAAATCCCATTCCTGGCTGGCCCCACCCTACCCCTCCCCTCCCAGGAGTCTCCATGTGGCACGTTTTGGATGCTGGTAAGTGCAGGGCATGCGTGGAGGTATAGATAGTGTGAAAAACGGGACTACTGGAAGTTTTGGAAGTTTGGGCTCATTTCCGGCCTCCAGAGGGCCTCCAGAGCATGGGGAGGCTGTTTTCGCCCTCCTGGAGGCACGAGGAAAACCTTCAGAGCTCAGGGAGGTCAAAAACGCCCCCCCCCACCATGGTGCAGGAGGCCGACTAAGCCACGTCCACCATGGTCACGCCCATCCAGCAAACAGGCAGAGAACCCATTGCTAAAATTTTTGAAGCTAACCCCTGATAGAATCCCTACGTAGTCACAAGTGGATTGAATCCAACCATCCCAAATTCTGTTGACTTTATCTCACTCACTAGTTAGAAGGTGCTAACTATTAGTTGAGAAGATTTCTGGGTTGTTGTGGTCCGCCAGCAGCCTGTGGAGCTGGCAGCAGAGTTGGACAGCGATGAGGCTGAGGAAGAACATGGGCCAGTCCTGGAGGCTGGGGAAGGCCCAGATGAGGGCTCTGCGTCGGAGGCAGAGATGGGACCAGGGCCATTGGGGAGTGATGTGCAGACTCCGGAGCCTCCAGAGGCTGACAGTAGAGAGGCAGAGGAACAGGAGGAGCCTGTTCCTAGTGCGCGTATGAGAAGAGCTGCCAGAAGACAAGAGCAGCTGAAGCAAAGAGGACGATTCGGGAGTAGGGCCAAGAGATGATTGGCCCCTCCCATAAGGCTTAAAAGACCAGCAACGGCTCTTGGGCTCTTTGTCGGAAAACAACGTTGATAGACTTGTTCTTGTCTTGCTGCACTTATCTCTGGTCGGTGTCTTTGCCAAGAAAAGCCTTTGGCAGTTTGCCTAATTATACCAAGGTTGGTGATTAGACTGAAGAATTTGTGTATGAAGTGTTCGTTTTGATTTAGTTTGGACTACGCTGAGAATGAGTTCATTCTCAGCTGTTCTAATAAAGTCTGTTTGTTTCGGAACTGTTTGCATCTAATACTACCTATTTGGGCCTGGGTCACAACATGGGTATAGGTGCTTTAGCAGTAAATCACTTTAATGAGATCATCACATGTGGGACCTGATCTTTTGCATGTGACAAAAGTTTTGTTTTCCAAGTGCAACTGCTTCCAATCCCTAGCATTACTCAAAAGTATAAGGTGCTATTTTTCAGGACAGTGGTAAAGTTTTTGCAACCGAGATCGCCGAAACCAAATGGGATCTGTGCAATGTGTATGTGTGGGCTTGTCCAGGCTTCAAAAATAATCAGAAGATCTGCTTTGAACCTCACACGACTTGCAGCTATGGAGATTTACTTTAAAAAGCAGCTCTATTTTTTTTTTCACTCTTCTACACAAACCTTGAAAACCTTGGTTTATTTAAGGTGGCATTATGAGTCAACTCCTGAAAATAGCGACATCTTTAAAAAGTTTTTTTTTAATTTCATTTTTTTTTAAATATTCTATCCATGAAGAACAGGGAACAAAATCTATTGCCAGGCTAATAATCTGGCCACCGATAAGAAGACTTTACCGGTTTTCCTTCGGTTGACAGGCATTTAAACTGCATTCCAGCTGGGCTGAATTTACAGATAGCTAGACATGGATATTAAAAGATCATGAGATGTTCCAGCGTCTCATATCTCTGCAGGCCATCATCTGCTGCCGAACAGGTGCAAAGTACTGCAGCTAAAAATAGCTTATAGTATCTTCAGAAATGATATATTCTGCAAGTATTTTCAGGCTGGATTGCAGCTCGGCCTCATCTTGTTCGGGATAAGAGAAAAATTACCTTTGTTCTTCTATGATCCTTTTGGTAAAGTGAACCCAGTCATTTCAGCTGTAGGACATCTTCAGGAGCTCAGGCAGGGAAACTGAACAAAAATAAAAGCCACAAATTAAAAATACATACTGCATTTTTCAGAGTAGAAGATGCACCGGAATATAAGACGCACCTTAGTGTTTGGGGAGGAAAATAAGAAAAAAGCTGATTGGCAGGTGGATCGGCCTCCTGGAATACCCCCAATCAGCTGTTCCCAGAGGTGAATTTTAGCAACAGTTTCCTTGGTTGTGAGCTCTGTGCCTTGCTTTTTTTTCTGCCTCTGAAAGCCTCCGAAGCAGAGCTTCAGAAAAAAGCCTCTGAAGCTCTGTTTGGGAGCTTTTATTCTGAAGCTCTGTTTGGGGGCTTCTTTTCTGAAGCTTCATTTCTGATGCTTTTTTCTGCCTCTGAAACCTGTGTATGAGAAGCTGGATTCATTTGGAGTATAAGGTGCACCCAGATTTTCATCCTCTTTTTTGGGGGGAAAAGGTGCATCTTATACTCCAAAAAATACGGTATTTATATTAGAGGAACCTTGAATTGAGAAATAAAGCTGGAAGAAGTAGACGATTTCTAAGAAGCACCAAAATGAATTTATTTCTGCAGAGAGAGACAAAACTTTATTTTGGACATGGAGCAACAAAAGTACAATCTGTAAAATGAACAATAGAAAATTATTCCTTGACAACAAGAACTGTTAGCCACTGTTCATGGACAAAGCTTATACATGAGAGAGCAATTTTTTTTTGTTACCTTTAGAAAAATGAATTATCTTGATTATTTTAAACACAAGCATCAGACTGCCTGGAAATTTAAATATGAGGGGTAATTGGTGGTGAATGTCCACCAATGTATCTTGACTTTTTATGATGAATGTATCTTGTCTTTTTATGTACATTGAGAGCCTATGCACCAGAGACGAATTCCTTGTGTGTCCAATCACATTTGGCCAATAAAGAATTCTATTCTATTCTATTCTATTCTATTCTGTTCTGCTCTGCCCTGCCCTGCCCTGCCCTGCCCTGCCCTGCCCTGCCCTGCCCT
>WNWU01000063.1:2584368-2596235 GCA_012654045.1 Ptyas mucosa | reverse complement strand
GAAGGAGAAGGAGAAGGAGAAGGAGAAGGAGAAGGAGAAGGAGAAGCTTGCCTTTCTGCTGAAGATATCAATGCACCAATTTATTCTGACCCTGAATAACAAAATTATCTTTATCTGCTATAGCTTTTTTTCTTTTTAAATACTAGTTTGCAAACCTGATAGACCTTCTCTTTCATAATACGAGTCACATATTTGATGTGTAAGGAGTTTTAAAAGTAAGGTAGAAGTAATTAAAAAAATCCATCACCTACTTTAGTCTGCATCCAAAGCAATCTTAGTGACTATCAGTTTTTCTCTGTTTCACCCCTCCTTCATCTCTTAGTATGCAGATTGTAACTTTCCTGAGGACAGTCTCCTAATACATTACTGGTGACCATTTTTTTAAAGGATAGAAGCTAACAGAAGATTTCTCTGGTAGACGTTTTTGCTATCAAGGAGTCAAGATGTCTCATAGATTTCCCCCCCCCCTATTCCTTAGGGCAGGGGTCTGCTACCTTAAGCACTCAAAGAGTCACTTGGACCCATTCCCACAGAAAAGAAAACACAGGGAGTCACAAAACCCTTCCCGTGCCTGACTATTTCTTGAGCGGCCACAAAACTAGCATATGTACTTGAATTAAACTTTGTTTTCTTCTGAAACTTTTCTTTTCTTGGATTTATCCATGGTTGGCCTACCGGAGGTTGAAAAGCTCAATAAATCGCGTGCCAGTGGGTTTTGCACATTGGCGGTTGTGACACATATTTTGAGTGACAGGAAGCCATAGCAGAGGGGGGAAAGAGCCACATGTGGCTCCAGAGCTTCAGGTTGCTGATCCCTGTCTTAGGGGATATTATTATCCTGGGACAGATTTTCCGGTAGTTGAGCTAAGATCTTACCATCCCAAGCTTAGTTGCAAAACATTTCACGTTTGTGTCCACTTCCCTTTTGCTTTCACATCTCCTTTTTCAATGACATTCTGTTGAAAGCTGAATGTCTGGGTTTCATGCAAGCAATGGTACTGCACAACTAAACACTTTGGGCTTTGAGGGAAGACCCCCCCCCCCCTCTCCTAGAAGAATGAAAATGCAACCTTTCTTAATAATCCTCAGCACTTAAGACATAAAGCGATAGTTAGCTCTATTCATAGGTAAAATACTGCAGGCAAATACTGCAGGCAGAAATCCATTGAAGACAGGATATTTTGAAACAAATCATTCAAGATCCAAACCAGGGCAAAGCCATTAAGCCATAATAGGAATTGCCCAACAAGCCTTTCATTGCACCAGCCAAACCAGGTTATCTGAGGGACTGTCTCTTGCCGGTCACATCTACCTGACCCACCAGAGTGGGCAGGCAAGGAATGTTGTGGGTTCCATCCCCCAGGGAGATATACCTAGTGGGACCCAGAAGAAGGGCCTTCTCTGTGGTGGCTCCCTCTCTCTGGAACATCATTCCCCTGGAGATTAGAATGGCCCCTACTCTAACATTCTTCCGGAAGGTGCTGAAGAGCTGGTTTTGCCAGCGGGCCTGGGGAACCCAGAGTGGGATGAGGCCCATTAAATGGCTTGTGTGATGTGTTGTCATGATGTGGGGTGGGGGATGGGGAGTTGTTTTATTATATTATTTTATTAATTTATTATATGATTCTCTGAGTGGTTCGGTGGCCTAGAGCTCTCACCTCACAATCAAGAGGCTGTGAGTTCGATCCTAGGTAGAGGCAGATATTTCTGTCTCTGCGCACACTGAGAATATATCTGCTGAATATAATTCCGCATTGGCAACAGGAAGGGCATCCAGTCAATAAACACTCATCTCCATTCAGTTGCCCAAGACTCCACAAGAGATTATGGGGACTTTAAAAGAAGATGATGATTATATGATTCTCTCTTTTATTAGTTTTATTGTTTTTTATATGAGGCTTTTATATTTTTGTAATCCACAGCAATAAAATTTCCTTAATAAATGAATTTATGAAGAAAGAAGTCTTCATCTGAATATATGGGGGAAGGCGTCCAGAAAACATGATGTGAGTGCCTGTTGTAGTTCGCCAGAAGCCTGCGGAGCTGGCAGCAGAATCGGACAGTGACATGGGCCAGTCCTGGAGGCTGGGGAAGGCCCGGATGAGGGCTCTGCATCGGAGGCAGAGATGGGGCCAGGGCCATCAGGGAGTGATGTGAAGACTCCGGAGCCTCCAGAGGATGACAGTAGAGAGGCAGAGGAACAGGAGGAGCCTCCCATAAGGCTTAAAAGACCAGCAATGGCTCTTGGGCTCTTTGTTGGAAAACAACATTGATTGTCTTGCTGTACTTACCTCTGGTTGGCATCTTCTGCTTTTGAACTTTTGCCAAGAGAAGCTTTTGGCAGTTTGCCTAATTATACCAAGGTTGGTGACTAGACTGAAGAATTTGTGTTATGAAGAGTTTGTTTTAATTTAGTTTGGACTATGCTGAGAATGAGTTAATTCTCAGATGTTCTAATAAAGTCTGTTTGTTTTGGAACTGTTTGCATCTAATACTACCTACTTCAGCCTGGGTCACAACAGTGCTATTTATAATACTGCCTGCTATTCATCATCCTTGATAACTTGTTTGTTTGATGTCTAGAAGTTCAGCGAAGAGATGCAAAGACTCCATCTTCACATATTCAATTGAGAAAAGTTTGAATAAGTCCATGTAATTATTATTTTTTACCATTTTAGAATGTATATATCACTTACCTTCGCCTGCACAAAGCATCAAAAACGGACATGATGACGTCTGGGTGGGTGGGCGGAGCCTCCCGCAGTCGCCGCTACTGATTTGTCCGAACCAGATAGAACCGGCTCCATACCACCACTGGTATATATGCACACTGAAACACACATACAGAGGGAAGGGGGGAAAAAGAGAAAAGAATCGAGGATTCTGACGAGATATTCCCAAAATGCACCTATTCTAATTATGTCTTTAAGAAATGATTTCACGGAAAGCAACATTCAGAGAAACGCTCTTAAAGAGATGGCATACACATAAAAGAAGAAATGGGCATAAAAAGGAAAACTTCTACTGTGAGAAGCCACGCTTCAGACTGTCAAGACAGTAAAGCAAACAGAATATCAAGAAAGAGGAAAATCAGCGGTAAAAAACGGTCCGTTCGAAAACTGAGAATTTTCCATTCAAATGTGTAAGAGCACAAATTTGCGAACTTGTCCTAATATTTACATTTGGTTTTTTTCTAGTTCTGACTTATTTATAATTGTTGCTTAAGATTTCATGGGGATATTTGGGTGCATTTTCAATATAAGCATAGATAGTGCCACCTACAGATACAAAAGTTAAGTGTTATATCTTAGATACACATGGAGAGAGAGAGGAAGGGACGGAGGAAAAGAGAGAGAGGATGGATGAGGATATGAAGCTGCGCTAATTGACAAATTAGTATTTGCCAGCAAATTATATTTCTAATGATAGGATGTAAGATGTCTTATATCTTTAAGAAAAGGCAAACAATTGCATAATACTCATTTATTAAATAGCCCTTGTCAGCTAAATATTGAATTAATAGTTATGTGTGTTGCAGGATATAATAAATATGACATCTATGTCAGGTGGTTTCAATTATATAATTGATTTTTTTAAAAAAAAATTGTTACAATAAAGAGACTCCAAATAACATACAACCGGGGGGGAAATCCAGCTGACAGGTTCTGGAGAACCAGTAGCGGAAATTTTGAGTAGTTTGGAGAACCAGCAAATACCACCTCTGGCTGGCTCCAGAGTGGGGTGGGAATGAAGATTTTGCAATATCCTTCCCCCAGAAGTGGGACGGAATGGGGATTTTGCAGTATCATCCTCCTGCCACACCCACAAGCCATGCCCACCAGGCCACACCCACAAATGATGCCCACAGAACCGGTAGAAAAAAAATTGGATTTCACCACAGCATACAACTGATGTAAAACAAAAAAAATATTGGTAAAATCAGTGTATGTTCCTTAAATCAACACTGGTTAGAACTTGAGAAAGAAGCTTAGCCTGTCACTTGGG
Source organism: Ptyas mucosa (assembly GCA_012654045.1). NCBI lineage: Eukaryota > Metazoa > Chordata > Lepidosauria > Squamata > Colubridae > Ptyas > Ptyas mucosa. The sequence goes on along the minus strand of WNWU01000063.1, from coordinate 2,592,230 downwards.
AAATAAATTAATGGAAAAGTTTCAAAACCACTCGCTTTCCCCCAATATTCTTGAGAAGAGGATAATTAGATTATGTTGGAAGCTAAGAAGTTATTTAATTAATAGTTGGGTTCCCTTAAGGATCAAGCTTCCAGCCTTTAGGGCTTCATCTTCATGGAAACAATCAATCAGAGTTCCTGGATGTGTGTGCTAATTACATTTGGATTAACTAATGTTTTTGCGTGTCAATTGTGTAGCCACATTAAATGGGTGTTTTGTCACAGAAAATGAAGCAGTTTTTCAGTGACAATGGTATATTGATTAAAGAGTTTCCGACTAACATTTGCATTACTGCCCTATGAAGTAAAAACAAAATGTTTTAATTACATAATATGCATCATACATATTAGTGTTGTTGGGCTCAGTTTTTAAAACCTTGTTCCTTGTCAGTAATACATTCATAACAACCCCTTTTCTACAGACACTATAGTTCAATAATTTTCTCCAATTAGTTTTGGCACAAAACAGAAATATAACTGTCTCACGCTTTAATTTTTAATCAACATGTCCAGGTTTCCACAACACCTTATTTATTTATTTAATTTTTGGGGTAATTATATTGGATTTTTGGGCTGCCTGTATTTATTTATATGGGTATGGGTATACAGCGTAAGAGTGATTCAGCACTCCAGCTTCTGAATGAAATGTTTAGTTTGGAAATCTACAAACCAGAGGAAATTTTGTTGGACTCTTCTCGAACAATTTAAATCCCTAAACAAATCAGTGCCAAAATTTCTGGAAGCAAGACACTCCAAAAAGACAAAACCTTGAAGTTAGAACAAGAAAAGTACCTCTTTTAATCAGGCAAAAATAAACCATCCCTCATGCAGTTGTAGAGAATTCAAAATGATTATTGTAATGTAAATAGAAATACAGGAAAGAGAAAGATTCCTTCAAACTTAGTTTAACTTTAGATCGGGAAAAAAATGGAAAACTCTGCAATTATCGTTGATAGGAAGACTAGCTACAATTAAAATGAATATATTGTTGAGATTGTTTGTTTGTTTGTTTGTTTGTTTGTTTGTTTGTTTGTTTGTTTATTCATTCATTCATTCATTCATTCATTCATTCATTCATTTATTGGTTCGATTTATATGCCGTCCTTTTCCGGAGACTCAGGGCAGCTTAAAATGCATTAAGCAATAGCCTTCATACTTTTGTATATACCTGCTTAGTAGGGCTTTCGGCCCCCCTTAGCGGTGTTCTTTTTTATACAAAGTCAGCTTATTGCCCCCACAATCCGGGTCCTCATTTTACCTACCTTGAAAGGATGGAAGGCTGAGTCAACCTTGAGCCTGGTGAGATTTGAACTTGTAGTAATGGCAGGCAGCTGATGCTACTTAACAGCACTTTAGTCTACTGCGCCACCAGGCTCTTCTCCTTATTGTACTTATTTCCAACAATTCTGATAAAATTGGGGGGGGGGGATACTTTGAAGAACTTAACAAAAGAATATTAAAATATATCTGGCAACTTTAGGGGATTCCAGAAACATGTCAATGTCCTTTGGCAGAAGTGAGGAAACAGCTTCCCACCAACTTCTTCTGCAATGCTTCCATTATTTATATTTGTCTTCCTTTTTTCAATATGTTTAAACCAGGGGTGTCAAACTTGATTTCATTGAGGGCTGCATCAGAGTTGTGTTTGACCTAAGGGGGGCTGAGGTGGGCATGGCCATAGTGGGTGTGGCCAGCTCGAGGTCACTCATATTGGGGGTGCCTGTAATGGCCCGAGCACTCTGCCAGACAAATTGGACTCCTGAGCTCCATTTTCAGCTGCAATGGCCTCTGCCAGCGAAAAAAGAGCTCGGGAGGGCTACCCACAGCCCTCATGAGCCCCGTTTTTGGCTGCGACAGCCTCCTGCAATCTTCTGCCAGCAAAAATAGAGCTCGGGAGGGCTGTCCGTGGCCCTCACAAGCTCCGTTTTCAGCTGTGATGGCTTCCTGCAACCCTCTGTCAGTGAAACAGAGGTCAGGAAAGCCGCATGGTCTGTTTTCGCTGGCAGAGGCACCACAGGCCAGTCTTTCGCTGTTTCCAGGGCAGACCCGCAGGCCAGATCTAAGCACCCCGCGGACCTTGAGTTTGACACCCCTGGTATAAACTATCGCAAACCTAATAAATCACAGGCCAAGTGCAAAAAACAAAAGTGAAAGCTCAGAGTAAGTAGTTATTTCAGTAAAAGCCACTAATAAACATCACAGAGGAGGTACAAATAACCCCCAAATTACAACAGTTCATTTAGTAACTGTTACAACCTGAAAAAAGTGACTTATGACCGTTTTTCACAGTTATGACCTTTACAGCATCCACATAATCATGTGATCAATATTAAAATGTTTGGCAATAGACTCTTATTTATGACGGTTGATGTCAGAGAAGTCATGCGATCACCTTTTATGTCCTTCTGGCAAGCAAAGGCAATGGGGAAGTCTGTTTCACTTAACAACCGTATTATTAACGTAACAACGGCAGTGATTTGCTTACCAACCATGTCAAGAAAGGTTGTAAAATGGGGGAAAATTCACTTAACAACTTTCTCGCTTATTTTGGGCTTAATTGTAGTCGTAAGTCGAGGACCAACTGCACTCTTAAAACCAAGCTAAGCTACGCTAAGATCCAAATACAAGTTCCTATATTTTATGAAAAGCCATTTATTGTATATCACTATGAAGAAAGTATTATTCAAGTGGGGACATCCTGAAGAGGTCTATGTTCTATGTAGCTTGTGAGGAGGGTTGATCTTCTAAAGGAGGAAGAAGTTTTGTGCAGCCTCACAAAACATGGCAATTTGCTCACGCACACCATCCACGCATGCGTGTAACGTCAAAAACACAGCGATATATGATGGGATTGCGCCCGTGTGGGTCAGTAGCCACCCGCAGTTCGCCACTACCGGTTTGCCGGAAGTGGTCCAAACCAGCTGAATACCACCTCTTCTTGAGCCGGTCAGGATCAAACACCTGGCAGTGGGCAGAGTTAGCCTGCAAATGCTGTATTCTAACCACTGTATCACTTAGCTCTTCTAAGGTCATAGATAATGACTTTTGCTTATTCCATATCATCCAAGCTGATTCATACTTTTTTAGTGTCACTTAGTACCCCGAAGGGAAGTCAGATCACCAGCAGTGATTGGCAATGACTGGGAACAGAGACAGACATGGTAGAGAGACAAAGATGTCCCTAGAGTGATAGAACCAATTATGTGGCAGTCTATTTTTCTGCTAAACCAAGAAAGAGTAGATAGTACTTCAACGTAGCTATTGAGAGTTCCACAAATAGAAGCATACTTAGGATCTCTAAATAAAAAGGCAAAGGGGGAAAAAAAGGATTTAAAAGATTTCTTCTTAGACAATTGAAAATGTAAGTTAGTTCAGGGTACTAAAATACTTCTTACCATTTGTGCCTGAGATGCTGCCATATGTCTTATAACACAGAAACAAAAAAAAAAAAAAAATCTGTCAAAAGTGTTAAGGAATGAGAGTTAGAAGCACAGCAGAAGTTCAGATTCAGTTTATTGATATATATTTAATTACTCAGTTTGAAGCAAGCATGACATGTTTGATAAGAAGATAATATTGACAAGGCTACCATTGTGGATTAGTGAAACAAAGATGAAAAAGCTGCCTCTCGTGGCGTTTGATCAGACACCGTCCCGAGTCAGACGTCTGCTCTCCTAGGAAATCCTTATGTCCAAATATTTTTTTAAAAAATCAGATGATGGCTTATATGTCATGATAGAATTTGAATTCCCCTCTGGATATTCAGACTTCGGTTATAGCAGAAGTGATTTCTTTGTCTGGAATTCGACTTGGTGAGATTTGATCACTGGATACAAAGGTACATATAAAGACAGGTGGACTTCTCTGGAAAAAAAAATGAGTACCAATTCAGGACCACCATCCTTTTAGCCGTTGTCTATCCACTACAACAGGGGTGACAAACTGGATTTCTTCGAGGGCTGGATCAGCAGTGTAGTTCTTCTCCACGTGCTGGCCGGGGGGGAAGGAGGGGATAGATGCCTCCTTCAGCACCCTACCGGCCAAAATGGGGCACGAGGGGTCGCCTGTGGCAACCCCGCGCCCTGTTTTGGCTGGGAGAGTGCTGCAGGAGGCATCCAGGCCAAAAATGAGGTGCGGGATGGCCTCATACAGCCCCCCTGTGCCCCATTTTCTCTAGCAGAAGCACCATGGACCTATTTCCATGCTATTTCCAGGTCAGCTCCTCAGGCCAGATTTAAGTACCTCACAGGTCGGATCTGGCCTGCAGGCCTTGAGTTTGATATCCCTGCGCTACAAGGTGAAGGCCTTTTCTGTATGTTTCCAACCAATGCGGTCCTGAACTTTCCTTTTTGCCAACTGGCCTCACAATAATTGCCAATGTCCTCTGATCCATCTTGTTTTAGGTCTCTTTGAGTATACGTTATAGGAAAACAGCTTCTGTTTGGAGATAGGAAACTTTCACCGTGAGGTTACTAGATGGGACCAGTGGTGAAATCCAATTTTTTTTTACTAACAGTTCTGTGGGTGTGCCATGGTGGGTGTGGCATGGCATGGTGGGCATGACTTGGTGGGCATGGCAGGGGAAAGATACTGCAAAATCCCCATTCCCTCCCCACTCCTGGGGGAAGGATATTGCAAAATCTCCATTCCCATCCCACTGTGGGGCCAGAGGTGGTATTTGCCAATTCTCTGAACTACTGAAAATTTCCGCTAACGGTTCTCCAGAACCTGTCAGAACCTGCTGATTTTCACCCCTGGACCTCCAATGAGCCATATTGGTAGATGATTTTAGAGAGAGTCTTAGAGAGTTATCTATTTAAGTCCTATACAGAGTGGAGAGTTGGACTGAAGACTCTTCCATCTCTATATTTCTATGACTAGGAAGAAAAATAGAATGGCTTATAGTCCATCACAGTCAGTCAGATTTTCATATTGGATTTAGCCGTCTTCTCTGTCTATAAAGTCTTTTCCAAGGACCTGGGATAGATCGATATAGATAGTGTTGCAGATATCATCACAGGATGTAAACTATTCCAGATAAAGCTACCATTTGCAGTTGACGGATGGTGAATTTGTTAATGCCGATGGTGTTCAAGTGATACTCCAGTTGTTTTGGGATTGAACTCAAGCCAGGTATTACCTTTGCTTTCTTTTGCCACAGTTGTTCTGTTTCTGTTTTCAGGTCTTCATATTATTATTATTATTATCTATTCAGAACAAAGTGGAGACATAGCTGCCAGTTCTTTATCTAGTGTTGGCCATTGAGTTTTTCCCAAGAACCAGCATAGTATATGTGCAGATCTAAGCAGTGTGGCCTTTTCCAATTGAGAGATTGAATTTTTTGTCAATGTGCCCTCCAAGATTTTTGGTATGGCATCCAGTATTCCCATAATCAATAGGATCACCATGTCTGGGTGATCTGCCTTTCACCTTTCAACTTCAATTAATTATAATTATTTGACTAAGGCTATAATTCAATTAATAATGATGATGATTTAATGGCAACAATCAAGGCAATATTTTATATACTGAAGAATTGAGATGAAAAATGGTAAGAAATAAATTCAATACACAGACACTCAACAGAGTGGGAAAGAGGAAACATTTTTCTTGATGTCACAGCAATTGTGACATCAAGCAACACTACTGTATATTACACAGGTCAGCAATATTGTACAATACAGATTTCAACCTGGATAATTTTGATGGGATGATTGCTTGACTCATTGCTGTTGCTATACTTCCCAATAAATTTTCCATCAAAGGACCAGGATTTTTTTTTCCTGATATCCATTTTTGTACATTCTTAAGAGTATGCCAAAGTTTATGAAAATAGTCAGCTAATTCAGATTTCCAAAATCAGAAACGTTTTGAGAACTCAGGAAGATTGCTAAGCCCTGGAGGAAACAAAACACTGATTTTTTTTGTCCACTTCCCAAATCTATACTTGGAAAAAACACCATCCTGAAAACAACCCATAGTAGCAAGAAATTATCTCTGTAATATCTCTGTGACTTCACGGAGATAGAAAAGTTCTCTGTGGAGTTATCTTCTTTCATGTTTGAGTCAATCGTCTCTTTATCTTTGAAACTTGGTCTTAGAGCCCGTGTCACAGTGACAAATCATCCACAATTTGATCTGGAAGAAATCCCAGCAGGTAACTCGAATGACATATTCCGACAAAGAAGAAATGACAAATGTGTGTCCTTTCAGCTTTGCAGTTCTAACATATGCAGCAAACATTAGTAAATCTAATTAAAAGCTGTAAATGTGTCTTTTCCAATCATTTGTCTTGTGATTTGTAAGTATCAAGTGCTGGGAAAAAGATAAATAACATTTACTCTTTGACCTCCCTCTGGAGCCCAGAGGTGGTATATGTAGAATTTATCAGAGTGCAGATGCAACCAGACTCATTAGCTTGCCATCTGCCATTGTGGGGAAATGCTAAAATGCTGTTATTGTAAGGTTCATTGAGCAGTAAAATTATAATTTTCGTTTTAAAGGAAGGGTTTTTTTATATAAAAAAAAGCTCCTTGAAAAACAGCAGATGCCAGATTATGACAGAGGCTGTGATCCCATTAAAAAATGACACCCCCCCAAATTAAATCTATATCGGCATAACAAGGCACTGTAACAGTTTGCCAATATAATTGTCTCTCTATCAAATGGGGATTTTCAGAGTTGCAGTGAATGATATAAATTGGCATAGGGTAGGGTAATGTTGGAAAGTTGTAGCCCCTCTCAATTTCTCATTCTCCCAATTCCCCAAAAATTGGTTTTTCACATGCACTTTCATGCACATTTATTGTAATGAATGCATTCTGAATGCAATCCTGGTGAATATAATTTATTTTTTTGGTAGGTTGACTTCATGAATATATTCAAGGATCAATCATCAGGTTCTTGCCTGAGATACACTGTAGGAGAATTGGAAACAACAACTTCCTCTTCTTCTTTATTCTGTAGAAGAAGGAAAAGGAGAAGGAGAAGGAGAAGGAGAAGGAGAAGGAGAAGGAGAAGGAGAAGGAGAAGGAGAAGGAGAAGGAGAAGGGGAAGGGGAAGGGGAAGGGGAAGGAGAAGGAGAAGGAGGGGAAGGGGAAGGGGAAGGGGAAGGGGAGGAGGAGGAGGAGGAGGAAGAGGAAGAGAAAGAAGAAGAAGAAGAAGAAGAAGAAGAAGAAGAAGAAGAAGAAGAAATTGATGATGTAAGATTACAGCTTTTTAAAAAGGATGCTCAGCATTTGTTCGAGTATGAATTCGAGATTTTATTTCATGTTTCCCCCTGACATAAATTACTTGTTTCTAATAAAACAATGCCCCATCCCATATAGGCTAAATATACTCTGACTTCCCCAGCAAAGCATCCATTAGAGCGGGTTAGCTAAGCTAGGGATGCAAAGGAAGATGGGTATCTGAAAAATCCATGCAGAACAAATTGGTATGGTCCAAGACATTTTCAGTCTTCGAATCTCAGAGACACTCTTATTCTCTTAGGCTGTTTTCCTAACGGGTATTTATCTGGGAGGAAGACATAAAGAAATTTAATTCCATGTAAGCATTTGTAGAACATTGATCTTGGTCAATCAATCAGGTTTGTGGTCAGTGAACATAACATAAGGACTGTTCCACAAAACTCTGGTTTTATCTACCTATCATCTACCTGTCTATCTGCCTGCCTGCCTACCCACCTATCTAGCTAGCTAGCTATCTATCTAGCTACCCACCTATCTATCTATCTATCTATCTATCTATCTATCTATCTATCTATCTATCTATCTATCTATCATCTACCATCTACCATCTATCATCTATCATCTATCATCTATC
>WNWU01000063.1:2507411-2527389 GCA_012654045.1 Ptyas mucosa | reverse complement strand
TAGAATAGAATAGAATAGAATAGAATAGAATAGAATAGAATAGAATAGAATAGAATAGAATTCTTTATTGGCCAAGTGTGATTGAACACACAAGGAATTTGTCTTGGTGCATATGCTCTCGGTGTACATAAAAGAAAAGATACATTTGTCAAGAATCATAAGGGACAACACTTAATGATAGTCATAGGGAAACAGTAAATATAAATCTTAAGGATACCAGCAACAAAGTCACAGTCATACAGTCATAAGTGGGAGGAGATGGGTGATAGGAACGATGAGAATATTAATAGTAATGGAGACTTAGTAACTAGTTTGACAGTGTTGAGGGAACTATTTGTTTAGCAGAGTGATGGCATTCGGGAAAAACCTGTTCTTATTATAACTATGTCCATTAAAATTTGGCTCCAACTACCTCTTTGCTGGAAACTTTCCCATCTATTGTTGAAACACTGTTTCTTACATACCCCTCAGATGGTAGGAAATGCCTAAATAAGTAATTAATTTTAAGCCATCTGTTACTATCATCAGTCTAGAATTAGGACTATGGTTACTGATACTGACTTTTGTGTTGACCTTTTTCTTAACATCTAAGCCACCTTCTCCAAGATAATGTCCTCCAGCTGTATGGAGTTACGGTTTTCAGAAGTGGCCATGCATTCCAAAATATTTAGAAGATAAGTATAAATACAGTGAGATGAACATTCACTGAAATGTCTGTGGAGATACTCAGTCATTCAGGTTATGGTTGTCCCAAAGATGCTTTTTTTTTCCCTCCAAGAGGCAACTGGACTTACTGGTTTTACTTTGAAGACCTTTCTCTTCTCATTTAAGAAGCTTCTTCAGCTCTGACTGGATGGTGAGAAATGGAAGGATTTATACTTCTTGCAGACAGATGGACATTTGCATTCTTTTAGCCGGTCGGTCGTTAGGGCACCTGGAGGTTTATCTGTGTCATCAGGGTCACCTGAGTGGATGTGAAGACCTCCAAGGTCCCTTCCAACTCTGTTATTCTATAATTTCTATAAATCCCTTTCCATCCACCAACATTGTCTATATAAATCCAACTGACTGCGTAGTCATCCTTTAAAACTGGTAGCGTTACCATTATTCCTCTTCCCCAGATGCTTTTTGCTGATGCCAACAGAATTGGCTAACTCCAGCTGCTATTTAACGTCAGGTAATCTTAGGATTGTCAAGAAGAACAAATAACTTCTAAGGTACCTGAACAGCCTTATTGCCCTAGATCATATTAAATAGTTTTCTGTTCTTATTTACGATACTCTCAGAAGCTAAAACTTATTTCAAAAGTATGGCAAGTAATCCTGATGATCAGGTTGCTGAAAAATTATCTCGTGGAATATACGCGGAGATGCGTTTCATTTTAGCTTCCTTCAGTTTTTCAGCTGCTCTAATTACAACGAAAGAGGAAAGCACACAGAGCTAAAGAAGTTCATCAGCAGATTAAAATTAATAGGTAAAATAGACACAACAGCAGTAAAAGTATGCTTTGGAAAGTGAGCTACATAATCTAAGGCGAAAGGCAGAATCATAATAATGAAGGATTCTGTTCGCTGTTACAGGAATTGCTCTACGCACGGCTTGTATATATGCATAGATTGTAGTAATTCGGTATAACAGTGTAACAGAATTGGAAGGAACTGATAGTAAATTGGGAGTAATACCACGTCTTTCTTTCTTTCTTTCTTTCTTTGGTGTTTTTTTTTTCCTCCTTTAGATAATTTGCTTGGCACTTTGAATAATCTGCCTTTTTAATTATGCATGCAATTCAGACTAAACTAATACACAATACACTTTCTGTGACAACATGCTAAATATTTAAAAGGAAAGTTTAAAAAAAAGTAAAAGTCTGCTTCGAGGCACTGACTAATGTGAACAATGGTGTGTGCGAGTGTGTATACACCTATACTTTCATAATAACGTAGAATTAAATTTGACTCAGATTTAGACAGAATATAATTTTGACTTCGATCTTTGCATTGGAAATAAGTTATCTGTCCTCATTTTAAAAAAAAACCTGTATATTTGATATAAAAGTGAAGTAAGAACCAAACTGTAGTTCATGTTGTCTAATTGTTTTTTTTAAAATAAAAATGTCATGAACAGATTTTATTATGATTTATGTTCGTGTAAATGCTGCTGAGAATATTCCCGATACTCACTTATTTTGTGCACAATAATTAGTGGTCAAAAATAAGATCTAAGAATACCTAAGGATATTGGGGGGGGGGGGAAGAGAGGTTGTTTAGTGCTTCACCTGACCATCTACTTCATAGAATTATTGAGCCATCTTCAGGACTAGAAACTTAGAACAGAAAAGTTCCGTTCAGTCTCTTGCACAATTGGTTCCAATCCGCAGTCCTAAATAATCTCTTTCTTGCTTTCACAGAGAAGCATAGGAAAAGGAAACACAGAAATGTAATTAAACCCTAAATGGAATGCCATTAATTTACTTTTATTTATTTGTGCATGTGCTTATTCAAATATGTATCAACCCCTTTGCAGCCTTGAGAAACATCAATGCGCAATAACTGAATCAAGCCCAAATCTGAAAACTCATCCGGGAGCTTCAGTAATGGAATATGCTGTCAATGTTAGAGATTTCCTGTCTTGTCCGTTACTTATGTTCTCCTTATCATTTCCAGATATCCAGTTTTCAGCTTTGCAGAACACAGAATAATCGAGTTGGAAGGGACCTTGGAGATCTTCTAGTGCAACTGCTTGCTCAAGCAGGAGACCCTCTACCGTTCTTCTTAAATGCCTCCAGTATTGACGCACCCAAAACTTCTGAAGGCAAGCCATTCCCTATAGACATCTTTCTTCCTTTCCATTACTGGCAACCACTTATCATCAATATTGAGCTTCTTGGGATCCATTGAGAAAACAATCACCACTTCTCAATGCTTAACTTTTTTTGGAGAATGAGATTGAGTCATTAGTGGTAACTGGAGTTGACTCTACTGGTCAGAAAGTATAAGGTTCAAATTACTGTGGAGTCCTTGGTGATCTCTGAACTTGGTTCTTTTCTTGCAGGTCTTTCATTACCAAACTATGTATCATCAGAGGTGGGTTTCAGCAGGTTCTGACCAGTTCTGGGGAACCAGTAGCAGAAATTTTGAGTAGTTTGGAGAACCGGTAGTAAAAATTCTGACTGGCCCCGCCCCCATCTATTCTCTGCCTCCCAAGTCCCAGCTGATCAGGAGGAAATGGGGATTTTGCAGTAACCTTCCCCTGGATTAAAGTGGGAATGGACATTTTACAATATCCTTCCCCTGCTATGCCCATCAAGCCACGCCCAACAAGCCATGCCATGCCTACCAAGCCACACCCACAGAACAGGTTGTAAAAAAATTTGAATTGTGTATCATCATCAATGCTGCTTGGCAAAAAGTCTCAGCATCTTCCTTGATCCCCTCTTGATAAATGCATTTTCACATTGGACGTCACTTCTTGATCACTGTCATCATGGTACCGAGCATGAGCTGAGTGAATCAATAACACCCTTTCGAAAGCTCTTAGCACAGGAAGTCAACCCTGGGTAAGATATTTTGTTCAACCAAGGCTTAAAAAGACCAACCTGCTTTTGCATCTAAACAAACAAAGGTGTGGAATGGAGAGTCACAATCCATATCTAGTAGAGCCAGAGAAGGAAAGGACCATCTGTCTCATTTCCTCCTACCTGCCAAACAAACTGCTTTGAAATATTCATGGCTTGCATTGTTCTGTCAAGCACCCGGCATCCTTGTTAACATTTTGCGATAATTTAGGGCATATTTCATAAACGCAACTGTTAAATATTGATGACTAATATTCATTACTTAAAAAGCGCTTCACATATACATCCCTGGTTTAATTATTAATACCGAGAGTTTGGACAGACCTTGTTTTTATAGCTCTGCACTTCTGAAAATTAACTTCTCATCTATTTTGGTATTAATATCCCTAGATGCCAAGCTGACCTAAGAGGAAATGTAAATCAGAATGGACTCAATTAGGTTAACTCTTCAAATGCAACATCAACAGCAAACATGAGAACTGGAAACCCAATTAAAGCTGTCTACCATGGGAGCCATCTTGCCTTCCTCCATTTCCTTGGACTTCAATTCCCATTCTGACTCAGAAATATCAGCAAAAATGAGAAATTGTAGAGGTACAAGCAATACAGGCAAAAACTCAGGGACACGGTTCTCCTCTGATTGTTGTTAGTTGCGAAGTCATGTCCAACCCATCGCGACCCCATGGACAACATTACTCCAGGCCTTCCTGTCCTCTACCATCCCCCGGAGTCCATTTAAGCTCACGCCTACTGCTTCAGTGACTCCATCCAGCCATCTCATTCTCTGTTGTCACGTTCTTCTTTTGCCCTCAATCGTTCCGACATTAGGTTCTTCTCTAGTGAGTCCTTCCTTCTCATTAGATGGCCAAAGTATTTGAGTTACATCTTCAGGATCTGGCCTTCTCAAGAGCAGTCAGGGTTGATCTCCTCTAGGACTGACCAGTTGGATCGCCTTGCAGTCCAAGGGACCCGCAGGAATCTTCTCCAGCACCAGAGTTCAAAGGCCTCAATTCTTTAACGCTCAGCCTTTCTTAGGGTCCAACTTTCTCTTTCTCCTCCGATAGACCATGAAATCAGCAATTGCTGAATTATTTTCTAGCACCTGAAATGTGGCATGCCTTTTGTTAAAGCAAATTATGACCTGATCATCTACAGGAATATTCATTTTCATTTTGATGCTTTAAAAAAACTTAGCAAAAGGGACGATCCTCATGAGATAGAGTATTAAGCAGTATTTATACAACAAGCTATTCACTAAGTCTGCATTACTATTAATCTTCTCATTGGTCCCATCACCCATCTCCTCCCACTTATGACTGTATGACTGTAACTTGTTGCTGTAACCTTACGATTTATATTGATTGTTTCCAAGTATAATTTGGTTGCTTATTTGTACCCTATGATTATCATTAAGTGTTGTACCTTATGATTCTTAAGGAATGTATCAGGGGTGAAATGCTCCCGATTTGGACCGGATCAGGAAATCTGGTAGCAACCGTGTTGAGTGGTTCAGCGATCCAGTAGTGATGGCAGAGCAAAGCTCCGCCCACCCACCCACCCAGGTGTTGTTACTTCCTGGTTTTAACCAGAAAGTAATGTGTTTTTTACCTTCTGCGCATGCACAGAAGGTCTGTGCACTTCCGAACCAGTAAGGAAGGTAAGTAGATTTCACCCCTGGAATGTATCTTTTCTTTTTATGTACACTTAGAGCATATGCACCAAAGACAAATTCCTTGTGTGTCCAATCACACTTGGCCAATAAACAATTGTATTGTATTGTATTTAAATTGGTCTTTGTTTGTAAATGTATAGTATTTCTTTTCCTTATAATGTAGTCAACAAAGCTGTTGCATCCAATGGATCCCTGGCTATTTCAATTTACAAAAAAGAGAGGAGGGGAGGGGAGAGGAGAGGATATTGTGGACATGTCATTGCTCCAGAAAGGTTCATTGGTCAAATTTGGAGCTGTCTATGTGTGTGCAAGTTTGTGTGTGTGTGTGTGTGTGTGTGTGTGTGTGTATCTTATCTAGTTCTAACTGCAACAGAATGATATTTATTCTCTAATTGCAATTGTCCTCAAAATAGCAACCTATCTCAGGGCACGTTACAAAGAGATGAAACCCAGTGCTATGAAAGTGTATGTTGACCATAGCACACAGGCTAGAACTGTCAACACAATTTTTTATTCAGAATGACTTGTTGGATTCATCTGGATGCAATTCTCAGCACCAAAAAAGATCAATGGTGGATGCTGGCCATCTTTGATCTTTTTTTCTCTTCAGAGCATAAATCCATGGGAATCTCATTTGTTTTTGCACTTGTATTTTAAATCAATACGTTTAACATTGATTTTTGTTATCTTTGCTTTACCGACATGCTCTTTCTTTCCTTTTTCTTTCTTTAATACTCCAAGAAAACTCAAACTCTGAACTAAAGGAGCCTTTTTTTTGCCATCTTCAAGTAGCAAAATATTGCCAAAGAAAGGCAAATAAATAAAATATAAGAAATGCAGACTAAATCCAATTAAATGGAAGCTCCCTCACAGTTTGCTACAAAGGCTGGAACGAGTTTTCCATTTTCACGATCATCTTTAACTGAATGTAACTAAACAGATGATGGAATCATCTCACAAGAACATCAATGAGGATTTTTATGGGCATTTCCCAAGTGAGACATTTCTTGCTTTCTCACTTTTCTCCAACGGTGCCATAAATTTAGCAGCGGGTTTGAAACACTGTTCAGGTGATTTCCCCAACATCTTTTCTTTCTAACCTGCTGTTTTAAGATAATAGTAGCCCTATTCATGCATTTAACTGACCACTTAGAAGGCTCCACCTGGATAAAGATAAAGAATAGTGCAGACAGCAGTCCCGTTGTCTTGCTCTCTGAAATATCCATGTATTAAGGAAGATGTATAGCACTAGCAATAGTGCTTAGACTTCACAGTCCTTTTATAGCCCTCTCTAAGCAGTTTTACAGAGACACCATATTGCCCCCCAACAATCTGGATCCTCATTTTATTGACCTCAGAAGGATGGAAGGCTGAGTCAACCTTGAGCCGGTCAGAATCGAACTGCTAGCACTTGGCAGAATCAGCCTGCAATACTGCATTCTAACTACTGTGATACCATGGCTCATCAATTCAAGATGAGCCATCCGTTCACCAATTCATGAACTGCACAACTCTCACACTGGGGAGCAGGAATAGAAATATACTGTAATACCATTCAAATCAATGCAAACTTATGTCCCCTTCAAGATCCATAGAGAAACAGTGAACAATGTTTGAAACTGAGAATCTTCAATTCCACCAATGTTGGAGGACTTGACCAACATTTATTTTTATTTTTTTGGTGGGAGTAATTGGACTATTAAATTTGGGTAGATTGACCAAGGAAGGGGCCAAAATCATAGGATTGAAATACAATCACTTGGTGAAAGAATTTCTGGTGATCTTGGAGGAGTACAGGTAAGTCCTTTAGAGACAAATGGGCCATGGGTTGACTTTTTCTCAATGCAGAGGTAAGAGCACATCCATTGGTCTATCCATATATGGACAGAAAGGAATTGTAATGAACACACAATCAATCAATGTACCGTATTTTTCAGTGTATAAGATGCATTCCCCCCCCAAAAAAGTGGGTGGAAATGTCTGTGCATCTTATACAGCAAATGTTGCCAGCCCCCACCCTTTGACCTCTGCCTCCCAGCAAGTTACCTCCTTGCAGCAAACAGCAAACAGCCCAGTCAGCTTCAGCACAGCCTGATTTAGCACAAGCAGGTGATTGGCTGTTGGATCGGCCACCCGGAATACCACCTATCAGCTGTTCCAGGCTGCAGGGATCGCCATCACCCATCACCGCCATTACTGCCCATCGCTGCTGCTGCTTATCGCTGCCTCCACACACCCCATTTTCAGCCTTCGCCAATCCCGTTTTTGGCCCATTCCAGACAGCGGAGAGGCAGCAGCAGCGATCCCTACCACCTGGAACAGCTGATAGGTGGTATTCTGGGAGGCTGATCCAACCGCCAATCAGCTGTTTTTGCTAAATCAGGCTGTGCTAAAGCTGACCAGGCAGTTTGCCATTTGCTGCAAGGAGGCAAATTGCTGGGAGGCTGAGGCAGAGGCAGATTCCCCCCCCCCTTGTTTTCCTCCCAAAAAGCTAGGTTCGTCTTATACTTTGGAGCATCTTATAGTCCGAAAAATACAGTAATTTAATTTAATTGTAAGTCAGTTAAGTAGCTATTTCCAACCTAGGCCTACCAGATACAAGACCCTGCCATGAGTTCATTTACAAATTGCTTTTTTTGATATAAATTTCCAGGCACGTGTTTGCTATTACAAAATTTCAAAAGTCTCTTTTTTAAAAGGTGACAGAAAAATAATATTTCATCTCAAGCTACTCGAGAAGTGATCCAATCAGACTGTTTTGGTTTCTCTCTTCTTTGCCAAGGAGTGTATTGATGTTTTTATTGATAAAGGAGTCTGTTTGTCCCTCAAGCTGCCAATTTTTTGAACTTAGTTTAAGAAGACGGAATGGCTCTTCTATCAGGTTTGTCTTTTTCCAGCAAAAAGAAAGAACGGGGATGTGGAAAGAAGACAGGTTAATCATGCAAAGAAACTTAAATGGATTTTATGTTTTATTTGATTTTATTGAAACCAAAACACTTATTGTCCCCAGAAACCTAGCAGCATTCCTTATGAGGTTTGAGACACCAATTTCTGTAATGTTGGAAGTAAAATCTGGTCCAGTTGCAAGTTGGGAGAAAGCCGCAAATAACTCACATTATTTCTACTTCACACTATATTCATGGGGGGGGGGGGCATTTTTTTAAAAAGTTCCTTGAACCAGAAGCATTTAAAAATGTATTTCATTTTATATTATGCTGGAACTAGAGTTGAAATAGTCAAGAAAACCAACCTTCAACCAGCATAGAACAACATTCAGCCTCATTGAAAAATCAAGGGTCATTTTGAACAATAATATACAAATGGATTTTCATATGTCTCCATGGATTTGGGCTTTCAGATTTTTTTAATATCGCCATAGTTAGTACAAATGACATACTGGTGATTGTAATGTTACAACCATACTATAATCAGGATTTGATCATCCCTCTTATTAACTTACTTTATTTGCAATGGTCTGTAGCAGTGATGGCTAACCTTTTTGCCATCATGTGCTGGGGGGGGAGGTTCGCGTGAGCACGTGCCCATACCCATAATTCTATGCACCCCCCTGCACATGCACGCACGCCCCTGCCCCCTGCCTCCTGGCACGCGATGCCCTGTAGACCCATTTTTCTTTATCACCTGGCTCCAGATCCTCTCTATGAGTCTAGAGAGGAAGAAAACAACCTTCCTTACCCCCTCAGAGGCCCTCCGGAGGCCGGAAACAGCCTGTTTCCCAACTTCCGGTTGGACAGGAAGTGACCTTTTTGCTGTCCCCAGCCTCCAGAGCCTCTCTAGGAGTGGTATTACTATTGTTATCTACTTACCGTATATCAGTACTGAAAATACAGTAAATGCACTTGATACATTGATCATACTTCTTGATCAAGTTTCTTGCTCTGTAATGTGAAATTGATTACTCATCTGTTTCCAATTTATATAATTCTTTCCATTCTATCACCAAAAGGCTAATTCTACCAGTTATATTTTACATTTTGGTTAGCTCATGCCCATCTTCTTCCTTCCAATATGTCACTCTCTTAATATAATTTCTAAGAGAAGAACAACATGGAAACAGCCTTTCTCTTGTTAACCTTTTACCTTTCAGAGCACAACCGTGGTCACAAATAATACATATTGTATATAGCAACATCCAGGAGCAGTGCAGTGGCCTAGAGGTGGAACTCTCACCTCACAATCAGGAGGCTGTGAGTTCGATCCTAGGTAGAGGCAAATATTTCTCTCACTGGCCACGTTGAGAATACAGCAATAGGAATAGCACTTAGACTTATATACCACTTCATAGTGCTTTACAGGTCTCTCTAAGTGGTTTATAGAATCAGCATATCACCCCCAACAATTTGGGTCCTCATTTTACCCACCTCGGGAGGATGGAAGGCTGAGTCAACATTGAGCCTGGTGAGATTTGAACTGCCAAATTACAAGCAGCCAGCAGTCAGCAGAAGTAGCCTGCAGTACTGCACTCTAACCACTGCACCACCGTGGCTCATATATATGCTGAACATAACTCTGCATTGGCAACAGGAAGAGCATCCGGCCAGGAATTACTCAGCTCTCCATTCAATTGCCCAGATTCCACCCCGTAAGGGATTATAGGATCATTAAAAGACGATGATGATAGCAACATCCAGGTTCTGTAATTGGGCATCACACCCAACTTCCAGTTTTATTCCATTACAGCCATTATTCTGAACATTTGGGGGTTTCTTTTAATGATGTCAGGAACCTTAATTGAGCTGGAAATGTGCTTCTGTTCTGGGATTTGAAAAGCACAGTGCAAACCAGCTTCCTTATTTTCCCCTTTAGATCTCCCCTGTGCACCTCTCACAATCCTCAAAGAGAGAGTTGCCAGCTTGAAACCACTGATGATCAATATTAATGATTCATCTGTAATGCCATCGCCATCTGAAGCTCACAACAAAAGGCAAACAGAAAGTACAGTTGACTGAATTAACGAGAAAGCGATATAAAAGCCGAGTCAATTCCGAAAGTAGATCCTGCCAGCTGTTATATATCATATTTTAACCCAAAGACAATTATATTTCACTCCCTTCCCCAAATAATTACCCATTTGTTGAGGATGGAGGACATCCCGGCTTTTTGCTGAGACTAAAACAAAATTCTCTAGAATGGGAGTAAATGCCCATGAAGTGAAATAATGAAAGGAAGAGACAAAAAAAATGTGTCTGGTGTCTATTAAACCCTACTCTTGAATTATTTGTAGAAGTAAAAAGAATTCCTTTCCCCTAGCATTTGTTTTATTGGAGGATATGATCACATTATAATCTTGGAATATATATTTTTATTTTTTTTTTACTACTCCTAGGATCTAATGATTCAAAGGTTGCTTTGCATACTTATCTGAATCATCCTAACTCTGATTGCATACTTACATATATATTTTTTGGAGTATAAGACGCACCTTAGTTTTTGGGGAGGAAAATAAGAAAACAGCTGATTGGCAGGTGGATCAGCCTCTGGAATACCCCCAATCAGCTGTTCCCAGAGGTGATTTTTAGCAACAGGTTCCTTGGTTGTGAGCTCTGTGCCTTGCTTTTTTCCCCTTCTTTTTTCTGCCTCTGAAACTTCTGAAACTCCATTTCAGAAAAAAACTTTTTTTCCTGCCTCTGAAAGCTTCTGAAACAGAGCTTCAGAAAAAAAAGCCTCTGAAGCTCTGTTTGGGAGCTTCTTTTCTGAAGCTTTGTTTCTGATTCTTTTTTCAACCTCTGAAACCTCCGTTTAAGAAGCTGGGCAGGGCTACCTTCGGAGTATAAGATGCACCCACATTTTCACCCTCTTTTTTGGGAGGGAAAGGTGCAACTTATACTCTAAAAAATATGGTATTAATTCTACAAGTGTCCTTCTGATGCTAGATCATATTTACTTGGAGAATCAAGAAAGACCTATTTTAGGAAGGGGAGAAAGGAAGATAGAAATAACAACACACCCAAAAAACAACAACAAAACAAAACCAGATATAGGACCATTGCAGAGCTCTGTTCATTTGGTACAACACTCCAATTTTTAATGAAACTCCAAAACATGATTTTTTTTTCATTTTCTCTTCCTCCTTTTTCTCAATTCCTCCTTCCTTCCTTTATCCCTCCTTCCTTGCATCCGTTTGCCTGCCCACCTGCCTTCCTGTTTTCCTTCTCTCCCTCCCTTCTCTCTATCTCTCCTTCCTTCCTCCCTTCCCTGTCTTCCTCCCTGTCTCCCTCCCTCCTTGCACCTTCCTACCCTAACCCTAACCCTAACCCTAACCCTAACCCTAACCCTAACCCTAACCCTAACCCTAACCCTAACCCTAACCCTAACCCCAACCCCAACCCCAACCCCAACCCCAACCCCAACCCCAACCCCAACCCTAACCCTAACCCTAACCCTAACCCTAACGGTATTCACTTACCTTTGCCACCGGTTCGCAAATTTATTTCCAATTTCCAATGTGAGCGCACATGTGCAGGGCCTTCTGTGCATGTGTAGAGCGTCAAAATTGGGATGTGATTACATCTGGGAAGATGGGCAGAGCCTTCCGCCATTGCCGGTTCACACAAACAGGATAGAATAGGTTGAATACCACCATTAACCCTAACCCTAACCCTAACACTAACCCTGCCTTATTTTCTTTCATGCATTTTTATTTTATTTCGGTTAAGGTTCTTAAAAATGGTGAAGTTTCCTGCTGCTTTCTCGGTTCCAGGAAGGACATGGGAAATCCTTGTAGTAAATGGGGAGGGGGGAAATGTAACTCACCCCTAAATGAAGGTAAATAAATCAGTGAAAATGTAACCACAGGGATGTCGCCCTTGCCATCCTTTGAGCCATTCTGATCCTAAGGAAGACAAGATAGAAATGGGCTTAAGAGGGCAAAGAACACGGGTGCCAATTACATCCTTGCCAAACTTGTCATCTTGCTAGGATTTTTCTGTTTACTGCAGAAAGCTAGCAGGAAAGATTTCCATGAATATTCATACACATTTTACAGACATCTACTTTAACATATGGATTTTTATATGCTATTTTTTTTAGTATGCAGATTTTATTGCATTTTTTTCCCTCTAAGGAACAAGAAAGAATTTTTGCACATGCTTTTCACTATGAAACACATTTAGTGCTTATTTGCCTCAGCTTCCTTTATGTGGTAATCAACACCATAAATTCTATCTTCTTTTATATCTCATCTGCATCTGAAATGTTGCATCCAATTTGATTGGAGCGCATTCCTTGTCCGCCACTTGGCTGGCAAAGCCTCCCTATGTTGTCTAATTCGAATTTCAATGCAAAGTTGAAATTCTTGATTAGCTAAGGCATTTGAGGAATTCTAAGGAAACTCAGAGAGATTTTGTCTGGGCAATTTGCAGCGTTCTCAATTAAAACCCTACAGAATGTTTACATCAATAGGCATGTTGCCTTAACATTGGAAGTAGAAGGAGGATTTGTTCTTCTTTCTTGAAACGAAGCCTTGACATGTTTTTGGATCTGCTTCCTGTTTTGTGAACAAGCATGTAGGAAAAACTTATTTTCATTATTTCCAATTATCCATGTGAAGAAATGTGTGTGTGTGGGGGGGAGATCAATGCTGTTTCAACACACTAAGCCATGTTTTTTAAAACAAACATGGCTAATTAGTTTGGAAAGAGAGAGAGAGAGAAAAAAAATATCTTAGAGCAATCACTCACTCCGATGTTCCTGCTCCAGAAATGCCATCTTTCCAGCAATTGCATTGACCAAATCATTAACTTCATTCCACCTTTGTGGATTAGATGTTTTTAAATAACTTTGGAAGCCACAACTACATCAAAATTAACGTGTGTGTGTGTGTGTGTGTGTGTATTTTGTATATATGTGTGTTATCGCTGATAAAGATAAACTTTATCTGATAAACTGGTTGAGGGCTCCTGGATTGGAGCTGAAAGGCGAAAGGGATGGAGTATGCTCCCTCCCACATGCTGGGGTAGACCAGGTGTCGCAATAGAAAAACACTTAATCTCTCCCCTGGCTCAAGCTGATGAACGGAGGAGAACTTGTGGCTCAGAGGTTAATCCAACTGCCTAACATGCAGGCAGCCCAAATTCAAATCCAAGGCTAGCTGAGGAGAGCTAAATAGCTTGAAATAGATCTATACTAGTCTCCCTTTATTTCTTTATCAGCAATATATATATATACATATATATATTTTCTGAGGTTTTCGCGGGTGTTTGTATGTAGGTCCCGAATAAACAAAGACATATATATATATATATATATATATATATATATATATATATATATGGAAGAGGCGACAGATATCACCATTCATATATATATGAAATTTTGGGCTTGGACAACTTAGAACTATGCCGCCTTCGGTCTGACCTAAGCATAGTACATAAAATTATCTGCTACAATGTCCTACCTGTCAAAGACTACTTCAGCTTCAACCACAACAGTACACGAGCACACAATAGATACAAACTTAAGGTAAACTGCTCCAAACTCAATTGTAGAAAATATGATTTCAGCAACAGAGTGGTCAATGCTAGGAATGTACTACCTGACTCTGTGGTTTCTTCCCCAAACCCCCATAACTTTAACTTTAAACTGTCTACTGTTGACCTCACCCCATTCCTAAGAGGTCTGTACGGGGCATGCATAAGTGCACCAAAGTGCTTACCGTCCCTGTCCTAATGTCCCTTTCTATTCGTATCCATTTCATGTAGTCATAATCATGTTTATACTTTTATGTGTTATCTTATATGTGCTTGACAAAATAAATAAAATAAATAAAAATAAAATAAAAATTAGCAACATCTATAGACTATGCAAAAGAGATAATTAACCAGCCCCAAAGAGAAAAAGGCTCCAGCACCTTTCCCAGCAATCAACACTCAGAGCAGTGTAAATTAACTCCAAGGTTAACTTCAGACCAACAGTGAGGTAAACAAAACTATAGTCAAGAAACTTCCAAAGAGTCATCAGTAAAACAAAGAATCTTTAAGACCTTCCCCACACAGACAGACAAGACACCAGAATATAAATTGACAGGAAACAGCACTCCTTACCAACATGGAGGATGTTACCTAGTTAGGGTATTGAAACATCTCTTGTCTCTGTATACCAATGACTGCATCTCTAACGATCCATCTGTTAAAACTACTGAAGTTCGCAGATGACACAACAGTGTTGTGAATCCATATACAGACAGGAGGTTGAACAACTAGCCTCATGGTACGACCGGAACAATCTGGAACTGAACATGCTCAAAACTGTAGAAATGGTGGTAGACTTTAGAAGAAACCCTTCCATACTTCCACCTCTCACAATACTAGACAACACAGTACCAACAGTATTGCTTAACACATTGTAAGCCACCCTGAGTCTCCGGAGAAGGGCGGCATATAAATATAAATATATATAAAAAACAGTAGAGATCTTCAAATTTCTAGGTTCTACCATATTGCAAGATCTAAAATGGACAGCTAGCATCAAAAATGTCATCAAAGCACAACAAAGAATGTTCTTTCTACGCCAACTCAGAAAGCTCAAACTGCCCAACGAGCTGCTATCTGTCAGCTTATGATGTTATCTCGAATAAATTGCATTTCCAAACACAAAGTCTTTGATGAAACCTTCCATTTATTGAGAATAACGATCTGACCCGGACTCCATCATAGCCGAAACTGACCCTCTGACCCCGAAACCTTCCCTTCCTGTTCCTCAATTCTCAGCGTCTCATTGGCCATCTTCCAAGTCACTCTCGTCATCTCTGCTACTTCACTTCACAGGAATGTCCCCCCCCTCCCATCTCATCTCCTAGGGGATATTATCTGCCGGGAAAATAAATAGGTGAAAGTCAAGCTGCTTCTTCTCTCATGTCAGCACTGGGACGAAAGCAACTTGGAGCACTGACATTCTACACTCAGAGGTGGTATTCAACCGGTTCATACCAGTTCAGGCAAACCGGTAGTGGAGATCATGGGTGGGCCTACTCACCTGCCCTGGCTCTATGCCATCCTATTTAGGCATATTTTCGAGGCAGAGCGCATGCGCAGAAGATTGGGCGAATGTGCGGAAGGCATGAGCGCTTTGTGAGGATGTGTGTGGGGTGAACCATTAGTAAGAATATTGGAAACCCATTGCTGCCTACACTATTTTTGACAGATGGCAACCCAGTCTCTTCCTGAAAGCTTCCAGTGATGAAGTTCCCACAACTTCCAAAGGCAACTTCTGTTCCATTGGTTGATTGTGCATATCCACCAAGACAAATTCCTTGTGTGTCCAACCACACTTGGCCAATAAAAAAATTCTATTCTATTCTATTCTATTCTATTCTATTCTATTCTATTCTATTCTATTCTGTTCTGTTCTGTTCTGTTCTGTTCCGTTCCGTTCCGTTCCGTTCCGTTCCGTTCCGTCCCGTCCCGTCCCGCCCATCCCATCCCATCCCATCCCATCCCATCCCATCCCATCCCATCCCATCCCATCCCATTCCATTTGACTCCACTCCACTCCACTCCACTCCACTCCTATTCGATTCGATTCGATTTGATTTGATTCAATTCAATTTTCAATGTCAGAAAAATTCTCCTTATTTCCAGGTTGAATCTCTCCATGTTTGGTTTCCATCCATTATTCCTTGTCTGGTCTTTGGGTGCTGTGGAAAACAGCTCCTCTCTGTGGCAGCCCCTCACATATTGGAACACTGCTATCATGTCTCCCCTGGTCCTTCCCTTCACTAGACTAGACTGCAACTGTTCTTCATATGTTTTAGTCTCCAGTACCCTAATCATTTTGGTTGCTCTTCTCTGCACTCTTTCTAGAGTCTCAACATCTTTTTTATAGTGTGGTGGCCAAAACTGGATGCAGTACTCTAGGTGTGGTCTTACTAAGGTTTAACATGAAGGAATAAGGGAAAAAAAGGAAGGAAAAGATAAGATAAATGAGGACTGAAGCAGGGGTGGGTTCTAAAATTTTTAACTCCCGGTTCTGTGGGCGTGGCTTATTTTGTGGGCATGGCTTGATGGTCATGTGACACTTCTTTAGGATTTAGCAGAGGTACTGGTCTACCAGGCTTTTAACTGCTTGCAGAGCTGTACTGGTCTACTCATTTGTTTTTGGAGGCACCGGTCTACCACCACACTGCCTTTTAACACTGATCAGCTGTAGGACGGCCCTTCAGCTGGGACTCAGGAGGCAGCAATAGATTGGGGGTGGGACCAAATAAAAGGTAAGAATAATGTGGGGGGGGGGGCAGAACCGGTTCAGTGACGTTATATCATCACCGCTACTGGCTCGGCGGAACCGGGTGGAACCGGGTGGAACCAGGAGGAACGCACCACTGGACTGAAGGCTGCATTCCTATAAAAAAAGAAAACACACACACATTCACGAGATCAGCTCAAACTCAGTTTATTCAGTAGAGTTTGCACTGCCCTTTGTATCTTAGATTCAAATACAGGACACGACTGTATAGTTCAGTAATATTCTGATCCTTCCCTCCTCTCTTCTTGATCTGCCATGATTCACTGCTTATGTAACCTTATTTCCTGTTACAGCTGAACTAGAAAATGATGGTAACCGACATGAACTGCATAATTCATATCTGGTTTGGTTTACCAGGAGTTGAATTAAAGGCAGAGGTAGGAAAAAAAGGCAAGACATCAAAATGAGAAAAGAAAGCAAGCACAGACTGAATCAATACCGACACAGGTTTAGCTTTCCTTTATATAACACTATTTAGCACTGACCTTATCAGATTATTTTTCAGAATAAAGTTAAAAAAAAAATATTCTGTCTGGACAAAGGGAATAATTCCAGATTGTTTTGAGGTGCTTTCAAGAGTCTAGATTGGAAGGTAGTTTCTTGGATGTTAGTGTGGGAAGAAATATCCATCTGGTTCAGTTCCAAGCTGGGAGGAAGGCACTGGAGACAAAATGGAGGCTGGAGGCTGATTGGAAAGATGGTTTAATGATGAAGCAGAACCACATGGTGGCTCTGGGCAGCTGAACACATGGAGTTGAGAGCGAGTGGCTTTTATACCTTCTCTGGCTTTGCGCTTGAACTTCCTGTTCCTGTGCAAAAACATGTATTCTATTGGCTGTTGTCAGACTCCCATGGTGCCATGTAGGGGTTATGTAGGAGTCATAGCTGGCTTTGTAGTTTGTCTGAGCTCCCAGGTTTGGTTGAAGTTTGGACTGCTGATGCAATGAAGGGGCGTTGGGCAATTCCTAAACCTACCTTTGTGCAAACCTTGTTGCAGGGAATTTTTGCCTATGAATAGAGCTACCTAGATACTTGGCTTCTTTCAATAAGCTCTTTATCTCAGCAGTGCTGACTTCTGCTGAGGGCTATTAAGAAAGGCGGGGGTTGCTTTCTCCCTCTAAAAAAGCATGTTCCTCAATTTCTCATCCAGAGAAATATAACATTCCGCCTTTTATAATATTCCTCAAAATATTTCATTCTTCTAGGAGAGGGGTGGGTGCTAACTTTCTATACTACGAACCAGAGAACCAGAGTAAATTACTGGTGATTTATTCTTGGTGATGAATCTTGGTGAACATTCAGATTTGTAACATTTTATTAGCCATTAATATTTCCCATTACTAAAGAAACTGAGAAGGATTTGGTTGTTTTCTTTGAAGGTTGCTAAATTTTTTTAACAGACTTTTTGTAGCTTCTTGATTTCTAAATCAATAAATAGGATGGCCTTGTGGGCATAGAATCTTAATTTATTGCCAACATTTCAGGTAAGAAATGATTGCGTTTTAAGGATGCTCGGAAGTTAATTAACTTTAGAAAGAAAAAAAAAACCTATTTTCCCTTCCTTTGAAATTCTGTGGAATTCTTTCTACCAAAGTAGAAACATTCAAGGTTACCTTGAATTAATCCCATGAAGAATGCAAGGCTAATTCTAGTTTAGATGATAAATTCTTAAAAAGAGGAATTGTGATTTCCTTTCATTTCCTCTGACTGTATCTCATTCTTCTTGGCTAATAATGAATCCTAACAAGGATAATTAGCTATAACTTAGCTATCGCTACATAATTCCAGAAGAGAAACCAATGTTCCAAGACAAAATTATTATTTCAGATGTGGCAGTAATGACAAAATCAAAAGAAAATCATATCTGAATATTGCTAGAGTGATGGGGGGGGGAAATATACTGGAAAAGAAACTTTAAAATTGTAAAGGCAGAACTCTCTCCCCTTCCCCCACCCCCCAAAAAGAGGAGAGAAGTAGCCAGGATCTAATATGGTTAATTGCTTCATTAATTAAACATCATTTCCTACCATTGACTGGATTAACAAGCATTGACCTGTTTGGGCAATGCAAACTCTGTGTTGGAGGGGAAAAAAATTGCACAGGTTAACATGCATTACGTAAAATAAAAATAATAGCAACAACAAAAACAGCAACAACAATAACAACATGGTAAATAGTGTGAGATGTTGCAGTGCCTTAATATCTGAAGATCATAAGTCACTAATCATTGCTCTGGGACATGAGTTTTTCTTAACTGGCAGGATAAAAGAGTTACTATCTGCATTTGCACAGCATACTGGATTAAGCTTACAGTAGAGACAGATCTTTTATAATTCATGCTTTGGAAGAATGCAGCCATTATTTTAACAGTTTGGGTGAACAAAGTCATATGACATACTCAAAATAAAAAAAAATAGTCAAGAGTCTTTCCTTTTCTTCTCAACTGGAAACATGATTTATTATTGTCTTCTTCTGGATTTCTTTTTTTTTAAATTTCTTATCCCTTGAGGTTTCATAGTGTTCTCCCATCAGGTTTGATTCAACTTCAGTCAAAGCCATCAAAATGCCCCCTGCTTAGGTTACTTAAACTTGCTTCTAATAAGTGTTTATTTATTTATTTATTTATTGGTTTGATTTATATGCCGCCCTTCTCCGGAGACTCAGGGCGGCTTACAATGCATTAAGCAATAGCATTCATACTTTTGTATATACCTACTTAGTAGGGCTTTTGCCCCCCCCCCCCCACCACAAGCGGTGTTCTATTTTATACAAAGTCAGCTTATTGCCCCCACAATCTGGGTCCTCATTTTACCTACCTCTGAAGGATGGAAGGCTGAGTCAACCTTGAGCGTGGTGAGATTTGAACTCGCAGTAATTGCAGGCAGCTGGCAGCTAAGTGCTATTTTAACGCTATTTTAACTAAGTGCTTTAGTCTGCTGCTCCACCAAGGCTCCAAGGTGTTGTGGGTATTACAATTGTAATTTTTATTTCCTAAAGGAGTATCTTCATAACAAAACCCACAAAGACATCAAAATATTATGAAGTACTTGTTTTCTATCACAATTAGGATGTCTCTGGTTGAGAAAGTATAGGATCGGGGCAGACTTGACAGCAGTGTTCCGATATCTCAGGGGCTGCCACAAAGAAGAGGGAGTCAAGCTATTCTCCAAAGCACCTGAAGGCAGGACAAGAAGCAATAGATGGAAACTAATCAAGGAGAGAACCAACCTAGGACTAAGAAGAAATTTCCTGACAGTTAGAACAATTAACCAGTGGAACAACTTGCCTCCAGAAGTTGTGAATTCTCCAAGACTGGAAGTTTTTAAGAAGAGATCAGATAACCATTTGTCTGAAGCAGTGTAGGGTTTCCTGCCTGAGCAAGGTTTTGGACTAGAAGACCTCCAAGATCTCTTCCAACTCTGTTATTCTATGCTATGCTATGCTATGCTATGCTATGCTATGCTATGCTA
>WNWU01000063.1:2493755-2505587 GCA_012654045.1 Ptyas mucosa | reverse complement strand
ATTCATTGATTCATTGATTCATTGATTCATTGATTCATTGATTCATTGATTCATTGATTCATTCAGTCTGTCTGTCTGTCTGTCTGTCTGTCTGTCTGTCTGTCTGTCTGTCTGTCTGTCTATCTATCTATCTATCTATCTATCTATCTATCTATCTATGTATCTAGTCTACTAAGGAGCTGAATGTATGAACATAAATAGGTAGAAGAGCCACCTTCCATGGTCACGTCCAGGTCACTCTGTGGTCAGAGTGCCATGCCATGCTCCATGGAACATGCTCCATGGAATAACCAAGTGACACAGAGTCATTCTATTCATTTGTTTGTTTCCTTTTTTTAAAATGCTCTTTTCCACAGGTGTAAAAACAGGCTTAAAATGAAATGTTAAATTAATCACGATTAAATTACTTTTGATTCAGTCTTTCAGAGGGCAGAAACCTCGGTTCACTTGCACAAGCTTGTTATTCTTGAATACAGCTCATCTGTCTGGAACCTGCACTGCATATCAGACATAAATACAATTGAGAGAGTCCAGAGATATTTTACGAGAAGAATCGTCCATTCCTCTACCTG
Organism: Ptyas mucosa; assembly: GCA_012654045.1. Lineage (NCBI taxonomy): Eukaryota > Metazoa > Chordata > Lepidosauria > Squamata > Colubridae > Ptyas > Ptyas mucosa. The sequence goes on along the minus strand of WNWU01000063.1, from coordinate 2,505,015 downwards.
CAATAAAATACCTTATGCCACCAGACTCCAAATTTTGGGCCTAAACAACTTAAAACTATGCCGCCTTTGGTCTGACCTAAGCATAGTACATAAAATTATCTGCCACAATGTTCTTCCTGTCAGTGACTACTTCAGCTTCAACCACAACAATACAGGAGCAAATAATAGATAAAAACTCAAGGTAAACCGTTCCAAACTCGATGGCAGAAAATATGACTTCAGTAACAGAGTGGTCAATGCCTGGAATGCACTACCTGACTCTGTAGCTTCTTCCCCAAACCCCCAAAACTTTAACCTTAAACTGTCTACTGTTGACCTCACCCCATTCCTAAGAGGTCTGTAAGGGGCGTGCATAAGTGCACCAGCGTGCCTACCGTCCCTATCCTAATATTACTTTTTACTTACTCTTTTCATGTATTCAAATTATGTTTATACTTTTACCCGTTATCTTATATATGCTTGACAAATAAACTTATGATTATGATTGTCTTTCCATAGCTAAGCAAAGCAGCCCTAATTCTCCTTCAGTTTTCACTCACAGATGTTACTAGCGGGGAAGTTCTTCAACTAAACTCCTACGGGGCTAGGAAAGAAGGGAAATGTATTTCTTTCCTTCCCCGCCATCTTCCTCTACCTTTATTTTGTTGTTTTTCCTATGGTTTCTACCTGTCATTCTACATCTCTTTTGAACCCCAGTTATGGTTTCTACCTGTTATATATCTCTTTTGAAGTAAGAGGGGTAGTGGCTTAGTGGTGAAGACGCTCACCTCCCCCTCAGAAGATTTGAGAGTTCAATCCTAGGTAGCAGCAGATGTTTTTCTCCTAGGGCACAAAGAAAAACTATCTACTGTGAACTCCGTATAGGTGTTAGGAAGGGCAAACGGTCAGTATAGTATAGTATAGTATAGTATAGTATAGTATAGTATAGTATAGTATAGTTGTGATCAGGCCCATGTAGTTGATATTAAATGCAAAACAGTTCCAAAAAACAAACATATTTTATTAAAACAGCTGAGAATTAACTCATTCTCAGTGTATTCTAAATTAAATGAAAGCAACGTCCTCAAAACATCAGTATTTAGTTTATCTCTGACCTTGGGATAATTAGGCAAACTGCCAAAGGCTTTTCTTGGCAACAGTTCAGGAACAGAAGAAATAACTACAGCCAAACAAGAAGCAATTCTCTCAACGGTTGTTTTCCGGCAAAGAGATCAAGAATCATTGCTGGTCTTTTAAGCCTTATGGGAGGGGCCAATCATCTCTTGGCCCTACTCTCGAGTCGTCCTCTCTGCTTTAGCTGCTCCTGCCTTCTCCTGGCAGCTCTTCTCATACATGTACTAGGAACAGGGTCCTCCTGTTCCTCTGCCTCTCTACTGTCAGCCTCTGGAGGCTCCAGAGTCCGCACCTCACTCCCCGATGGCCCTGGCCCCATCTCTGCCTCCTATGAAGAGCCCTCATCTGGGACTTCCCCAGCCTCCAGGACTGACCCATGTTCTTCCTCAGCCTCATCGCTGTCCGACTCCATTGCCAGCTCTGCAGCTGCTGGCGGACCACAACAAGCATAACAGAGCATAGCATAGCATAGCATAGCATAGCGTAGCATAGTCTGGCATAGCATAGCCTTTATTGTCATTGTACATCATATATACAATGAAATTGGTTTAGCCTCTCTGGTGCAATCCATAACAGAAAATACAAAACAACATAAATAGTATAGAGAAAAAAGACTAGTCATATGTTTCTGTATGTGCATGGAGTGATTGTGATTGTGTTTAAGAGTCTGTCAGCCCATGAGTAGAAGTTGTTTTTTAAACCTGTTTGTCCAGCTGGCTATGCTTCGATGTCTTCTGCCCGATGGTAGAAGCGAAAAGAGACACTGGCCAGGGTGTGAATCATCCCTAAGTATCTTCCTTACTCTGCTGAAACAGAGGGACCTGGTGATATCATCTAGTGGTGTTAGAGGGTTTCTTGTGCCGAATTAATCACTCTCTGTAGTGCCTTCCTATCCGCAGCTGTTAAACCAGCGTATGTTATACAGCATACTTATACAGTATGTGAGGACACTTTCTATCGTAGACCGATAGAAAGAAGTCATCAGCCGTTGTTCCACCTGATTTTTCCGCAGTAAATGCTCAGTTCCATCTGCCCCAATTCTGCTCCAAATTAAGGGATTACCACGTCACAAAAAGGGAGTTCTATATCTCTTTTGAAGACAGGGTGTGAGTTTCAGGTGAAATGGGAATGAAAAACTCTAGCTTTCCTGGACACATTTCTGAGATGCTTTAGAATGCCTCTTCCACAGAATTGATGTGCAAGCAATGGAACTTTACATGGTAGCTGAGAAGGAGCTTGTGGGGGGGGGGGAATCCCTTTGAGGCAAGAAGGACCTCCCCCACCACTTTTTCTGCATAAGGGGGAGGAGGGAAACCTGATGGGGTGACACAATAGGAGCATTCCAATATTTGAGGAGCTTCCATGAAGAAGAGGGGGTCAGCCTATTTTTCCCAAGCACCAGAAGGCAGGACAAGAAACAACAGATGGAAACCAATCAAGGAGAGAATCAACCTAGAACTAAGGAGAAAATTCCAGACAACGAGAACAATTAATCAATAGAACAGCTTGCCTTCAGAAGCTGCAGGTGCTCCATCACTGGAGGTTTTTAAGAAAAGATTGGAAAGAGATGATAAAGGAAGGGAGGAAGAGAAGGAGGGAAAGAAGGAGGGAGGGAGGGAGGGAGGAAGGAAGGAACCAATGCAGTCATAATGACACCTTTTTTCCTAATTCTTCAACCCTATCAAAAGCTACTAGAAAAACCTGTCATTATTTGGATTTGGATTTGCCCAAACCTGTCATTCTACCTGCTAAAATATGCCAAGGATCTATTTTAAAAAGAAGTGTGCATTTTGGATAGATGCAATCAAGAAATGCCTATCTTTGGAGTATTTATAACTCCAAATAACACATAGAAAGTGTGAACTGCAGCTATTTGTAAAAGTCAAATAGATACAGATTTTCTACTCTTATTTCAAATTTGCTATTTTCCACCCCTTAAAAAAATTCCTTGCTTTAAAAAAAAATCAGTGAGATAGATTACGATCTGGAAACCTGCTGCACGATATCGACAGAATTTAAACTGTTGCACTCGTCTTAAGTCTCTATATGGTAGGTCAATATAATTAATTATCTCTGCATGGCAGATGGAAGGGGCTGAGAGATAATGGTTAAAGTCAGTGGTGAAATCCAGCAGGTTCTGACGGGTTCTGGAGAACCGGTAGTGGAAATTTTGAGTAGTTCGGAGAACCAGCAAATGCCACCTCTGGCTGGCCCCAGAGTGGGGGCGGAATGGAGATTTTGCAATATTCTTCCCCCAGGAATGGGGTGGGAATGGAGATTTTGCAGTATCCTTCTCCTGCCATGCCCACCAAACCACACCCACCAAGCCACACCATGCTTACCAAGCCATGCCCACAGAACCGGTAGTAAAAAAAAAAAATTGGATTTCACCACTGGTTAAAGTTATCGAATGAAGCTCTTGAGTGAGATTTGGCATCGGAAACTAGTTTTCAAATGACAGATGTATTTAAAGATTGTCCTCTGTAACGCTTTTTGATTTGAATATTTGGAGGGTTAGAAGATCCACCGAGTATCACTTGCAATCTGAAATTAGACAAGGCAAGTTTCTTCTGTCTCATTAATAGACCTGACCCTTTGTCAGAGAATTAGAGGGGCATTTTCTCAATGAGATATTAGCTTCGGCTGGCATCAGATGAGCTTTTGGGGATGAGTAATGTTAATGAGAGCGGTGCTGAAATGTGAACTGCATGAGATAACATTAATCTTGCCAGTTGGTCTATACCAGAAATTTCATGTTACGGAATAGACAGGGTGAAAAATTACAGGTAAAGCCAGTGCTTTTTCATAATGTCAGTAGCCAGGAATAGGGATTCTATTGGGATATACACAGAGTAAGGAATATCCTAACTTACAAATGAACTTAATTCATGAAACATAAAGTTCTTCGTGTTTGGAAGTTTGAGCAACGGTTTAGGGCAAGGATTTACAATATGTCATCTAATAAGGTAAAGGTAAAGGTTCCCCTCGCACGTACGTGCTAGTCATTCCCGACTCTAGGGGGCGGTGCTTAAAGAGCCAGCGCTGTCCAAAGATGTCTCCATGGTCATGTGGCGGGCATGACTAAATGCCAAAGGCACATGGAACACTATTACCTTCCCACCAAAGGTGGTCCCTATTTTTCTACTTGCATTTTTTACATACTGCTAGGTTGGCAGAAGCTGGGACAAGTAATGGGAGCTCACCCCGTTTACGCGGCACTAGGGATTTGAACCACTGAACTGCCGACCTTTCGTTCGACAAGCTCATCATCTTAGCCACTGAGCCACTGTGTCCCTATGTCATCTAATACATCAGTTCAACTCCACAGACATGTCCAGACACCACCAGTTCTTCTAGATAATTCTTGGGTCAGACCCAGTGGTGGGATTCAAGTAATTTAACAACCGATTCTCTGCCCTAATGATTTCTTCCCACAACCAGTTCACCAAACTGTTCAGAGAGTTAACAACCGGTTCTCCAGAAGTGGTGCGAACTATCCCACCACTGGTCAGACCAAAATCACTAAATCTGCTATCTAAATCCAATTGTGGTCCCATTGAATGTATTCATGAAAGTATAATACACTTCTGTCTCTATGCAGGAGCTTCAGCAAGGAGTTGGATTTTATTGATCTTGTCTGGGTTCAGAAGCTAAGTGTCAGGGTTCTGATGGATGCCCTAATTAAATCATGAATCTTGAGCCAAGCTTCAAAAGAAATCCAGTTATTTATTAGGACCCTCATGTTCGCACGTTCCCAAGTGAAGCCAGCTCTGACCCTACGTGATTTATGCTCCAATTATGACCCCGTTTCCCCCCTCCCCCTGAGGTGTGTCATCAATCACATTTGCCAATGGAGCAATTTCACAGGTTGTAGAGGTCACTCCCCTTGCTGCTGTAGGTCACCCTGGAATACAGCCTTGAGAGAGAAGGGGAAAAAAAATCTGCTATGTTTTTTTTTTAATTAATGACATTTTTATTATTATTATTTATTCATTTTTGAAGGCAGGGCAAGAATCAAGGGATGGAAACTAACCAAGGAGAAAACCAACCTAGAATTTTCCTGACAGAACAATTAAGCAATGCAATGGCTTGCCTTCAGAAGTTGTGGGTGCTCCATTACTGTTTTTTTTTAAAAGAAGAGATTGGACAACCATTTGTCTGAAATGGTGTAGGGTTTCCTGCCTGAGCAGAGGGTTGGACTAGAAGACCTCCAAGATCTTTTTCCAATTCTGTTATTTTGTTGTGTTTTATATCTTTTGGGTTTTTTTCCTTTTTCTGCCATCACTCTGCTAAACAATTAATTCCCTCAACACTGTCAAACTAGTTACTACGTCTGCATTACTATTAATCTTCTCATCGTTCCTATCACTCATTTCCTCCCATTTATGACTGTATGACTGTACCTTGTTGCTGGTATCCTTAAGATTTATATTGACTGTTTCCTAATATGATTTGATTGCTTATTTGTACCCTATGACTATCACTAAGTGTTGTATGTTTTTTATTCTTGATGAATGTATTTTATTCTCCTTGTGTACACTGAGAGTGTATGCACCAAGACAAACTCCTTGTGTTTCCAATCACACTTGGACAATAAAGACTTATTCTATTCTATTCATCCAAGTAGCTTCTTTGATGAGAAGCAAAACGTCTTCAAAGAAAAACCAGAAAGTCCAATTGCCTCTTGAAAAAAAGCACCTTTGGGACACAGGTCAGGGTGTTGAAAGTTACACTGACAACCAGAAGACACTATGGGATGATTTTCCTCCTAATTGGGACTCATCACACATAGTTAGCCGGATGTTAAGGTGATTCAAAGCCTCCGCCTCATGCACTTTTACATGTTAGAGAACAACGTGCTCCCTTGAGGAGCCTTCCAGATCTGATTCTAAAAGGTATTTCAGCACATACTGTAGGTATACACAGAAACATTATCGCATAGTTCACCTTCCTTATAGCAATAGCACTTAGACTTATATAGCACTTCACGGTGCTTTCCAGCCCTCTCTAAGCAGTTTACAGAGTCAGCCTCTTGCTCCTAACAATCTGGGTCCTCATTTTACCCACCTTGGAAGTATTAGAAGAAATATCCTTCTGGGTTCAGCTCCAAGTGGGGAAAAAGATACTGGAAACATGGAGACTGCTTGGAAAGATGGTTTAATAGTGGACAGGATCACATGGCTTGAGTTCCTGAACAGAAAAAAGGGCAGATACAGCGAGTCTCCGGGTTTTATGCTCTCTCTGGCTTTGAACTTCCTGGGGCCCTGAAAGAGTATCCTGATCGTTTGTCAGACTCCCAGGGGGTGGAGGTCTTAGCTAGCCTTGCTGGCTGATATAATCTTCCCAGGTGCCATGTGGTGAGTTTCTGTTGCTAGATGGGTCCTATTGTGTTAGTCTCTGTTGCTAGATGGGTCCTATTGTGTTGCAGATGATGGTCCATTGACAAAGGATTGGATTTCTGCCTCTGGCCCATTGACAAAAGGGGGGGGGGAGGCAGAAAGGTGGGAGTTGCTTTGTCTTTAAAAGATGTTTCTCCATTTCTCATCCAGGGAAACATAATATTCCGCCTTTTTAATATTTCCTAAAATATTTCACTCTTCTAGGAAAGGGGTGGATGCTAACTTCCTACAGAAGGATGGAAGGCTGAGCCAACCTTGAGCCAGGTGAGATTCAAACTGCCAAAGTGCAGGCAGTCAGCAGTCAGCAGAAGTAGCCTGCAGTACTGCACTCTAACCACTGCGCCACGGTGGTTCATAATGCTTTAGAAGCCATGTATATAAAGTACAGATAGTCCTCAACCTAAAACAGTTCATTTAGTTACCATTCAAGGCTACAATGGCATTGAAAAAAAGTGACTTATGACTACTTTTCAAACTTAGGACCATTGCAGCATCCCCATGTCATGTGATCAAAATTCGGACGCTTGGAAACTGGCTCATATTTATGATGGTTGCAGTGTCCTAGGGTCATATCAGTGATGGGATTCCAATTTTTTTTACTACCGGTTCTGTGGGCGTGGCTTGGTGGGTGTGGCAGGGGTAGGATACTGTAAAATCTCCATTCCCTCCCCACTCCAGGGGAAGGTAACTGCAAAATCCCCATTACCTCCTGATCAGCTGGGACTTGGGAGGCAGAGAATAGATGGGGGTGGGGCCAGTCAGAGATGGTATTTACCGGTTCTCTGAACTACTCAAAATTTCTGCTACCGGTTCTCCAGAACTGGTCAGAACCTGCTGAATACTACTTCTGGGTCATATGGTCACCTTCTGATAAGCAAAGATAATGCTTTGTGTTGTGGCCCGCCAGAAGCCTGTGCAGCTGGCACTCGAGTCGGACAATGAGGAGGCTGGAGAAGATGTGGTGCCAGAGGCAGGGATTCAGCCAGGGCCTTCAGAACCTCCAGAAGCTCCTTTAAGTGAAGAGGACGAAGAGGAGGAGCCTCTTCTCAATGCATGGGCATGCAGAGCTGCCAAAAGGCAGGAGTGGCTCCTCAGGAGGAGGTCTCCTCGAGAATAAGGCTTGGGGCTAATTGGCCACTCCCTTAGCCTATTTAAGGAGGAACGCCGACTGAAGCAAGTTGTAGGGAACAACTTTAGTTCACTCTACTTCACTTCTGGATTCTCTGCAAATTGCTTCTGGGCTTTCTGCCAACCTCAGTAAGATTGTGATTACTTTATCTTTGGTTTCCTGTAGGCTGTTAAGAAAGTTTATTAACAGTCTTTGTTTTGAAAAAGACTGAGTTATTTTAGTAAATTAAGTTTTGTACAAACTTTGTGTGTGCTGTATTCTTTGGGGTCCGTAGCTGGGGCAGAACATTTCATTTTATTTTCATTTTATTAAATTTGTATACCGCCCTTCTCCTGCAGGACTCAGGGCGGTGAACAGCCAGAATAAAACAGAACATTACAAAATTTAAAAAACAATTTAAAATAATTAAATAATTTTTGGCCTAATTTAAAACCCAATTAAAACTAAGTTCCAATTAAAACCAAAACAGATGGGATCAAGCCAGCCCAGCTAGATGGAATAGATGTGTTTTCAGGGCTCTGCGAAAAGTCCAGAGGTCAGATATTGTGCGAATCTCTGGGGGTAGGTCATTCCAAAGGGTGACATTGTCTGGCGGACGGCACCCTGAGGAGGCCCGCTCTGTGCGAGTGTATTGGGCGGTGGGAGGCTATTGGTAGCAGAACACTTTGAAAGAAAGAAAGAAGAAAGAAAGAAAGGGAGGGAGGGAGGAAGGAAGGAAGGAAGGAAGGAGGAAGGAGGGAAGGAAGGAAGAAAAAAGAAAGAAAGAAAGAAAGAAAAAAGAAAGAAAGAAAGAAAGAAAGAAAGAAAGAAAGAAAGAAAGAAAGAAAGAAAGAAAAAGATGTAGTGCATTTATTTTATTTTATTATTTTAGAAATCCACCTTGTGCTGGCATTCTCTAAACAGGAAGAAACAGGGGTGGTCATTTAAGCAGACAGCAAAATGAAAAATGACTCCCTTACTGGCTAAGTACGTTCCTTTCAGGGAATTTCTGAAGGCAGAGCAATTCCTCATATCGTGGGGATTGTACGTTGCCTGTGGCTATGACTCACTGGAGGCAGGCATGTTTTTGTATTCCTATACCGGGGTCAGGTAAGTTGATGTTGATGATGTAGATCTTATGTCAAATTTATCTGGCCCGAGCCTCAACTTTAGTATAGTAAAAAGTTCGGCCTAGTTTTATATGTGTGGAGAAAGAAAGAGCAAAATTCTGCACAAGACATACCTACAACGCACATCTAAGATTTTTCTTCATTATTTCCCCTGTTTGTCTTTCATTTCCTGCACTGAATACCAGTTCCTTCCGTTCTTCATTCTCATTGTAAGAATCTAATCCTCGACTTATGACCGCAATTGAGCCCAACATTTCTGTGGCTCAGCGAGACAGAAATGGTGTAGGGTCTCCTGCTTGATGGGGGGTTGGACTAGATGACCTATAGGGTCCCTTCCAACTCTGTTAATCTGTAATAGTAAAAAAATCTGGTATTGAATGTCTGTTATCTCCTTCAGGACTCAGTTGGCCAGTGGTCTTCTGTTCCACTGTTAAGCAGGTCCACCCTAAGTTACCTTTCAAGTTTGGACAAAATTGCCCTAGGTGCTCCTACTATTTACATTTGCAGGTTTAATAATTTTGAAAAGCTGGACCTTTCTCTTGGGAGCAATCTGTTTAATGATAAGATACTTATTAGGGATAATTGTCCAGGGACTAATTTCTACTACTTGGAAAATGCCCAGCTTTTTTTTTGGAAGCTTTCTAAATGACTTGTGAATTTAAATATTTGCTGAAATACATGTTTTGGCTGCATTGGTTCAAGAATAGAATGGAATGGAATGGAATGGAATGGAATGGAATGGAATGGAATGGAATGGAATAGAATAGAATAGAATAGAATAGAATAGAATAGAATAGAATAGAATAGAATAGAATAGAATAGAATAGAATAGAATAGAATAGAATAGGACTTCTTGAAAGGGAAGTTGTGGGAAGCTCCCACAACTTCCGAAGGCAACTTCTGTTCCATTGGTTGATTGTTCTGACTGTCAGAAAATTTCTCCTTATTTCTAGGTTGAATCTCTCCTTGGTCAGTTTCCATCCATTATTCCTTGTCTGGCCTTCAGGTGCTTTGGAGAATAGGTTGACCCCCATCCTCTCTGTGGCAGCCCCTCAAATATTGGAAGACTGCTCTCATGTCTCCCCTGGTCCTTCTCTTCACTAGACTATCCATGCCCAGTTCCTGTAAACATTCTTCATATGTTTTATCCTCCAGTCCCCTAATCATCCTGGTTGCTCTTCTCTGCACTCTTTCAAGAGTATCAACATCTTTTTTATAGTGTGGTGACCAAAACTGGATGCAGTACTCTAGGTGTGGTTCCAAGGAAAAACATGTCAGGTGACATGATCTTGAGGTCACCAAGAGCAGTTGAAGAAATAGTTCCTTTGTATGCCTTTGTAAAGTCTTTAATTTATGAGTCACCAGACTTCCTGTTCAATGGATGACATCCATGGTAGAGCTGGAACAATTATGATCTCTTTTTTTTTTCTTAATTTGTTTAGTATTAATTATTATTGTTGATCCAGAATTGTGAGGAATTGGGGCAGAAATGTAGCAAAGCAGTTAGTTCTGCAAATTAGATAAATGTTCTGGAAAGTACATCTTCTACCACCCTGTGGCAGTTTGGAATCATTGCACATTAACACACCTCATTAAACTTACTCAGCTTAATAGATACTTCACTAATGAATTTATGCATCAATCAGTATTTTTTTTCCCCCTTGTTCCTCAGCAAAATGCTGATTAAATGGAAAACGTCTGGATCCAGAGATGATGTTATTTCCCCTCTTTTTAATAGAGTTGGTGGCACTAATTTGAGAACAAGGTTACAGAGCTGTCCTCGTAATTATCTCTTGCTATTCTATACATAAAAAGATTCCAAGCATTTTTTTTTTCTCACTGACTATCTACAGCAAACATTCTGATTTCTACAAATTGACACAGCTTTCTTTGTTCGGCCCTGCAGGGGAGCCATAACTTACAATTCCGAATTATAATTGGAAGAGCCTGGAAGAGAACCAAGAACTACATCGTTACGACAGGGTTGATTGTAAATAATAAAAATGGTCGAAGTAGTAAAAAAATTATTAAAGTGTTTTTTTAGAAGCTGGCCAGAGTTTGGTTAAAAAGATGAATGGCTGTGTAAATGTTTCAAATAAATAAATAATAGAATAACAGTAACCTTACAATAACGTTAAAGTCATGTCGAAAAGAAGCCCAAGACTAATAAAGGAGAATATTTGTAGCTCAGGGTTGAAATGAGGGTCCTTGGTGCTCTCTGAGCTGGCTTGTTTTCTTGCAAATGTCTCATTACTCTTACTAGGTAACATCATCAGTGCTAGTTCAAGAATACTCTGTTTTTCTCCCCAAGTGATAAGTTGAAACAGAGCCTTGATAATCAGGATAGTATCAACAGAACATTGGGCTTGTTTTCAGATGTAGGTTTAGTACTTTAGTGATAAACTACTTATCTACCTATCTACCTACCTTCCTACCTACCTACCTTCCTACCTACCTACCTATCATCCATCCATCCATCCATCCATCCATCCATCCATCCATCCATCCAT
>WNWU01000063.1:2483561-2493745 GCA_012654045.1 Ptyas mucosa | reverse complement strand
CATCCATCCATCCATCCATCCATCCATCCATCCATCCATCCATCCATCCATCTATCTATCTATCTATCTATCTATCTATCTCTATCTATTTCTATCTATCTATCTATCTATCTATCTATCTATCTATCTATCTATTCGAATTTATATTGCCGCCTATTTGTCCATGGTGACTCAAGGCAGCTTACAGAATAAAAGACCACATTTAAAACAATAAAAACCAACAAAAAGAATCAAATAAATTAATATAGTACAATATAACAAAATCACCCCTCCACCTCCCATCCATCCATCCTGCCTCGGCAACAGCAGATCACAAGGAACCGTTAGCCTGGCTAGGTGGCTCAGTGGCTAAGATGCTGAGCTTGTCGATCAGAAAGATCAACAGTTCGGCGGTTCGAATCTCTAGTATAGGTCTCCTGCATGAGCAGGGGGTTGGACTAGATGACCTCCAAGGTCCCTTCCAACTCTGTTACTGTTGTTATTATTATTTAATAGGCTCCATCCTTCTCTGGGTACCCCAGAGAAAAAAAATTCTGTCAGAAAGGACCCAACTGTCAGCTGATAATCAGATTCCTTTTTGAAAACTCTACAAACAAAATCCTTTTGCCAAATAGAAACTTTAACCTGCCTATCTAGCCTTGGGCTCCCAACTTGTCTCCTCTACCAGACCTGGCCGTAAGGCCGTATTAAAGGAAGAGGTTGATGGAGATTTTCTGGCTGGCTGGTGGCCTCTGTTGGGTGAGGAGGAATACAAAGCCAAAAAGCTTTTTGGACTTTCTGCGGTCACCAGGACTGAAAAGATGATTGGTGAATTTGTTTATAGAAAAGAGATGGGACATGGGATGAAGAGATAAATGTTTGTAATCTGAGAAGAAAGATGCTAAGTTTGTTTATAGTCATTGAGTTGAAGACCAGAAATTAATCTTTATACCCTGTTTCTCTGAAAATAGGACCCAACCGGAAAATAAGTCCTAGCATGAATTTCGTAATATAAGCCCTACTCCCACAATAAGCCAGATTGATTAAGATTGTCAGCCAAATGGATTCATTTAGTACCATATTTCCTGAGAAATAAGACCTAACCAGAAAATAAGCCCCTTTGGAGCAAAAATTAATATAAGACCCGGTCTTATTTTCAGGGAAACACGGTATATTTCTTTTATCTCTCTTTATTACATTCTTACTTTTCTCTTTAAGTACTGATGATGTTACCTTGTTTAGGTAATGAAACATCTGCAAGAAAACAAGAAAGTTCAGAGAACATTCTCACTTTTCTCTTTCTTTCTTTTTTTTTAACTTGGACTTTTTAAAAACCCCTGTCTATTCCTTTCTTCTTTCATTTTACTTACTGTATGTTAGCTTTTAATATTATAATAAACATTCTCAAATACACACAGAGAGACATACAGACAAAGAACTAAGAAAGGTCCATTCAGAAATGTTTCCATGGTGAACATACAGTGGGAAAAAGCAAAGAAATTTTGGCGTAAGATTCATATTATAATACCGAAAATTATTAAAACAGAAATAAAAATGAAACCAGTATGTTCTGCCCCAGCTATGGACCGCAGAGAACGCAGCACACACAAACTCTATACAAAGCTTATTTTACTCAAATAACTTAGTCTTTATCAACCAAAGGCTGTTAATAAACTGTCTTAACAGCTTACCAGAATTCTAAGATAAAGTAATCACAGTCTTACTAGAGTTGGCAGAAAGCCCAGAAACAATTTTGCAGAGAATCCAGAGGCGAAGGAGATTGAACTAAAGTTGTTCCCTATAGCTTGCTGCAAGCGGCGTTCCTCCTTAAATAGGCTAAGGGAGTGGCCAATTAGCCCCAAGCCTTACTCTCGAGGAGACCTCCTCCTGAGGAGCCACTCCTGCCTTTTGGCAGCTCTGTGTGCCTGTGCATTGAGAAAAGGCTCCTCCTCTTCGTCCACTTCACTTAAAGGAGCTTCTGGAGGTTCTGAAGACCCTGGCTGAATCCCTGCCTCTGGCACCACATCTTCTCCAGCCTCCTCACTGTCCGACTCGAGCGCCAGCTGCACAGGCTTCTGGCGCAGCACCATACCAGCCTCCCCGTTGTTGGAATCAGCTACAATCTTCATAGGCCACTGACGGGCCACAACACAGAAACTTTTTCTTTTGGGTTTGAATGGAAAAAGACTTGGAGGAAAAAAAATGGATCTTTGATCTTATATTTGCTGAGAGCAGCAAGACTCTTGTATGCACAAAAAATGGAAGGACATTTTGAGTCCCACTATGGATGAAGGGTTGCAGAAGCTGATGGAGTTGGCAGAAATGGCAAAATTGACCATTTTGGTGAAAGAAAAGCATAAAAGTACCTTTGTTTCCACATGGAGACTGCTTCTGAACTTTGTGCTTGAAGTGGGAAAGAAATGAAACTTTGATTTTGGATTTTACCGATTACATTGATATGCTTTTATAGAAATGGCTAGTTTATATTATTATGGGGGAAAAAAGTTGTGGTTTGATGTTAGTGCTTTATTTTACTGCAACAGGGAGAGTTGGAAGTCAATGCTTCTTTTTCCTAATCCTTCCTCACTTCTCTTCCCCCCTCTTCTTCCCCACTGCTTTTCTATTTACTTTTGTATTTTGTATTTTATTTTATCTTATAACTAAATAAAATGTTAAATCGTGGAAAAAAACTGTTTCCACGCTGTCCTTCTTTTTATGGGCTGTCTTCCAAGTTCATTCCCATATACCATTACATCTATTCTTTACAGCTATAGCACTGATGACGTTACCTAGTATGGTAATGAAACATCTGCAAGAAAACAACCAAGTGTAGAGAGCACCAAGGACCCCACAGTTTTACTGTGAGCTACAAATATTATCCTTTATCAGTAGAGCTAGAATGATATCAGTCCTTCTCCTTTCACACCAAGGTATTCTTCTCTGCCTTTATTTGTCAGCTCTTCTGTTTTTGGACCCTCTTTCAGAAGAGGGTTAGGAATATGTTCAGAAGTTGCCTGAAGGTCATTGGAGCAGAGGTAGGATGCGCTGCCACAAATATTGGGGTGTGCTCACCCCACTTCTTTGCTCCTCCAAACTCTTTGCGTTCTACCTGTGTAGTTGGCACTTTGACTGATTTTGATTGCTTCGTTGGCCTGGCTAGAACAGGAGCACAAGGATTTTTCATTTTTCATTAGCACTGTTTCATTAGCACTGTTACAGTTGTACATTAGAAATTAGATGTGATTATATACGTCACAGTGTTGGCATCTTTTCTACTGATTCAAGTACCGGTAAATAGCACATTAACTTGGCCATCTGGAAACTCCCATGCCTCTATTTCATTCCTGTTGCACAGTCTTCCTTCTTCTTTCTCAGATATACACACAAACACACCCAAATAGGGGAAAGAGAAGGGAAAAGAGAGAAACCGAAAATGAGATAGATAGATAGATAGATAGATAGATAGATAGATAGATATAGATTAGGTAGATGATAGATGATGTATGATGATAGATGATAGATAGATGATAAATAGATGACAGATAGATAGATGATAGATGATAGATGATAGGTGATAGGTGATAGGTGATAGGTGATAGGTGATAGGTGATAGGTGATAGATGATAGATGATAGATGATAGATGATAGATGATAGATGATAGATGATAGATAGACAAACAGACAGACAGATAGATGATAGATGACAGATAGATGATAGATGATAGACAGACAGACAGACAGACAGACAGAAGAGAAAGAGAGAGGAGAGAGAGGGGAGGAAGGGAGAGGAGGGAGGAGAGAAGGGGGAGGGAGGGAGAGAGAGAGTGAGATGCTGCCAACCATTTCTCCAAGATTCAGCCCCTGCAGTGAATTGCCCATTTCAGGAGTTATGCACAGCTATTAAGAAGCAAATGTTCTTTTGACAAACTCCTGACCTCTAATTCACAGTAATGAAGCCAGCCAAGTTCCACAGGAATAGATTTCCTTCAGCTGAGCATCTCTGATATGCAATGTAGAGAAGTCACATGCAAATATTAGGGTTGTCTTTAAAATGAAAGCTAACTTGAAGCAATGTTTGAGTCACAAATTCAATAAGAAAGAAAATAATAATATTTTTTTCCAATTTTGATTACCATTCTGGTTGGCTTGCAAACATTTCATCATCTAACTACTTAATATCATCAAATAACAGTTTAATCCTCTGGAGTTTTCTTCTAATGGACGTGACACATATATACCCACAATCACACACAGACACACCAGCACACACAGAGAGATAGACATTCTATTGGAAATCTATGGAGATTCTCAGTCATCACCTGTCCCAAAGGTGCTTTTTCAAGAGTCAACTAGACTCTCTGGTTTTTCTTTGAAGTCAAGGAGTATAAACCCTTCCATTCCCCACCATCCAGCCAGAGCTGAAGAAGCTTCTTGAATGAGAAGTGAAATGTCTTCAAAGAAAAGAGAGAAGCAACCTGGAATTAAGGAGAAACTTGCTAACAGTTAGGACAATTAACCAGTAGAATAGCTTGCCTACTGAAATCGTAGACACTCCACCACTGGACATTTTTAAGTTTAAGTTTAAGTTTATTAGACTTCTATACCACCGTTCTCCCGAAGGACTCAGGGCAGTGTACAGCCAAATTAAAACACATAGATTTACAAAATTTAAAACCAATTAAAATCGAATATATAAAAAATTTGGCCCACAATTAAAAACACACATACACCCATTATAAAAATTTGTATTAGGCCAGCCTGGCTTGCTGGAACAAAAGGGTCTTCAGGGCGTGACGAAAGGTACGCAGGTCAGGGCTAAGACGAACCTCTAGGGGCAGCTCATTCCAGAGGGCTGGTGCCCCCACAGAGAAGGCTCTCCCCCTGGGTGTCACCATGTCAGTAGGCATTGTTTGGCCGACGGCACCCTGAGGAGCCCCTCTCTGTGGGAGCATATTGGCCGGTGGGAGGCTGTTGGTGGCAGAAGGCGATCTCGTATATACCCCAGTCCTAAGCCATGGAGCGCTTTAAATGTGGTGACCAACACCTTGAATCGCACCCGGAAGACCACCGGGAGCCAGTGCAGCTCGCGCAGGAGAGGTGTTACGTGGGTGCGCCGAGTCGCCCCCATAACCACCCGCGCAGCCGCATTCTGGACCATTTGGAGCCTCCGAGTGCTCTTCAAGGAGAGCCCCATGTAAAGAGTGTTACAGTAGTCCAGACAGGACGGGATGAGGGCATGAGTGACCATGGCAAGGCACCCCAGTCCAGAAAGGGACGCAACTGCTGCATCAGGCAAACCTGATAAAAAACTTCCCTGGCTTATGAAAAGACTAGACAGCCACTTAGATGAAATAGTATAGGTTCTCCTGATTGAACAGTGGCTGGTCTAGAAGACCTCCAAGGTCCCTTCCAGCTCTATTCTATTCTATTCTATTCTATTCTATTCTATTCTATTCTATTCTACTCTACTCTACTCTACCCTACCCTACCCTACCCTACCCTACCCCACTCCACTCCACTCCACTCCACTCCATTCCATTCCATTCCATTCCATTCTAAAAACCAGAAAGTCCCGTTGACTTTGAAAAAAACACCATTGGGACATTCTATTGGAAGCAGAAATCTGGTGAAAAATTGCTGCTCCGTAACCTGTATATATCACCATCAGAGAACAGCAATGGCAGCACAGAGTTGTCAATTCCTTGGCAGAAATGACATCAGAAGGTTGCAATGTCACCCTTTTCCATGCAACTGAACTGCCTGCCATTGTAATTGGAGTCCCTTAACAGCTTCTTCTTCCTTCCTTCTTTCCTTCCAAGATAGATTTAATTCTGACGTAGATTCATTGATGTGCACAATCTTCCATTCATTGAGGTTAATAACACTACAATAGTTTAATCTCACCGTGTAATTAATACCATTTCCATTGCTCATTTGTTTTGATCAGGATACTTTGGCCGTTTCAGAGCTGTGCTTGTGAGCGCTGTGGTTGGAAGAAGTATTCTCCTTTCTTCCTCGCTAATATTTCTCTGTCAAAAAATTACCACAATATACAGACAGCAAATCAATCAAAACATGGCTCAGGAGGAAAATACTCCCCAGTTTCCCCTCCCTCACCGAGATGAAATATAGACTAAACAAAAGCCATTCTAAAGAGAAATTAACTCAGCATCGATGAGCTTGAAACAATATTACTTGCATTTATCCCAGGAAATATATAGGTAATAGTTCAAACCCACGACCAATGGCACCTACTAAGCAAGCCCAAGATTTTGAGATATTGCCTTCATTAAGCAAAGCAAATCATGGCATTGGCTGTTCTAAATATAGATTTTGTAGTTATTCAAGCTGCTGGTAGGAATGTAATCCGAGGCGTACCTTATCCCAGAGAAGCGTCACTGAATAACCTGGCCATGGAGAACACTGCCAACTACGTGGTTGCAGCATTAACAAATGCTAGAATAAGAGTTGGATTGGAGGTCTTCTAGTCCAACCTCCTGCTCAAGCAGGAGACCCTGATACCACTCCAAACAAATGGATATCTACTCTCTTCTTAAAAACTTCCAGTGCTGGAGCACCCACAAACTTCTGGAAGAAATCCATTCCATTGCTTAATTGTTCTCACGGTCAGGAAATTTCTCCTCATGTCTAAGATAGTTCTCTCCTTAATGAGTTTCGATCCATTGCTTCTTGTCCTGCCTTCAAGTGATTTGGAGAATGGTTTGACCCACTCTTCTTTATGGCAGCCCTTCAAATATTGGAACACTGCTATCATGCCCTCCTGGCCTTTCTTTTCACTAGATTAGGTAAAGGTAGAAGTTTTGCTCACACATGCATGCTAGCCGTTTCCGGCTCTAGGGGGCAGTGTTCTTCTCAGTTTCTAAGCCGAAGAGCCAGCACTGTCCGAAGACGTCTCTGTGGTCATGTGGCCGGCATGACTAAACATCGAAGGCGCACGGAGCGCTGTTACCTTCCCACCAAAGGCGGTCCCTATTTTTCTACTTGCATTTTTTATGTGCTTTCGAACTGCTAGGTTGGCAGAAGCTGGGACAAGTAACGGGAGCTCACTCCGTTCTGCGGTGCTAGGGATTCGAACCGCTGAACTGCCGACCTTTCGATCGACAAGCTCAGCCTGTTAGCCACTGAGCCAGCAAGTCCCCTTTTCACTAGACTAGACATACCCAATTCCTGCATTGAACATTTCGTTTTGGATCCATTTCCTGTTGCTTCTCAAATCTATCTCCCTCTCCCCTCCCCTCACCCTGTTAGTTTGCCTTTTTTGCATCCAACTCCTGGATTCAAGCTTTCTGCTAGCGATGGAAACATGTCCAACTTTCTCCTCATCCACCTCATGCATGAGAAAGTATTGCCAACAAAAACAATACATATGCCAATTTATTGCAGAGACTGTGTCCGTTAAAGCAGGTCGAAGCACTGTACTGTTCTCTGTCTCGGCTGCTTGCTGAAGGGCTGGGGTTGTTTTGGTCCTTGAGAGTTTAATTTTTGTTGAGAAAGCCATTTATAATTCTTGTAAGGAGTGTATCAGGAGTCCCACTTTGTCTTCAAAATTCGAGAATCTAGTCCTAAGGAAATTTATCTTGAGGAATGGCTTCTTGTATAATTTGCGTTGGAGGAGAAAACCAGAAAATGCTACCCTCTGGGAAGGAAGTGTAAATTTTTTTTTGGAGAAATTATGTTCTCAATTAGGAACTTGTAACCAGCATGAGAAATCATGACTAAGAGGAAAGGAAAAATAGAATGATTAAAGTGTTGTAAGCTGTTCTGAAAGTCCTATCTCAAATCCTATCATATCCCAAGATTTAAAATGGACACCTAACATCAAAAACGTCATTAAAAAAAAGCTCAACAAAGAATGTTCTTTCTGCACCAACTCAGAAAGCTCAAACTGCCCAAGGACCTGCTGATCCACTTCTACAGAGGAATTATTGAGTCTGTCATCTGTACCTCTATAACTGTCTGGTTCGGCTCTGCAACCCAACAAGAGAGACACAGACTTCAGAGGATAATTAGAACTGCAGAAAAAACAATGGCTACCAACCTGCCTTCCATTGTGGACCTGTATACTGCACGAGTCAAAAAGAGGGCTGTGAAAATATCTACAGACCCCTCGCATCCTGGACATAAATTGTTTCAACTTCTACCCTCAAAAAGACGCTATAGAGCACTGCACACCAGAACAACTAGACACAAGGACAGTTTTTCCCTAAATGCCATCACTCTGCTTAACAATTAATTCACACAACACTGTCAAATAATTTACTAAGACTGTATTACTATTATTCTTCTCTTCCTTACTAGTATCAATCTCTTCCCACTTATTACTATAACCATGTTGCTTGTATCTTTCAATTATATTGTTTTTATTTGTTTCCTAGTACAATTTGATAGTTTATTAGTAACCTTGACTATCACTAAGTGTTGTATCTTTTTATTCTTGATGAATGTATTTTATTCTCCTTAGGTACACTGAGAGCATATACACCTAAGACAAATTCCTTGTGTGTCCAATCACACTTGGCCAATAATATTCTATTCTATTCTATTCTATTCTATTCTATTCTATTCTATTCTATTCTTAGTGTGTTGGGGAGGTGAGTAGGAATATGAGTAAGAATATGAAGGTGAATATAACTGAGACTATTCTTACTAAGGCCTCAAAAGTACTTTTTTCAAAAGCCAACTGGATTTTTTTTCTTGGAATTTTTTTTTTTTACTTCTCATCCAAGAAGCTGTTTCAGTTCAGTTCCAAAGCACCTGAAGGCAAGACAAGAAATAATGGGTGGAAAGTAATCAAGGGGAGAAGCAACTTAGAATTAAGGAGAAATTTCTTAACAGTGAGAACAATTAACCAGTGCAATGGCTTGCCTTCAGAAGTTGTGGGTACTCCACAGTGGTAAAACCCAATTTTTTTTACTATCGGTTCTGTAGGCGTGGCTTGGTGGGTGTGGTGTGGCTTGGTGGGCATGGCAGGGGAAGGATACTGAAAAATCTCCATTCCCACCCCACTCCAGGGGAAAGATACTGCAAAATCCCCATTCCCTCCCCACTCCTGGGGGAAGGATATTGCAAAATCTCCATTTTCACCCCACTCAAAATTTCCACTACTGGTTCTCTAGAACCTGTCAGAACCTGCTGGATTTCACCCCTGGTGCTCCATCACTGGAGGCTTTCAAAAAGAGATTGGACATTTGTCTGAAATGGTATAGGATCTCCTTCTTGAGCAAGGGGTTGGACAGGAAGACCTTTAAAGTCCCTTCCAACTCTGTTATTCTGCTCTGTTCTGAATTAGAAATTTCCTGGGGAGACCAGTCTAGATATTTAACCATTTTGAACTTCTTTCTGAACAAAACCATGCCCATTAGACCTTGATAGAAATGTTTTCAATATAAATATTCAGTGATGATGTATTGTGTCTGATTGATAAGAAGTCATTTGCAAAGCTGAAAGCAATCATTTAATGGAAAATACCTTATTTTCCTCTTTAAATGTGACAAAGAGAATACAGATAGATCCATATGAAAAATATAAGCAACACTGCCCTAGACTAGTGACATGAATTGGCTTTGCATTCTTGTTGTCTAAGCATCAATGTCACTGATGTGCAGTTACCTCTGCTACACTTTTGCATTTGCAAGATTGTGTATGCCAGGGATCCATTTTTTCCTGCATGCTTCTATGATATTTTTCCGTGATATTTTTCAAGGTGTTTCCAGCCGGCTGCCGTTTCATATCTCAGTGGTGTACTGCAAGGGTGATATCCTTGCTGCTGGCAAAGGCATTTTCACTTGATCAACTTGCTGCCTCTGCTATCTGTAGCCCAACACAGATTCTGATTTGCACCAAAAAAAAAAAAAAACCCTTACATTGTGTAGTTCAGCCTTGCACTTCTGTCCCCCCCCCCTCACAGTCTCTCAGAAGTGCTTTGATTATTGTGATGCTATCTCCATCAAATCCAATTTAGTAAAAGTCCTTGTCATTAATCTACCTGCTTTTTATCTAATACACAATCTTTTTTTTTAACATCAGTTTGCAGGTTTATCTATCAAAGTTGTACTTCTGTATTGGTCAATTTGCAGGAATGTTAATCTCAGCTGCTTGAAAAGATTGACTTTAATTTTGACACAATTAAAGGAGATAGATAGATAGATAGATAGATAGATAGATAGATAGATAGATAGATAGAT
>WNWU01000063.1:2460201-2483551 GCA_012654045.1 Ptyas mucosa | reverse complement strand
GATAGATAGATAGATAGATAGATAGATAGATAGATAGATAGATAGATGATAGATAGATAAAAAGAGAGAGATAAATGGATACAGAGAGACAAAGAGGGAGAGACAGACAGACAGACAGAGACAGACAGAGACAGAGAAAGAGACAGCCAGACAGACACAGAAAGAGAGAAAGAGAGAAAGAGAGAGACAGAGACAGAAAGAACTGGAAGGAATAAACAGTAAGTATTTCTAATTTGAGAGACTACAAATTAAACTTCCATCTTCTTGGCGTGTTAAGAAGGAATTTTAGTAATAGCAATAGCAATAGCACTTAGACTTATACACCACTTCACAGTGTTTTACAGTCCTCTCTAAGCGGTTTACAGAGTCAGCATATTGTCCGTAACAATCTGGGTCCTCATTTTACCCACCTCGGAAGGATGGAAGGTTGAATCAATCTTGAGCCTGGTGAGATTTGAACTGCCAAATCGTAGGCAGCCGGCAAAAGTAGCCTACAGTACTGCATTCTAACCACTACGCCACCGCGGCTCATAATGTGGTGATTTTACTAGGTGGGCTAGATATTTGGACCAACTTTTAAGACAAAAGCGATGCCTTGGTCTTCCATTCCCATTCTTCAATGCCCCAAACAGCAAAATCAGTTCTAAAGCAAGCCTCTTAAAAACAGCCCTCTAAAGAATGATGAAGAACTCCGTGCAAATCTCCACATCAGGGGAGTGAGCATCAAAAGATATTATGCAACATGATTTGAACTACTCATGCAAACTAAAGGGATTACAGCTAATAGCGAATTACGTGAAGGAGTAATGGTCAGCAGTTCAATGATGGTATCAACAAAGCAGGCATTCAGTGTCAGAAAGACCAACGGCATGTTAAGGAAGCGAAGTAGCGATATTGAAAATAGAGATGTCAGTATAACAATGGCTTGATATAAATCAGTGGCGCAACTGTATCTGGGATATCGGACAAAGCTCTGGTTGCTGCAAAAAACATACTGGAACTAGAAGTCTAGAAGATGGCAATGAAGATGATCAAGAGGCTGGAATAGGGTCCTTAGGATGAAACATTGCAACCTTAGGGGCTTTTTTTTTTTTTTAATTTGATTTATATGCCGCCCTTCTCCGGAGACTCAGGGCGGCTTACAATGCGCTAAGCAATAGCCTTCATACTTTTGTATATTTATACAAAGTCAGCTTATTGCCCCCACAAACTGGGTCCTCAATTTACGTACCTTAGAAAGGATGGAAGGCTGAGTCAACCTTGAGCCTTGGTGAGATTCGAACCTGCAATAATTGCAGGCTCTGATGTTAATAACAGGGCTTTAGACCACTGTACTATCCAAGGCTCTTTTTTAGTCTAGAAGGGAGGGTCCCAATTGATTATGCATGGAGAGGTTAAAGTGGACAAGGAGAAGCTCTTTTCCTCTTCCCGAAATATTAGAACCAGAAGTCACCCTATGAAATTGAATGCTGGAAGAACCAAGATAGACACAATGATGTCTATGGAGATTCTCAGTCATCCAGGTTACAGTTGATTCAAAGGTGTTTTTTTCAAGAGGCAACTGGACTTCCTTGTTTTTTTCTTTGAAGATGGTTCGCTTCTCATCCAAGAAGCTTTTTTAGCTCTGACTGGATGATGGGGAATAAAAGGATAAGACACAATGATTTTTTAAAATCTTTTTAAAATTTATTTCTAATGCAGTGTGTGTATACACTTTGGAATTCATTACCACGATATGTGGGATTACTACCTTGACTGACTTCAAAAAAGTGTTGGACCAATTCATGGAAATCATGGAGATAAATGACTACTAGCCTTGATGGCAGTGAGATTATCTTTGAAGTTCATTTGTTGGGTTGATGGCCTTCAAAGATCATCAACCCATCAGATGTCATTGGTTGTCCCTGAGTGGTCTGGGGTACAATATAGCAGGACACTGCTTATGTTCTTATTTTGATTTTGATGTGCTTGTACATGTGATATCACTTGCCCTCCCATGCTGATGAAATTAGCACACATAGACACTATTTCCATTTAAGCTCATGCCTACTGCTTCAGTGACTCCATCCAGCCACCTCATTCTCTGCCGTCCCCTTCTTCTTTTGCACTCAATTATCCCCAGCATTAGGCTCTTCTCCAGTGAGTCCTTCCTTCTCATTAGGTGGCCAAAGTATTTGAGTTTCATCTTCAGGATCTGGCCTTCTAAAGAGCATTCAGGGTTGATCTCCTCTAGGACTGACCGGTTTGATCACCTTGCAGTCCAAGGGACTCGCAGGAGTCTTATCCAGCAGCATAGTTCAAAGGCCTCAATTCTTTGGTGCTCAGCTTTTCTTATGGTCCAACTTTCATAGCCATACATTGCAACTGGGAAAACCATAGCCTTGATTATATGCTGTCTTATTGGCAGGGTGATGTCTCTGCTTTTTAATATGCTGTCTAGATTTGCCATAGCTT
This sequence comes from Ptyas mucosa, assembly GCA_012654045.1. NCBI lineage: Eukaryota > Metazoa > Chordata > Lepidosauria > Squamata > Colubridae > Ptyas > Ptyas mucosa. Next base: position 2,481,097 of record WNWU01000063.1, on the reverse strand, counting down.
TCCTCCCAAGGAGCAAACGTCTTTTAATTTCTTGACTGCAGACCCCCTCTGTGGTGATCTTGGAGTCCAGGAAAATAATATCCGTGTATGGACTCTTAAATTTTTTTTATTTTTTTTTTTTATTAAATTTATATACCGCCCTTCTCCCCGAGGGGACTCAGGGCGGTGAACAGCCATAAATAAAAAACATATGTACAAAATTTAAAAACCAAATAAAACCGAATTAAACATTGGCCCCAATACTTTAAAATCCCAATTTACAATATTAAAACATTAAAATATTAAAACCCCCAAATTAAAATTTTTTCAATTCAAAATTTCTAAAATTCTTTTACGACGGAAGGGGAAAAGGGAAGAATTAGGCCAGGCCCGCCTGGTGGAACAGGAAAGTTTTTAACTCACGGCGGAAGGCACGAAGATCCGGGATCCTCCGTAACTCTGGGGGGAGCTCGTTCCAGATAGTGGGTGCCCCCACAGAGAAGGCTCTCCCCCTGGGGGCCGCCAGCCGACATTGTTTGGCCGACGGCACCCGGAGGAGCCCCTCTCTATGGGAACGTACCGGTCGGTGGGAGGCAATTGGTGGTAGTAGGCGGTCCCGTAAGTACCCGGGTCCTAAGCCATGGAGCGCTTTAAAGGTGGTAACCAACACCTTGAAGCGCACCCGGAAGACCACCGGGAGCCAGTGCAGCTCGCGCAGGAGGGGAGTAACATGGGAGCGCCATGTCGCTCCCATCACCACCCGCGCGGCCGCACTCTGCGCCAGTTGGAGCCTCCGGGTGCTCCTCAAGGGGAGCCCCATGTAGAGAGCATTACAATAGTCCAGGCGAGAGGTGACGAGGGCGTGAGTGACCGTGTGTAACGAGTCCCGATCCAGAAAGGGACGCAACTGGCGGATCAGGCGAACCTGATGAAAAATCCTCCCGGTCACGGCCGTCAAATGCTCCTCAAAAGACAGCCGCGAATCCAGGAGGACGCCCAAGTTGCGCACCCTCTCTGCCGGGGCCAATGATTCACCCCCGATAGTCAGCGATGGTACCAGCTGGCTATATCGGGACGTCGGAAACCACAGCCACTCGGTCTTGGATGGGTTGAGTCTGAGCCTGTTCCTCCCCATCCAGATCCGCACGGCCTCCAGACACCGGGACATCACTTCAAGGGCATCGTTGGGGTGGTCTGGGGTGGAGATGTACAGCTGGGTGTCATCAGCGTACTGGTGATATCTCACCCCATATACTCTTCCCCCTCCCCCCCCTCTGATTTTCCCCTTGAGCAAGAGTCCCAAATTCCCCTTTTGGTGCTCTCCAGTTTCCATACTCCTGCAAGGATTTTGAGTTTAAAAAAGGAGAATTAGATACCTGAGTCTCACCTTGAATGACCTAAAAAAAATTGCCTTCTTCCATTAATCCTATCTGTCAATCACAGCGCAGTCCCAAAGTAATCTTGAAAACTGAGATATACCGGTACTTTGCAGGCTTAATTTATTTTCCTCACTTGTAGCTCATTCAACATTCTCAGTGCTGAAAATACTTTTAAAAAAATAAGTTTGTCATATTACACAATTGTGTCTTTCAACAGATTTCAGGGATGATTTGTTGGCTGGACAGCAACATTTTTTTTTTGTTTTGTTTTGCTTTATGACACAAACAAATGCAATTGCATTTCTATTTGTATTAAATTTTAATCATTTGCTTCACTGCCCATAATACACTTGCTCATTTTGTCTTTTATTTAATCTTCCTAAGGTGCAAATCACCTTACATTTAGCATAGCCGTGCTGAAAGGCTTAAAATTAGGAAAACTGATAATGTAGCAGGCTATTAATTTTGTCTTTTTTTAAAAAAAGAACTGAGATTGCACACTTCGTTCGGTCTGATTTTCATGGCAGACTGCTGTGTTGGATGTGTGTTGTTGGAAACGTTGAATGTGTTGTCAACATGCAGTGGAAAATGAATGCAGTCTGGTGATGGAATAAAATGAAATTCAAAGGATGGAAATGGTAGAGAGGAGGCAGAGGAAGTGACATCTGAGAATACTTTGGGATTTTTGTTTCTGTATTTTTTTAAGATTTCATAAGGAAAATTTTCCTCATGTACTTATTGGCATGAGTAAATGACTGATGAATTTTGTTTTCTTCAAAACCTATTAAAATTATAGTATACTAAGATAGATAGATAAGCGCTCTGGTGGCTCAGTAGACTAAGGCAGTTATTAACATCCACTTACATCTGCTGCCTGCAATTACTGCAAGTTCAAATCCCACCAGGCTCAAGGTTGACTCAGCCTTCCATCCTTTCTAAGGTAGGTAAAATGAGGACCCAGATTATGGGGGCAATAAGCTGACTTTGCATAAAATATACAAAAGTATGAAGGCTATTGCTTAACGCATTGTAAGCCGCCCTGAGTCTCCGGAGAAGGGCGGCATATAAATCAAATTTTAAAAAAAGATAGATAGATAAGATAGATAAGATGATAGATAGATAGATAGATAGATAGATAGATAGATAGATAGATAGATAGATAGATAGATGGATGGATGGATGGATGGATGGATGGATGGATGGATGGATGGATGCATGGATGGATGGATGCATGGATGCACGGATGCACAGATGATGGAAAGATGGATGGACAGATAGATAGAGAGTAAGGATAGAGAAATAGAGAGATGATAATAGTGACATAGAGATAGATGGAGAGAAAGATGATAGAGATACAGATACATAGAGTGTCAACCTTCGAAATATGCTTTTGCTGTTGCAACCATTTTCACTTCTTAGCTTGCCAATGAACCAGGATGGAGGGAAGTGGGAAATAGAATGTAGGCTCCAGACAGCAAGAGGACAGCCGTGAGAACCAAGGACACTTCAGCAAGTGTTTGCCAGAGCCAAACACTTGAGTCTCATAACAATATCATGAGACTCAATTGGACAGTGTGACCCAGTCTAATGGGGGTGGGGGGTGGGGGGTGGGGAGGGAAAGTCTATACTTTAACTATGTGGGTTTGTGTAGGAAATAGCTAAATCTGTTTTTGCTTTTATCTGTGCCAAAATGATATACTCAATAAAGCTTTGCAATAATAGATTAGATCGTCTTGGCCATGTTTGCTTTGGTTGGGTTTGTCCATCAGAACCTTGACATAGAGAGAAAGATAGAGATGGTAGAGATATAGAGATAAAGATAGATAGTTGTGCATTCTTACTTTGCCATGTTAATGTACTAACATAATATTTCAGTCCTAGTGTTGCATACTTTTTCATACTCTAGAACCGTGATGGCAAACCTGTGGCATGCATGCCGGAAGTGGCACACAGAGCCATCTCTCTGGGCATGTGAGCCATCACCTGTTGCTCTTCTGAGTTTTGGCACACCAGGCAGATGGTCTTCACGCATGAGGGAGCACCAAAAACGGAAGAGCAGCCGCCCAGTGCGCATGTGCTTGCTTGGAAGATGATCTTCCAGTTTCTGGCATGCACACATGCACCGGGCAGCTGGTCTTCACACGTGAATACATGCCAGAAACTGGAAGTCCAGATGGCCGGTGCACATGTGTGTGCCGAGAACCAGAAGAGCAGCCGCCTGGCGCGCACATGCCAAAAATGTTCGGTGCTGAAAAGGTTCGCCAACACTGCTCGAGATACATGATACATCTATTGCAACATTGATTAACTATTTAAGTCATTATTAACTCTCAACTTTAGACAATTTGATAGAAATATCCTGAGGTTGTTATTTTGGTTGCTTTTTTAAAAAGGTTACCAGCTTCCTGCTACATCTTACTTACTTTACAATACAAATGTCCTTTAAAAAAAAGACACGTTGCTTTCTAGTTATTTTAGGGAACTGTAATCTGGATGATACGAAATAGCCTCATCCCTTTTGAGAATTTACATTCCCCAATCACTTCTTCAAGCTGTTGTAGTTCTTTAATAGCCATCCACAAGTTCATCTTCCCTATTCCCCAATTCCCATTTTCCATACACAAGAGTTAATGAGGTTATAATTTTATAATTAAAGTAGATCATTTTAATTTCTCCGATGACTCTTTATTAGGATAATATTGTGAAGAGGAGGGCTTTCATTTGTTGCTATATGCGATCGCTCGTCTTTTGCGGAATTTGCATCTGTTACTGAAGGCCTAAATAGTTAAAAACAATAAATGTCCCAGTTTGCGACAATCTAAATCTAAAGAAAGATTTAAGTGTCTTCTGTGATTTTGGGATGTGGAAAGATGGTTTACATAATAGGCATAATAAAATGTCTAACTGCTTAAGACATAAAAGACATTTTTGGTTATCAATAGGGACAACAAAGCCATCCGCTATAAACACCTGATGATCTAAAAGCCACAACTTTGGGTTGGAATTTGGACTCAAAAATTGCAGGGTTTGGGACACCACACCTATCTGTCAATTGTAACCTCCTAAAACAGCTGTATATTTCCCCCAAAATCTTACAGAATCTTCTGCCAGGAAACACAGCTGTCTTAAAAACACGTAGGCAAGGTCTACATCAGTGGTGGGTTGCCCCCAGTTCACACCAGTTCTATGGAGCCAGTAGTAAAACCGGAGGGAGGCTCCACCCACCGACCCCGATATCATCAAAATACTTCTGCGCATGTGCAGAAGCTCTGCGCTTGCCCCACTGCGAATCGGTAGTGAAGTTAAGTAGAAACCACCCTGGTCTACATTCCTTTTTCTGGAATTGCATCTAGCCATCACAAAATCCTACTGATACCATTAAACTCAAGCTACGTTTTCACGATTTTTGACTTTTCTCAGAGTATAATCTCCTTCAGATGCATTACTTACTACTTCATGAAGTATACTGTAAAGTCCTTAAAATACACTTAAAGTACAGCAAGTTGAAAGGACATGTTTTCTGACTTATTCACAAGTCGTCAACATATTGACAACTAATGTGAAGGGTGTATTGTCATCGTCATCATCATGATGATCAAAACGTCTTTATTTTGGGTCATTGTTAAGGAATAATTTATATTCACTAGTTACTAATGCAAGAAAGAGCTATGTTATAACCTTAATGCTAAAGCAGTAGAAAGGAAAAGATTGAAGGACCTTCCATTCTACAGCTACCGTGTTTCCCTGAAAATAAGACCCTGTCTTATATTTTTTTGAACCAAAAATAAGCACTTGGCCTTATTTTCAGGGAGGTCTTATTATTTTGGAGTGCGTGGAGCAGGGATGAAATGCTCCCGGTTTGGACCGGATCGCCTGATCCGGTAGTGATGGTGGGTGGTGGTTTGGAGAACCGGTAGCAAAAATCCCTGCCCCCCTCCCATGCCAAGTTGAGCCACGCGATCATCAGAGAGTTTTTTTTTTAACTTTTAAAAGCATTTTTTCTTTGGCCGAAAAAGAAAAATGCTTTTAAAAGAAAACAAAAGCCTCTGACGATCAGGCAACTCAGCTGGGATCGTCAGAGCCTTTTAAAAGCATTTTTTTTCTACAACCTCTTTGGCCAAAGAGGTTGGTCTTCTGAGTGCGATTCAAGGTGTTGGTTACCACCTTTAAAGCGCTCCATGGCTTAGGACCGGGATATATACGAGATTGCCTTCTGCCACCAACAGCCTCCCACTGGCCAATACGTTCCCACAGAGAGGGGCTCCTCAGGGTGCCATCGGCCAAACAATGTCGAGTGGCAACACCCAGGGGGAGAGCCTTCTCTGTGGGGGCACCAGCCCTCTGGAATGAGCTGTCCCTAGAGATTCGTACGATCCCCGACCTGCGTACCTTTCGCCGCACCCTGAAGACTCTTTTATTCCAACAAGCCAGGCTGGCCTAATAGGAATTTTAAATTGGATGTTTGTTAGTTTTTAATTTCATGGGCCAAATTTTATATATTTGTTTTTAAATTGTTCTTAAATTTTGTGGTTTATACGTGTTTTAATATGGCTGTACACCACCCTGAGTCCTTTGGGAGAAGGGCGGTACAGAAGTTCAATAAAATCTAAATCTAAATCTTTTAAAAGTAAAAAAAAAAAAATGTTGGCCATGCCCACGCAGTCACAATACCCCCCCCCCCAAACCAAGCCATGCCCACAGAACCGGTAGTAACAAATTTTACATTTCACCACTGGTGTGGAGCAAGACGGGGCTCCTCTTGCTGTCTTTCCTGATTTCCAGCTCTTTCTCCCTAACCCTAACCAGAGGAAATGGTGGAGACCGGCTGCGCATGTGGTTAAATATTTTTGGAAAGGGCTTATTTTCAGGGGACAGTTTATTTTTGGGGGAGGGCTTATTTTTGGGGGATTTTTGGGGAAACACGGTACTAAATTCTAATAGTGTGTGTGTGTGTGTGTTGTGTGTGTGTGTGTAGAAACATAGCAAACTCATGACATAGAAAAGCCCCAGTCATTCATTGAGTCTGCTCTTTGAGTTTGTTTGCTTCTTCTTTTTAATGTATTCATTCTTTTTCATTCTTTTTATACTTTTTAAATTTTTGTTGGATGACGGACATTGATTTATCCCGAACATGTTTCAAATCATGCCCTGATATTTTTTTTTCTTTTTCAAGCCCACCATGTTTTGTATTTGACACGCTCTATTTCAAGCCCCCCAAAAAATAGTGACTCCGAATAACCTCTATAGATAGATTTTTTTTCTCTTTGATTAGTAAATGACATAAACTCCAAGGATAACAAGCAGCATTGCATAGTGGCAATAAGGAGAATAGCTGAATAACTTGCTTAACTTTATTGGATTTGTCTTCAAATATTCAAAATAAACTAAATTGACAACGTCAGGACAGTTATGGAAGGCACAAACAAAGTTAGCTAAAAGACAACATAATAATCAGAAGATGCTAAAAGTCTTGCTTAAGTGACACACATACCAAAGCGAGCACCTGAACCAGAGGTGGGTTTCAGCAGGTTCTGACCAGTTCTCGAGAACCGGTAGCGGAAATTTTGAGTAGTGCAGAGAACCGGTAGTAAAAATTCTGACCGGCCCTGCCCCCATCTATTCTCTGCCTCCCGAGTCCCAGCTGATTGGGAGGAAATGGGAATTTTGCAGTAACCTTCTCTTGGATTGGGGAGGGAATGGGGATTTTATAGTATCCTTCCCCTGCCACGCCCACCAAGCTACGCCCAACAAACCATGCCACGCCCACCAAGCCACACCCACCGAACTGGTAGTAAAAAAATTTGAAACCCACCACTGACCTGAACCCACAAAATGCAAAGCACGTGCAGCCCCCGTGCACATGCCCCACCCTGTGCATGCTTGCCCCCTCACATGCGCCCCACCCCTCACGCAAGCACAGCAGAAACCAGGAAACCAGCTGGCCAGTGGGAGGCCCGCATGCATGCGCAGCAGAGCTAAACTGGAACAATGGTTCGTGTGCCCACAGAGAGGACGTGGTGTGCCACCTCTGGCACGCGTGCCATAGGTTCCCCGTCACAGAGCTATATGTCTTGATTGCAAAGTAGTATCATTGGAATTTATCCATCCGTACAAGCTCCCAAAACTGGTCATGCTTTATATCGATCTTTATCCCTAAATATTACCTTTAAAGATGCAAAACCACAATACTCTTATACTGCATTCCACGCTTCCTTCTTCCACCAAAGCAATTTACAGAACTGATGTCAATGCTAGAGTGTGACACAAACCAGTCTTTTATCCTGTGGCTTTTAAATAAGCCAACGCTCTTGATAGTGTTGTAGAGAATGAAGGCAAATAAGTTCTGCTTCTTTAGAATAAATGTGGCATTTGATAATATAATATATTTGTAATGTGGGAATCAGGAGAAGAATCCCTAGTGTAATTTCATTCTGTTGAGAACAATAAAGTGTCTTGGTGAAGAGCTTACCCCTGTGGTCACAGAATAAATTGAATATGACTCTCATATAAAGACTATTGAGCACAATTCCACGGGAGTTCATTGTTAACACTGTGAGGAATGCAAAGACTTTAGCGCTCTATACAAAGTAGCTTTCCGAATTTTGTTTGGGTGCGCCCTATTTTTAAAAGAGTGAATGGAAAACACTTGGCAATTTAGCAGATGCAATAATTACAACAATTACCATTGGGGGGAAAAAAAAGAAGTCATTAGCTTTTTGAAATATGAAACGGAGCATTTTTCTAGAAGTCAAAATGTTTCGCTATTTCATGCCACAACGTTGGGTTTTCATGGGATCCTGGGGTACTGAAGTTTTCTTTTCAATAAGACTTGAATAACTTCAGGCTAGAGCAGGAGTAGCATACTAAAAAGCAGAGACATCACCCTACCAACAAAAGTGCGTATAGTCAAGGCTATGGTTTTCGCAGTTGCAATGGATGGCCGTGAAAGTTGGACCATAAGAAAGGCTGAGCGCCAAAGAATTGAGGATTTTGAACTCTGGTGCTAGAGAAGACTCCTGCGAGTCCCTTGGACTGCAAGACGATCAAACCGGTCAGTCCTAGAGGAGATCAACCTGGACTGCTCTTTAGAAGGCCAGATCCTGAAGATGAAATTCAAATACTTTGGCCGCCTAATGAGAAGGAAGGACTCACTGGAGAAGAACCTAATGCAAAAGAAGAGGGCAAAAGAAAAAGGGGACGATAGAGAGAATGAGGTGGCTGGATGGAGTCACTGAAGCAGTTGGTGTGAGCTTAAACGGACTCTGAGGAAGGTAGAGGACAGGAAGGCCTGGAGGAACGTTGTCCATGGGGTCGCGATGGGTTGGACATGACTTCGCAACTAACAACAATAAGAGTAGGGGTATCAAATGTAAGGCCTGGGGTCCAGATCTGGCCTGCTTAGATCTGGCCTGCAGGGCTGCCCTAGAAACAACAAAGGACTGATCTGCAGTGCCTCTGCCAAAGAAAACGCAGGGAGTGTGGCTCTCTTGAGCTCCGTTTTTACTGGCAGAGGGTTGCAGGAGGCCATCACAGCTGAAAATGGAGCTCATGTGGGCCGTGGGCAGCATTCCCAAGCTCCATTTTTGCTGACAGAGGGTTGCAGGAGGCTGTCACAGCCAAAACAAAGCTCGGGAGCCTGTTTTCGCTGGCAGAGTGCTCGGGCCACCAAAGGCACCAACACAAGTGACATTGAGCTGGCTATGAACACTCTGGCCATGCCCCCCTAGCCCCCCCAAGGTCAAACACAACCCTGATGTGGCACTCAATGAAATTGACACCCCTGGGCTAGAGAATAACCACTAATTCCCCAGTTATTCTGGAGGCACCAAGACAGATTTACAGATCCTGCTGCTGACCATTGGTAGGTCCAGAGACACCCACCAGGAGAGATGCATCAGATTGCAGCCAACTCTGCCCATGTTTTTGAAGATTTCCTACTTGCAACATGAAAAGTCATCTTGTTTCTCCTCTGGGTTTGCTGGGCCTTGAATAAAATAAGCTTTAAAGGGAAGTTCAGAGATCTTATTCAGGTCAAACCCTTTTATATTGCGCAAGATCCCTACTCCATAATCCCTCATTATTTTACACATCCTTTTTAAAAGACTTTTTCTTAATACGTATTGCAAGCTTCTCCCATTTCTTTATCTCATTCATTACATTTCTGTACTCTGAAAACATAGATTCATATAACAACGGCATTGGAAGAGGCTACCGAAGACACGGGAGCCAACTCCCTGGTCTATGCAGAAGTCCAAATTTAAGCATCCCTAACAGATGGCTGTCCAGCTTTTGCGTGCAGACATCCAGGAAAGGGAGCCCATCAGCTCTTTCAGTAATTGGTTCCACTGCTGAACTGCTTTTTCTGTCAGGCTATTCCCCCCACAACAGAACTTATTATTAAGCCAAGTTTCTTCTAAGGGGACAAAGGCATTTTCCCAAGACTTTGAATTGGCATGCACTGGTACAATTTCCCCACCGTTATTGGAAAAAGCACATGCAAAGAATGGCAGAATGAGAAAATCCTGTTTTTGCAGGGAAGAAACCTAGGCACAAAACAACATTCCGTAGGCAGATGCTTCGTGCTAAGCCTCTCCATTGGCTGGCTTAATTCATTCTTACATTCCTATGGAATGTTAAAAGAAAGAAAGCCTCCATGGTGTTGGAAGAAAATATCCAGCTGGTTCAGTTCCAAGCTGGGAGAAAGACACTGGAAACATGGAGGCTGATTGGAAAGAGGGTTTAATGGTGAACAAGACCACCAAGCACATGGTCCTGGTTCGGAATGGGACTTTTTGGCTCGAACCCTTCTCCTTGCCTGTTTCGCCTCGAGGTTTTCACCTCTGGGTTATTAGCCACAAACTTTTCTCCTCGGTTGGCCCTCTGTCAGTCTTTCACCCCGGCACAACGGCCATGGCCACTCCCTCCCAGGCGCTTTGCTGCAGCCCATACACAGAAGGAGTTTTTGTCCTAGGTTTTTTGACACCTGGGACTGTTAGGGCCCAACAAATCAGGTAGAGGGGGAAGGAAGGAAGGAACAGCCTTAGTGAAATGGGAGGGAGAAGGACTGGGAGGAACTTCCACAAGTGGTGGGTTCCTCCCGGTTTGGCCCAGTTCCGCCGAGCCAGTAGTGGTGACGATATGACATCACCGAACCAGTTCTACTGGCTGCTGTATGGGGTCATAGCCAACCTTGTAGGTTTTCTGAGTCAAGCTTGGTTGAAGTTTGCTGGGTGATGCAATGTCCCCAGGTGATTTTGCAATCTGGTGAGCTCTGCTGCTAGATAATCCTATTACGTCCTGGTGTGTCACGTCTTGATCCCTGATCACCCTGGAGCTGATGGTCTTTTGTTTTATAGGTAGGCTGGCCCAGTCCTTCTTAATGGGCACCAATATCTGCTGGGGGGTTGGGACCTGCTTTCCGTCTTTAAAAACATGTTTCTCCTTTTTAATATTTCTCAAAATATTTCATTCTTCTAGGAGAGGTGGTTTCCCTCAATGGGATCAAAGCTTGGGTTTTTGTTTTTTTTTTTTTTTGCCCTTAGCTATTGTTTTGCTATTGGGATACGGGAGACCAATTTCTGTTTAGCATGAGTAAACGTTACACATACTAGAGTACAACTGTGAGACAACCCACTTACTCTCAGATCATCTTGGTGCAACAGGGTTGCTACAGTTAGATAATTCAGCCAATTGAGTTCTGACTCAGCAGCACAAGCAGCAGAGGTGGAATATCTGTCAATTCCAGGCTGCAAGCAAAGCACGAGAGCCTACAGACAGACTAGTTCTCCCTGGCACAGTTTCCAGGGGTGAAATCTAAAATTTGTTATTACCGGTTCTGTGGGCGTGGCTTGGTGGAGGGGATAATGTGACTGGGTGGGCATGGCCAATTTTTTTTTTTTACTTTTAAAACCATTTTTTACATGTAAAACCATGTAAAAAAAAAATGCTTTCAAAAGGCTCTGACGATCCCAGCTGAGTTGCCTGATCGGCTGGGATCGTCAGAGCTTGGATCGTCAGAGTTGGGATCGTCAGAACCATTTAAAAGGAAAAAAAGTTTTTTTTTCTTTTAAATGGCTCTGGCCATCCAAGCTGAGTTGCCTAATTAGCAGGCAACTCAGCTGGGATCATCAGAGCTGGGATCATCAGAGTTGGGATCGTCAGAGCCATTTAAAAGAAAAAAAAAAGGTTCTGATGATCGCGCGGCTCAGCTGGGCATGGGGGGCGGGGGCAGGGATTTTTGCTACCGGTTCTCCGAACTGCCCACCGCCATTGCTACCTACTCGCCCAAGCCAGTCCGAACCAGGAGCATTTCACCCCTGACAGTTTCTATCCACAGTTGTCTTTCCCCACTGAATAAAGATGATGTAGAGTTATTAAACCTTTGTTCAATTATTTCAAGTTATTAAAAAGGTTTAAAAAAAAGATTCCAATGATCACAGCTGTGGCACACAATCGTCAGAACCTTTTTGTTACCTTTTTAAACATTTTTAACTACCGGTTCCAGAGAACCGGTAGTATAAAATGCTTTAAAAAGTTTTTTAAAAGGTTCCCAAGATCATGCACCACAGTTGATTCCCTCCCCCCGCACTGTTCTACTTACCTTCCCATGCTTCCTTTTGGCACGTACTGTGCATGTGTGCACTCAGTACACGTGTTTGGTGCACACTGTGCATGCATGCGCACTTGACGCCCAGCGCACATGCGCAGCCACCGAACCTTTAGCAAACCGGTTCAGATTTCACCACTGAATTAAAGGCATATAGTTCAAGTTGGACTTGGTGAAGTTTTCATAAATCCACTGCAAGAAATGTATACCGAACGATCCTGAAATTAGGCTGCTTATAGCTAAGGCTCCAGATAACCCTTATAGATAAAGTTGGTTGTAGATAAGGAAATAGGTTAAGGACAGTCGTCGGTGAAAATGCTTTCCTAGAAAAGAGCAGTACCTACCTAATCAATATTCTCATCCACATCTGGAAAGTGCCTGTGGATCTGCTTCTGAAAGAAATGCCTCTACAAGCTGTAATTAGAAACAGATGTGATTGTCCCACCTGAAATGTAACAGTGAAGGAATGCTGAGCCAAGCCTAAATAGATAAGTAAGATGTATACATATATTAGAGAGGGTTGCAGCTCTATTGAGGGTTGGGGATCAGGAAGATAAATCTATCTCAGCATCTACTTCTGTCCTACTATTGCAGCACCATTGAGAGTGTCCTGACATACAGCATTCTTGCATGGTATGGGAGCAGCTCTGTAGAGGACAAAAAAAGCTCTACAGAGAATCATTAAAACTGCCCAGAATATCATCGGACTCCAGCTACCAGCCCTGGATGACATCTTTGAATCTCGCTGTTTGAGGAAGTTGCATAACGTTCTCAGAGACTCTTCCCATCCTGCTTACAATCTTTTTGGACTGTTGCCTTCTGGCAGAAGATACAGAACAATTAAAACTCGGACCACACGTTTCCTGAATAGTTTTTATCCCAGAGCTATAATTGCACTCAACAATGAACTAAAGGGCCACCATCAGTGAGCTATTGGACAGCATTACTTGGTCTGTTGTGTGGATGTTTGGGTGACTTAGGGGTGGGGAATTGTGGTGGGTGGGAGTGTGTTTGGGGATTGTTATGTGTGTTGGACCTGGTCTTTGGGTGTTAAGTGAATTTCGTTGTATGGGTATACTGTGTATACACGTACAATGACAATAAAGTTATTATTATTATTGGAAAATGAAACAATAAAGGTTATATGAAGCATAGTTGCAGTGCAAATCAGGTATTTGAACCTCTCACAAGCAAGTCCATAGAAGTGATTAAAATGCTTCAAGTCAAAAGGTTTTAACCCTTAACCACAGATGTACTATTTTGGCTATATTATTACAGACATAAGGTCATAATGACCGCTCTAGCTGTTGGCCATAGTCCAGGTAATTACACTACAATATTGTGACTAGTGGTTCTGGATCTATTGCTTCCAAAAGGTGCAGAAGACCATTTGAATGTGTTTTGGCCGTATAAATAATTGCACAATGTAGATTGTTACCTGGTCATCAATTTCATTGGGAGCTTCATCATTGCTGATGTCAGAATTGGCGGCCGCTGTGGGTTCCTCATCGTCCATTACAAAATTTTCATTGCAATCTGATTCCTTCCTGTCCTTCCTTCTTGTCCTTCCTTCTTTTCTTTCTTTCTTTCCTTCCTTCCTTCCTTCCTTCCTCCCTCCTTCCCTCCCTTTCGCTCTCTCTCTTTCCCTCCCTCCCTCTTGTATTTCTTTGTATAACATTTGCAATTTATATTTTGCTAACTTTTTTTTATTTCCTAAACTCTGGGCTTAACATATTTCACCAATAATCTACCTTTTTCATCAATTTATGTTCATATTTATTTATATTTATGCACACATGATAGGTAGAGGGAATGGTGGCCTAGTGGTTAATATGCAGAGCTTGTTGACCAGAAGGCTGGCAGTTTGAGACTGAAGTATCATGTGACAGAGGGAGCTCCTGATCCTTGCTCCAGCTCCTCCCCACCTAGCAGTTTGAAAGCATGCAAATGCAAGTAGATAAATAGGTACCATTTCAGTGGGGAGGCAACAGCATTCCATGCACCTCGACGTATAATCATGCTGGCCATAGGAGCCTTTTTAGATAATGCTGGCTCCCTCGGCTAGGAAACAAATATGAGTGCTGCCCCCTAGAGTCAGACACAATGGTACAGGGGGAAAACTTTCATCTTTTTTTTAAAAAAAGCTCATATTATGTACTTAAAAGTAATTTTAGCTACTCAATTAGTTCACCCAGTTGACAAAAATAACTGTACCACTAAAACCATTTTATGGAAATATTGATGCCACTTTCTGCTATTGTTTGACTAATGTATTTATCATAAAATGCAGCTGGAACTCGGAGGTTTAGTCAGTTCCTACAAGTACAATACTGTCACTGAAGATTTGAGAAAATACTTTGTCTGTTCTTCTTAATGAACCGTAGCAGGCTGAGCTCAGGGGCCAGTGGCACTGTCAGTGGTTTGCCATCATTAAGTTTACTGAGCTGAAGGTTACATTTATTTTTATGCAAATGCAATAAAAAGGCACAATTCTGTGATTATAAAGCTGTTCCCTGAATAGAAGGTAACATTGAGTCTTTAAATATTAATAAGCAAATCCACAAGTGATGCTTAAATAAAATAGGCCAATTTGCAGATATATGTTTTACAGTAGATCCCCTGCCACCACTTAAGAGGCTGCTTGATAACGCAAAGCTCCTAGTGACTTAATTACACATGTCAATGAAGGATACAATCCTATATTTCAGATACTCCAACTGGGAAGCATTCAGATATTGGGGAAGGCTTCTCCATCAGAGATACGCTGAAAATGCAAGAACATGTCATCGGAAATATATCTCATGCTTGAAATGTGTTTGTGTGATGACCTGGGGCAAGGCGTGGAGGCAACACAGTCAGCTGATAATTTAAAACTCCCCTTCATTGCTGCAACTTTCCTCCAAATGTTCCCATGTTTATGGCAAGTCCCAGAACAAAGCGCTCACATACACACCTCCAGCAGCCTCTGGCTGCAAGTAGTCCAGCAAAATGCTGTTAGCGCAACAGCTTCAAGGTAAGAAATCCAGTGGGGCAAGGGAACAAGTCAAGGAGTCCCACGAAGCAAAGGAACAAGGCAAGGAGTCCAGGAAGCAAAGGAACAAGGCAAGAAGTCCAGCAAACTCCAGATATCAGCAATGGCACACAAAACTCCACAAATTCAGTGTTTATTCCCAACAAGCACCCCTCCCCACAGTGTCTCCTTAAGTCTCAGTCTCCAGGTGTGCCTTGTGAAGAGGGATGCTCTCCTCTAGAGTCATTGGGTCAGCCTGTGCTGTTCTCACCTCCTCTCCACTCTCCATGCTCAGGGATCAGGAGGGAGAAGTCCTTTCTCGTTGCCTGAGTTCCGTCGCTCCTCACCTCCACTGCCTGTCCTCTCTTCCCCCCTCTCTCAGTCATCTTGCCCCTCTTCTTCCCTGCTGGCAAGCTATCCCAAGCCTGAGGGACCCAGGGCTGCATCATCCTACTCCTCCCTGCATTCCTCCAAAACCATAAGGCCTCTCCCTTGACCACCAGGTTCCGATGGGGCCGTGACTCAGCCCAAACTTCCCATTCTGTATTTGCGGTGGGGATAGCAATGAAGGTAGTAGTGTTAAGAAGCCACCTCATCCAGAAAAATGGCAAGAGGTGAATTTATGAAGAAGCACACAAGTGATAAATAAATAGATGTGTGTTAAAATATTCTAACTGAATGTAGGGAAGACCAATACTTCTTCCACTTTCAATTTTCCCCAGTTTGGTATGATAAGATCACAAGATTTAGTTGAAATGCTAGCAGCAAATAAATCAACAATCTGTGATATCAGGGAACTTGGTATGATGCAGTTTGCGCAACTTTGCAATTATAATTTTTTTAGTTCTATCGAGGAGCCATTGATCCATAATCCTTTGATTGAAGTCCAGTTGAGTAGGCTGAGCAATTATTTTGTATTTCAAAGGACTGTTCCTTATTTGATGCATCTTTTGAACTTTCCTCTTTGACATTGTCATGGCATAAGTCCTAGTTACTTGAAACACCAGCTATGTCCCATAGTATCTGCCTGGCCAAATTGATCTGGCATGGTTGACATGCTCCTACTCCCTTTGATGTAATTGTACCATCTATAGGGAGCTTAGAAGCACACTTTCTCTGTAGCAGCACCTGCCCTTTGGAACAAAGTTCTCCCTAGATCTGAATGACACCCATTCTGATGATGTTTCAAAGAGCTGGAAGACTGGCTCTTCTCCCAAGCATTTGATGAGGATGAGTCAAACCTTCATGGATTGTGTCCATTGGTTTCCCTTTTTCTTCTTATCTGGGTCTTATCCCCTTTATCATCTTATATGGTTTGTCATGCAGTCAGCAAGAAGTTCAGACTGGATTTGGCATTTTTATCCACCTATCTGGTCCTTCTCAAGGACCTAGGACAGGCAGAAGCCTTTCATTTAGATGCAGATACAGATTAACAGAGTTGGAAGGGACCTTGTAGGTCATCCAGCCCAACACCCCACCCAAGCAGACCGTACACCATTTTTGACAGATGGCAGTCCAGTCTCTTCTTGAAAGCTTCCATGGTTGAAGCTCCCACAAATTCTGAAGGCAGTTTCTGTTCCAAGGGTTGTTTGTTCTTACTGTCAAAAAATTTCTTCTTATTTCTAGGTTGAATCTCTCCTTGTTCAGTTTTCATCCATTATTCCTTGTCTGGCCTCAGGTGCTTTGGAAAATAGCTTGACCCCCTCCTCTCTGTGGCAGCCCCTCAAATATTGGAACACTGCTATCATGTCTCCCCTGCTCCTTCTCTTCACTGGACTAACCATGCCCAGTTCCTGCAACCGTTCATTGTATATTTTAGTCCCCAGTCCCCTAATCATCCTGCTTGCTCTTCTCTGCACTTTTTCTAGAGTCTCAACATCTTTTTTTATAGTGTGGTGACCAAAACTGGATGCAGTATTCTAGATGTGGTCTTACCAAGGCTTTATAGAGGGGTATTAGTACCTCAGTTGATCTGTATCCTTCACTAGACTAGCCATGCCCAGTTCCTGCAATGATGTTTGATGATGTTAAAGTTACGTATTGTTGAAGGAGGTAAGCTGTTATTATTTTTTTTTCTCCCTCTCCCTCTCCCTCTCCCTCCCTCCCTCCCTCCCTCCCTCCCTCCCTCCCTCCCTCTCTCTCTCAAATATTTTATTTGTGAGTCACCCAGAACTATTGGGAGTCATATGGCATACAAATGTAATCAATTCAATGTGATGCAATTAGCACAAATCACAGTAGGGATACATATGTTCAGAAGCGGGTGTAACATTATCCAGAAAAGCTATTCAGATATGGTTTATTAGCACTTTTCATGTATCTTTGTCTCTCACGGCATA
This sequence comes from Ptyas mucosa, assembly GCA_012654045.1. Classification (NCBI taxonomy): domain Eukaryota; kingdom Metazoa; phylum Chordata; class Lepidosauria; order Squamata; family Colubridae; genus Ptyas; species Ptyas mucosa. The sequence goes on along the minus strand of WNWU01000063.1, from coordinate 2,463,784 downwards.
ATACTTTAAGCTCAAGGGAAAACATCAGTTTTGCCTGTCAGAACAAACTTTTTCATTCCTGGTTTTAAGAAGCTATCTAACTTACAGTAGGGTCAAAAAAATTGGTTTGGATCAGTCAAAATTACGGCATTATCCTTTAATTGGGATAGCTGCATTGATTGGACTTGGTGACCTTCATGGCTCCTTCCAACTTCACAATTCTATTATTTGATATTGGTATTTCCACTCCTTAGGTTTTTCAGAGAGAAAGGACATAAGAAAATGGATAATAGGAAACTACACCCCCACCACAACAAATCAGATTAAAGTTGGTACCAAAAATATTCATTTTAAGAACAAAGTGCACCCCAGAAGTGATTTGTATTGATGTGAACAATTGATTGAACGAGCTGATTGGAAAAATGAAAAGCTGACTCCCCCACCCCACCCCACCCCAAAAAAAGACAAATTAACAATTCCCAAGCATGGGAAAATCTGTGAAACAAACAAAAATAGTTTTAACAGAATAATAAGACTTGGAAGGGAACTTGGAGGTCTTCTAGATCCACCCCCTGACCAAGCAGGAGACCCTATACCCATGATGGCGAACCTATGGCACGGGTGCCACAGATGGCATGTGGAGCCATATCGGTGGGCACGTGAGCTCAGTTCTGGTACGCATGCGTGCGCCGGTCAGTTGATTTTCAGGCCTTCTGGGCCCACCAGAAGTCAGGAAACATGCTGTTTCTGGCCTCCGGAGGGCCTCTAGGGGAGGATGGGGAAGGCTGTTTTTGCCCTCCCCAGGCTCCTAAAAAGGCTCTGGAGCCTGGGGAGAGCAAAAAATGGGCCTATTGAGCCCACCGTGCCATCATGTGCCAAAAGCAGGGGGAGCATGAGGGGGGCGGGGAGCATAGAATTATGGATGTGGGCACACGTGCATGTCCCCCCCACTCCCCCCCATGCTTTTGGCACGCGATGGCAAAAAGGTTAGCCATCACTGCCCTATACCATTTCAGACAAATGGTTTCTTCTCAAAAACCTCCAGCAATGGAGCACCCACAATTTCTGGAGGCAAGTTATTCCACTGATTAATTGTTCTCACTATCAGGAAATTTCTCCTTAGTTCTAAGTTGCTTCTCTCCTTGATTAGTTTCCACCCATTGCTTCTTGCCCAACTCTCAGCTGCTTTGGAGAACAGCTTGACTCCTTCTTCTTTGTGGCAGCCCCTGAGATATTGGAACACTGGTATCATGTCTCCCCTAGTCCTTCTTTTCACTAAATTAGAGATATCCAATTCCTGTAACTGTTCTTCATATGATTTTTTTCTCCCTCCGGTCCCCTAATCAACTTTGTTGCTCTTCTCTGCACTCTTCCTAGAATCTAAAACATCTGTTTTATATCATGGCGACCAAAACTGGATGCAATATTCCTTCTGTGGACTTGCCAAATAATTATCACATTTCACGTGATGTTGATTCTGTCCCTCTGTTAATGGCGCCTAGGATTGTGTTGGCTTTTTTGGCAGCTGCAGCACATTTTATATCCAATGATAATCCAAAGGACAGTTATGAGTTAAGTGGAGTCCTTGGTTCTCTCTGAGCTTGATGGCTTGCTTGCAAATATTTCATTACCTGACTAAGTAACATTATTGCTGAAGTTGTTGCTTAGTTGGGAAATGAAATGTCTGCAAGAAAACCACCAAACTCAGAGAGCACCAACGATCCCACAGTTCAACCCTGAGCCAGAAATATTTTCTTTTATTGGAATAGTGAGTTAACCATGTAATAGGAAGAAACAGATGGCAAAAAAGTGTTCGGAGACTACAGTTGGTCCAGAATGCAGCTGCGCGAGTTATAGTGGTTGCACCTAGATACACCCATATTACACCAATTCTCCGCGAGCTGCACTGGCTCCCTATCGGTCTCTGGGCACAATTCAAGGTGTTGGTTATTACCTTTAAAACCTTACATGGCTCAGGGCCAGGCTATCTTCGAGACCGCCTTCTACCACATAGCTCCCAGCAACCGGTAAGATCCCACAGAGTCGGTCTCCTCTGGGTCCCGTCAGCTAAACAATGTTGGCTGGTGGTCCCACAGGGAAAGGCCTTCTCTGTGGCTGCCCCAGCTCTCTGGAACCAGTTACCTCCAGAAGTCCAGACCTCCCCCACCCTATTGGCCTTCCGGAAAGCAGTGAAGACCTGGCTCTTCTGGCAGGCCTGGGGCCATTGATCTTGTTATAATGATCTTGCGAGACCCAGCCACAAATTGGAGTGTATGTGTTTTAACGTTTTAATGTTTTAATGTTTTGATGTCTTTTTTTAACTTTTGTATAGGATATTGTTGCATTGTTTTATTCTCTGTTGTAAGCCGCCCAGAGTCCCTTGGGAGTGGGGCGGCATAGAAATGCGACCAAATAAATGAATAAATAAATTATAAATTATAAAAATTCATGTTATTTGAGCAGATTGCCACAACTTTATTCAGCAATCTTTTCAGTTTGTGTTGATATTAAATGAAGGTATTTCAGAGTTAATAAAGAAGTCTTAGGAAAAAGAAAAAGGAATGAAAGCAGAAGCCAGACAACATTGTCACTAAAAAATTTTTTTTGCCCCCAATTGGGCTTAAATAAAGGTAAAAGTTCTGTTTAAAAGATAATTAAAACAGCCGTATGGCTCCTGAAATCAGAAGCCCTGGATTACAGATTTTCTCAGGAATAGATCTTCTCTTTGAAATCAAAGAAGAAAACTCCCAATAATAAGCAAAGCTCAGTCATGAAGAAGCAAAAAAGGGGACATAACTTTCAAAACAAATGTAGTGATGAAGAAAGAAAGGAACATAAGAAAAAAAAATGAGACAGTAAAACCGAACTTTCTATTGTCGGCTGCAAAGCAGTTTTCACATTAATGGCTCCTTAAAGGACATTTTCTGACACTCAGAACTTTTACAATAAAATGATATTAAAATCTTGAAAAGGGTAGAAAATCCTGTGGTTACTCAGCAAAAAATAAAAACTCTTGCTTTGTGGGGGGGGGGGGGAGACACAGGAGCCTGCTTTGCAGGCATACAGTGCCATCTTCTGGATGTTTAACAGTGGGATGAGCCAGTCAACCCTATTATGATAGCATTGGCTTTGACTTCCATCATACCCCATGAAATGGATGTTATCCCAGGGAAAGCAAAGATGCGTTCCAGGTACAGAGCAAATCTGGGCTTTATCATACAAACACAATTTCTTTTTTTTCCCTTTCTGAATTGGCTCTGAGCATAAGTCTGGATGCCATCCAGAATCCTTTTGATTGTCAGATCTCTTTGCTTGGAAGAATAGAATGGCTTTAAAGAGCTAAGAAGGCCCATGGAGTGCTCTCAAGCACCTTCAAGTGTCTAGTAGGAAAGAGGACTATCAGTCTGCTTGGAAGAAAAAACCCATAGCCACATTTCTAATCATAGTTAGGGAGGTCCAGCCAGGCAGCCAGCCAGCCGTGGTGATGCAGTGTTTAAAGTGAAGTATTGCAAGCAAACTCAACACAACCATACACCCTTTTCTTTCTTTCTTTCTTTCTTTCTTTCTTTCTTTCTTTCTTTCTTTCTTTCTTTCTTTCTTTCTT
>WNWU01000063.1:2446593-2458789 GCA_012654045.1 Ptyas mucosa | reverse complement strand
AGAAGAAGAAGAAGAAGAAGAAGAAGAAGAAGAAGAAGAAGAAGAAGAAGAAGAAGAAGAAGATTGGAGGCAAACTCTGCACACAGCCTGAAGTTCAATCCTGATGGGGCTCAAGATTGACTCAGCCTTCCATCCTTCTGAAGTCGATAAAATGAAGACCCAGATTGTTGGGGGCAATATGAAAATAATGCTTACATTGTAAAGCCCAAAGAGTGTGTTAAAGGACTATGGAGTGGTATATCAGCCTAAATGCTATTGCTATTGATCTCTTTTACTTTAAATATGCAATCAGTTATCAGGAACTGTAGATCTTTGCCCAAAATGTATAAACATCTCCAGAATCATCCTTGAAGGGGTGAACATCAAGAATTGTGCAAAATGTCCTTTCCTCCAAACCTTCTGAATCTTTATTGGCACCCGACTTGGGTATCCCACTCAGTTGTCCTTCCTACCAATGGGATCCAGCTGTTTACTGAAAAGAAAACGGGGTGGATGAGACCTATTCATGCGCATGTCCCCAAACGATAAGAAAATGAATGATCTGGCCACTTTTGAAGTTCATCCGCTTCCCCAGCCACCACTAAGCCATAATCCTTTAGTAATTCCTCAGATTTCCTCCACAGCACTCTGAAGATTTGCTCAGGAATGGCTGCCAAATATTGCCTGCGCTTCAGGATTGCTTTGCTTTACCAAGTGCCACTTTTTAAAATTATCAGGAGGAACTAAGAGAGTCCCTTACATGTATTAGACCTGAGTGTCCTTTCTTCCAGCTCACGGTGCATTCTGTAGTTGCTGAGTTGTTACAGACCCGATGCCAAGTATTTCCTGCCAATTGTAGCAGGAAAGCCAGGCCAGGCTGTAAAAGCTGAAAGTTGGTTTAGCAGAATGAAAAAAAGCAAGCAAACAAGCAAGCAAGCAACAAACCTCCTTGAAGTCCCAGAGGAATTTGCCTTTCTGGGGATCCCAGTCCAACTTTATCACTGCAGTTTTCAGCTCCCTTAAGAGCATTAAAGTCCAGTCCAAAATGCAAGAAGTTGCCCACCCTGAGTGAGCCCAGCAGCCATCTATCAAGGCCATCTGTTGTGGCCCATCAGCGGCCAGCGGAGCAGATTCTGACAGTGAGGAGGTTGGGGGGAGGGAACATGGGCCAGTCCTGGAGTCTGGGGAAAGCTCGGACGAGGGCTCTGCGTCGGAGGCAGAGAGAGGGCCAGGGCCGTATGACAGGTATCAGCTGCCTTCGGAGTCAGACATCAGTGAGGCAGACGAACAGCTGGAACCTGTTCCCAGTGTGCGCATGTGCAGAGTTGCCAGATGAAGGGAACAGCTAAGGAACAAGGGTCGACTTGGGAGTAAGGCCACAGGTGGACGATGAGGGAATAAAAGAAGAGCGAAAGGGGAGTTTGCAGGAGAGAATTACTGCATTCTTGCCAAGTATTGTGGTGTCTGAAAGATATCGGCCTGGCCACTCTCCAAGCCTGATAAAGGTCAGTAATTGTGAACTATCTTGAGAGACTGTGGGAGGGGAAAGACTTTGCTGGAGAGGAATTCACTCTAAATTAAATAAAAGGGGTTTATCTGGACGAGAACTCGGCTTCATGCTGCTGGGGAAGCCTAGATCCGAACACTATCCAAGTAGATTATCTGAATAGAATCGACTCTGGACAACCACTAGATGGCAGCAAAGAGCAGTTTCCTATAACCCTTTGCTGCCATCTAGTGAACGGATGGACGTCCTGCAGTTCGTGTGCATGATTTGGAGAGAATACTTGCAGAAAAGGAGCTTTGATGCTGTGCTAGTTTTCTCCTTTTCGGATGCAGTTCATTTAAGGTTCTTTCACAAGTAGGTTTGCATATGAATGATGTTTATATCTTGCTTTTCTTTCGGGAAGTTAGCCCAGAGAATAAAATGCTATATATAGTTCTAAGTTGTCACAATCCTTTCTCTTTCTCTCTCTCCAAAACAAGAGATGATCGTTCGGATGTTTGCTTTTCATTTGGGCTGTGATGAATTAATAAAGCCAGGATTCCAACATTAATGAGCACTGATTTCACTTTTTTTATATATATATATATTGTTTTACCACCCGTAAAAATGTAAATAGCTTCCTAGGCAGTTTCCCACTTTCTCAATCAGCTTGTGAGTGAAACACAATGTCCCCTGGCTTTAAAGTACATTAAGCATCATGATGCATTAGGGATGATTGCAGCAACTACTAGTATTTCATACCATACTTATCTTTCACCTTTGCCCTCTAGCAGCTCTGTGTTGCGTTCATGGGGATTATCACATTTTAATCTTTGCAGCAGCATGTGAGATAACCAAGACTAAATGTGACTGCCTTGAGATAATCTGGGGATTAGGATGACTAGCCTACATTGAAACCCGGGTCATTACAGACCAGTCCCGTGCCTTGTGTAATCTCATCTGCTCGGCCACATGTAATCTATTTCCATTAAAATTAAATTAAGTTGCCCACATGATGGTAGCCTTTAACATTCCAGTAACATTTTACTTTGCTGATAGACCATAATTGGCTCTATATTAATCTGCAATTGCTAGGGGGGGGGGATAATAAAAATGCCTTTTTATTAGCTTCTGTAATGTTTATAAGTTTGCAGTCTTTGTACCATGAAGGACACAGCAGAGCCCTGAACTAAAGGGGATATAATTTCAGTGTTCAATTCTTAGATAGATGACCCTGGTTTAAAAGGATTAGATTTGGGGATCTTTCCCTGAAGACGAAATTAGAGTTGTGTATTCATTTGTCAGCTGAAAAATCCTCCGTAAACTTCGTTTTTGCCTCTATAGGTGGTAAGAAATGCAATTAATTAAGAACTAACATTAATAAAAGACTAGCTGGCTTTCTATTAAACACATTCTGATGTACGGCTGACTATGCTATGCTATGTTTTTTTTAAAAAAAGAAAACCTATATTAACTGGTGTGTGTGTGCTTGTGTGTTTGTGTGTTTGTGGGCCTGTGTGCGAACCAACCATTAGTGAATAAACAAACAAAGAAAGAAACAAGTGTTATTCTGAACTGAAAACAATTATCTTGCCAAATTGGTTACGCTTTAGGCAAAGATGGGGATTTTTTTTTTCATAACCCAGTAATAATGGCAACCCTGCTGATTTCATTTTCATTTAAATATATTTCTGCTTGTCACTGTCCTAACAGTAATATGAAAGAAAATATGTTGTTCTAATAATTGCTTATATGAATTATGAAATATTTATTGCAGAACTACATTGTTTTATCTTCTTTCTCCCACACCCCCCTTCTCTCTGGTTTACATTTCCAGGTTTTGTCAGTGCCTAGGCACTGAATAATGTTTCCCTACACTGAAGACATTATAAGGGTATATAATACGGTTTGCCCTTTAATACAAAAGAGGTTTTACAAACAAGAAAAACATTGCAAAGGAGTATTTAAATCCTAATGCTCCCATTGTCTTCTTAGATTAACAGAGTTGGAAGGAACCTTGTAGGTCATCTTGTCCAACCCCCTGCCTAAGCAGGAGATCCTACACCATTTCTGATAGATGGCAGTCCAATCTCTTCCTGAAAGTCTCAAGTGATGATGCTCCCACAACTTCCGAAGGAAACTTCCGTTCCACTGGTGGATTGTTCTCACTGTCAGAAAATTTCTCCTTATTTCCAGGTTGAATCTCTCCTTGTTCAGTGTCCATCCATTATTCCTTGTCTGGCCTATAGGAGCTTTAGAAAATAGCTTGACCCCTTCCTATCTGTGGCAGCCCCTCAAATATTGGAAGATGGCTATCATGTCTCCCCTGGTCCTTCTCTTCACTAGATTAGCCATGCCCAGTTCCTGTAACCGTTCTTCATATGTTTTAGTCTCCAGTCTTCTAATCATCCTGGTTGCTCTTCTCTGCACTTTTTCTAGAGTCCTAACATCTTTTTTATAGTGTGGTGACCAAAACTGAATGCAGTTTTGTATACAGATGTATCCTCTAAAATCATTGGAAGTTAATCAGCAGGACTTAAGCAATACTCTTATTTGATTCTAGCTGGATTATGGGCTAAGGTGGCAAAACTGAATTGCTTCTGAGTTTAATGGGGGAGAAGGAAGCTTCTCCTGAGGCTCAGGACTACAAGGATGGAGCTTGGAGATACTGTGTGGTGTCTTTGGAAGCAGGTAGGTCTTCAAAAGTAGAGAAAGGCTCAATAGATTTTGAGCGACATCGGATATTCTACAGGGCATATTAGGCTTATGCTGGCCCACAATTATATTTTGGATGGAATTAATGAGCCAGTTATACAAATTCATGAGTGGAAGAAGGAAGTCCAGAGCTGTACATGCAATAGTGGAAGGAACAAAAATCATATTCACCCAATCATGGGTTAAGGACATCCAAATTAACTTCAAGACTGTTGTTGTTGTTGTTAGTTGTGAAGTCGTGTCCGACCCATCGTGACCCCATGGACAACGTTCCTCCAGGTCTTTCTGTCCTCTACCATCCCCCAGAGTCCATTTAAGCTCAAGCCGACTGCTTCAGTTACTGCATCCAGTCACCTCGTTCTCTGCAGTCCCCTTCTTCTTTTGCCCTCCATCTTTCCCAGCATTAGGTTCTTCTCCAGTGAGTCCTTCTTTCTCATCAGGTGGTCAAAGTATTTAAGTTTCCTCTTCAGGATCTGGCCTTCTAAAGAACAGTCAGGGTTGATCTCCTCTAGGACTGACCGGTTTGATCGCCTTGCAGTCTAAGGGACTCGCAGGAGTCTTCTCCAGCACCAGAGTTCAAAGGCCTCCATTCTTGGGCGCTCAGCCTTTCTTATGGTTCAAGACTGTCAACTTGTGTTTTTTTTAAAAAAAAAAATCCTGATTTTAATTCTTCAATAAATAAAATTTGGAAACTTGAAGTGATTCAATTCTTTTTCCTGTAGTGTCAAGGTTCCGACTGATGAACCGAACCAAGCCAGCAAATCGAGACGATCAGATCTCCTTCAGCATAACTTTACTGAGTACATCATTTTGGCATGCAAAACCAACTCTAGCTATTTCCCCCGGTTTTTGCATAATTAAAGAATGGATATCTCCCTCCCCTCCTTAGCACAGACATGTAGACTTAAACAAATACAAAGAAAAGAAATCAAAATTGAACCTCTAGGAAAGGGCTCTATTGCAGGGATGAAATCCAGCAGGTTCTGACAGGTTCGGGAGAACCAGCAGTGGAAATTTTGAGTAGTTCAGAGAACCGGCAAATACCACCTCTGGCTGGCCCCAGAATGGGGAGGGAATGGGGATTTTGCAATATCCTTCCCCCAGGAGTGGGGAGGGAATGGGGATTTTGCAATATCCTTCCCCCCCAGGGGTGGGGAGGGAATAGGGCTTTTGTAGTATCCTTCCCCTGCTGTGCCCACCAAACCACACCCACCAAGCCACGGCCACAGAACCAGTAGTAAAGAAACTTGGATTTCACCACTGCTCTATTGTTACCTATAGATACAAACTATTGTCATAAACATTATTAGAATCACAGGCGTATGGTAAGCTTGTAGGTATATAACAGAAGAAACCTAGTAACTTCTATCTGCAGCAAATCAGCAATATGATTCCTTCCTTCTTTTGAATTAACTTCTTAGAACAGCAAACGGTCCCCTTATTTTCTAAAGTATCCAATGATTTTTTTCCCTTCCCATCAACCAATTAGTTGCTGGGTTATCTTTCAGCAGTTAGCGATGAACAAAGAAAAAAAAAACACTCTGAAATTTTTGTATTCATCAATTCTTAATGCCCCTATAACAAAAAAAAAAAGACACATCCAAGCTTGGTTGTTTTAAAGTGCAACTTATTTAATATTGCATGGGAACCTAGCAATTGTCTTTGGTGCTGCAGCAGTGATGAATGAGCATAAGCATTTTTTGTGCAAAAACATAAAATTAAGAAGAAGGCCATGAAGACAAAAGACTACTTTCCCAGTTCATCTTAGAGTCCATAATAGTCATAGGAGCTAATTGATGAAACATCAGTGAAGCATGGCGAATTAAATGCAAAAAAAAAAAAAAAAAAGGAACTCTAAAGCCAGGAGAAATCATTAGCCACTATATTAACAGAATAGAATAGAATAACAGAGTTAGAAGGGACCTTGGAGGTCTTCTAGTCCAACCCCCTGCTTAGGCAGGAAACCCTACAGCACTTCAGACAAATGGTTATCCAACCTCTTCTTAAAAACTTCCAGTGTTGGAGCATTCACAACTTCTGGAGGCAAGTTGTTCCACTGATTAATTGTTCTAACTGTCAGGAAATTTCTCCTTAGTTCTAAGTTGCTTCTCTCCTTGATTAGTTTCCACCCACTGCTTCTTGTCCTGCCCTCAGGTGCTTTGGAGAATAGCTTGACTCCCTCTTCTTTGTGGCAGCCCCTGAGATATTGGAACACTGCTATCATGTCATGCCTAGTCCTTCTTTCATCAGACTAGACATACCCAGTTTCTGCAACCGTTCTTCATATGTTTTAGCTCCAGTCCCCTAATCATCTTCTCTGCACTCTTTCTAGAGTGCTGATTTTCGGGCTCTCTGGGCCCACCAGAAGTAGGGAAACAGGCTGTTTTCTGCCTCCAGAGGGTCTCAGGGCGTGGTGGGGAAGTCCTATTTTTGTCTCTCCCCAAGCTCCAGAGCCTTTCTAGGTGGGACTGGAAGTTGGCAAATGGGCCGTTTTCAACCTCTGGAGGGCCTCCCGGTGTGTGGGGAAGGTCGTTTTTGCCCTCCCCAGACTCCTAGAAAGGCCCTGGAGCCTGGTGAGAAAGAAAAACGGGCCTACTGGGCCATCACATGCCAGGAGCGGGGGAAGTGGGGGTGGGGTGTCACATGCACGGGGGTGGAGGCGGGGCGCATAGAATTATAGGTGTGGGCATGTGCATGCGTGACCCCCCCCTGCTCCTGGCATATGATGGCAAAAAAGTTAGCCATCACTGCCCTAGACATTGGTATTTGAACATAGATCCTTTTAACATTTATATTTTATTGTGTTTTTTAATCCAGATGAAATTTTAATATATATTGCTACAGTATGTATGATGTCATATGCTAAATAAATATTAAAACAACAGAGGGAAATGAAACTCTTAGTGACTGTGTCAGGTTCCAAAGCAATGCATCCATCACAAATTGAACTCCGAGGCATTCCGTTTTCTCAAAGAACAAATTTATTTAGATACACCATCTTGGCACTAACTGGTGAAAAGCCAGTACTGAAGTTCTCAGGCTTTTCACCAAAATATAAGTTTCAGTTTCTCAAGTTTCCAAAACAAACTGTCACATTGTCCAACCAAGATGGGAGCTGGTTGCTTGGCGACTTCTCCCCTCCTCCTCCAGTCAGACAACTGTTGGAATGTGCTTGACTCATCGGCTAGCTATGTTGTTTTGACTGAAGGCTCCATCCTCCTTCAGCTTAGTGATGGGATTCAAATTTTTTTACTACTGGTTCTGTGGGTGTGGATTGGTGGGCGTGGCTTGGTGGGTGTGACATGGGAAGGATACTGTAAAATCTCCATTCCCACCCCACTCCAGGGGAAGGTTACTGCAAAATCCCCATTTCCTCCTGATCAGTTAGGACTCGGGAGGCAGAGAATAGATGAGGGTGGGACCAGTCAGAGGTGGTATTTACCAGTTCTCTGAACTACTCAAAATTTCCGCTACCGGTTCTCCAGAACTGGTTAGAACCTGCTGAATACCACCTCTGCTTCAGCTCCAAACTGTGTCAAACTGAATTCATGTCAGAATACCCAAGGATACAAACAATCCCATACCCCGATCAAATTCAGGCTTGAACATATATTACATCAATACAAGCATTTTGTTTCCATGGGCACTTGATCCCCTTTTATCATTTCCAGCTGGGACTCAAACCTTCTTCCCAATATAATTAAAGAGACAATTTCTTTCAAAAATATTTTTTTTGGGTGTGTGTGTATTTTTTGCAGATAAGAAAACGATCAAGTTTCTAATCTCATGATAGCCATTTCATGAATTATTCCTTGGTCTTCCACTTTTAAGCAAATGGAAGGAAAATGTCCCAGACAAAGCTAATCCGGGAAGATTATCACAGAAGAAAAAAATAGGTATTATCGTCATCTTCATTTAACGACCCCATAATCCCTTGCTGGGTGAACTCTGGGCAACTGAATGGAGCTAGCAGAGTGTTTTAATGGCCAGATGCTTTTCCTGTCGCCAATGCAGAGTTTTGTTCAGCAGATATATTTTCAGTGTGTCCATTGAGAGAAATATCAGCCCCTACCTAAGATGGAACTCACAGCCTCCTGACTGTAAATTGAGAGCTCCACCTCTAGGCCATCACACTACTCAGAAGAAAAAATGGGTATATGTTCTACAAATTACAGATTGGGAGATATTTTCCATTGGGACGTCTCATATATATTTTTCTTCTTCTTTGACTTTTAGTTGGTGGCTACCTTTTTTCGCTGAAGGACTTTATCTGTTCAGCTGTTTACTTTCTGTAAGCTGTTCTGTGGATTACTGCAGTTACCTATGCGATGAATTCCTTTTCTAGAAAAGAGCGACTGATTCTTCAGCTAAGAATCCAAACTGCACTCTTAAGTACAGTAAGAGGAAACAGTTATCCCAAATATCAGTCAGATGGATAAAAATGTGTGATGCTTTTTTTTTTTTTGCCTAGAAGATTTCGTAGACTTTGTATGACAAGTGCTAAATGCCCATAATAGTTTTGTAGGCTTTGCATAATAATTGCTAAATATCCCTAATAACCCTTAAGAAACCAACCTCTTTGTAATTTCTTCCTACTCCTGAGAAATATTTTTTTCTCTCTCTTTCCTAGGGAATACATACAATAACTTTTTCTAATTATCTTTCTAATAACAAGACTCTGGGTGTCCTGTCATGTCTGATATACACACACAAAGCTCTCACTTTTTCTCATCACACACAGGGAGATATCATGAAATTAGCATCTTAAATGGAGATATGAAATAACAGCATGAAAATTAGCAAATCTATATAATGCCGATTGTATGTATATATATGCAGGGTTGGGATTCAGCCGGTTCGGACCAGTTCAGGTGTACACATGATCACTGAACTAGTTGTTAAACTGGCAGGATCCCACCACTGTATACTGTATGTGTGTGTGTGTGTGTGTGTGTGTGTGTGTGTGTGTGTTTGTATCTTGAAGAGTCCTTATTAGTAAGAATGTTAATCAGGACATATGCTATAATGACTTTTAAGTCACTAGGGAAAAAAATTATATTGCATTACACAGTATTAGCTAATAGAAAGGGGAAATTATTTATCAATACATGTTCAATCAAATCTGGCATGGTTATCCTGACTTATCTCATCCTATTTTGTTTATTTATTTTTGTTTTGAAGGTAAGGCAAACTTTTTATTAGTTTATAGTATAAAATGCAAAAAACAAATCATAGGAAAAACAGGGGAGGGGGAAGGGAAGGGGAAAGTGTAGAAAAGAAGGGGAACAGAAAGAAAAGGCGTTGACTTCTGACTCCCTTTGGTGCTGTAGAATAGGATAGTAACATCAAACCTCAACTTTTTACTTTTAAGTAATAGTATAAACTAGGCATTTCTATAACAACGAATCAATCTAATCGGTAAAACCCAAAATCAAAGTTTCAATTTTTTTTCCTACCTCAAGTACAAAGTCCAGAAAGAAGCAGTTTCCAAATAGAAACAAAATTGTGGTTTTTTTTTTTTCTTTTAACAAAGAATCAACAATAGCTGTCACCGGTCACTCCATCAACTTCTGCAGCCATTCGTCCATCATCGGGTTCTATCTCATCCGATGTAAGGTGTTATGGATCAGGGGTGGGTTCTACTTACCTTTACTACCAGTTCACAACAGGGCATGCACAGAAGCATTTTGATGATGTCGGGGTCGGTGGGCGGAGCCTCCCGCCAGTTTTACTACCGGTTCTATAGAACCGGTGCGAACTGGGAGCAACCCACCACTGTTATGGATATAATTTACTCATGTCTGTAACCAGCGGTGGGTTTCTCATTATGTTACTACTGGTTCGCCACCCGCACACACACTCACTGTGTGCACGCACATGTCTGGTTCACACATGTGCTTGTCTTCCGTGCATGCGCCCGGCCCAGTGATCGGTTTCTAATTTTTTTACTACCGGTTCTGTGGGCATGGCTTGGTGGGCATGGCATGACTTGGTGGGCGTGGCTTAATGGGCGTGGTGGGTACAGGTACTGTAAAATCTCCATTCCCTCCCCACTACAGGGGAAGGATACTGTAAAATCTCCATTCCCTCCCCAATCCAGGGGAAGGATACTGTAAAATCTCCATTCCCACCCCAATCCAGGGGAAGGATACTGTAAAATCTTCATTCCCACCCCACTCCAGGGGAAGGATACTGTAAAATCTCCATTCCCTCCCCAATCCAGGGGAAGGATACTGTAAAATCTCCATTCCCACCCCAATCCAGGGGAAGGATACTGTAAAATCTCCATTCCCACCCCACTCCAGGGGAAGGATACTGTAAAATCTCCATTCCCTCCCCACTCCAGGGGAAGGATACTGTAAAATCTCCATTCCCACCCCAATCCAGGGGAAGGATACTGTAAAATCTCCATTCCCACCCCACTTCAGAGGAAGGATACTGTAAAATCTCCATTCCCACCCCAATCCAGGGGAAGGTTACTGTAAAATCTCCATTCCCTCCCCACTCCAAGGGAAGGTTATTGTAAAATCTCCATTCCCTCCCCACTCCAAGGGAAGGTTATTGTAAAATCTCCATTCCCTTCCCACTCCAGGGGAAGGTTACTGTAAAATCTCCATTCCCTTCCCACTCCAGGGGAAAGATACTGTAAAATTTCTGAAGAGATTTTAGAACAGAAACTTTAAGAAAAATCTACATTTATCTGATGAAATCCTTTCTCGCCCGTTCTTTCACAGCTGTGCCATGCTATGATTGACAACATGGATAGGCACTGCAGTGCTCCAAAGGAATTCAAGGATAAAACTTTTAGTAGGTGAATTTCTATGGATTGTTAAAATAGCGAGCCTGTTATAGTCCTGCCCATAAAGATATTGCTTTTATTGAAATATATATTTATCGCTTAGCTGTAAAGGAATTGATCCATTTAATTTCAGGAGACGTTGTTGATTTCTTCTGTCCCCTTCCTTCACCCACCTGCCCTTGAGTGCAGATAATTTGACCGTATGTCTCCATGTGGAATGAGCAGGCTGATCAAATCAGACTGGACACACATAAAAAATTACAAGTCTCCAGCAGAAGTTTATTCGAAAGAGACAAAACTACAGTAGCAAATCATGCAGAAATGCAGCAAGTGGACTTCTCAGTGAGGGATTCAGGATCTTTTATAGCTTAATTGATTTCATGCCACATATGAGAAGGAGGCTAAGTTTTCAAAGTAACGTTGCCATGTACTGTATATAAATACTTAATCACCCCGCAGTTCTCAGGACATCACCACTGTCACCTCTCAAGGCGTCCATTAATTGATGGGGAGAGTAGAGACAAAAAGCCCCAAGTTTCAACCATCATGACTTTAAAAAAAGGCACATTATTATGGCTAGTTGCACAAACAGCTAGAGGTGTAGACTGTATTTGGAATTTTATCCACCTATGAGTTCTTTCCAATGACTTAGAATAGGTCCGTGATGGCGAGCCTATGGCCTGCGTGCCCCAGGTGGCACGCAGGGCCCTCTCTATGTTGTTATTTTATAACATTAAAGATATTGTCTCATGACCTAAAATGGACACCCAACACCAAAACGTCATCAAAAAAGCACAACAAAGAATGTTCTTTCTGAGCAAACTCAGAAAGCTCAAACTGCCCAAAGAGCTGCTGATCCAGTTCTACAGAGGAATTACTGAGTCTGTCATCTGCCCCTCTATAACTATCTGGTTTGGCTCTGCAACCCAACAAGACAGACACAGACTTCAACGGATAATTAGAACTGCAGAAAAAACAATGGCTACCAACCTGCCTTCCATTGAGGACCTGTATACTGCATGTGTCAAAAAGAGGGCTGCAAAAATACTTACAGACCCCTTGATAAAATGTTTCAACTCCTACCCTGAAAATGACGCTATAGAGCACTGCACACCAGAACAACTAGGCACAGGAACAGTTTTTTCCTGAACACCATCACTCTACTAAACAATTTATTTATTTATTTATTTATTTATTTATTTATTTATTTATTTATT
>WNWU01000063.1:2411767-2439124 GCA_012654045.1 Ptyas mucosa | reverse complement strand
TTATTATTATTATTATTATTATTATTATTATTATTATTATTATTATTATTATTTCTTCATCTCGTGGTGTTTCTTCATTCTTCATTTTGCTGTCAGGTTATATGGTATATATTAAACCACACTTCTTACTAGCACTGATGATGTTACCTAGTTTGGCTAATGAAACGTCTGCAAGAAAACAAGCCAGCTCAGAGAGCACCAAGGACCCCTTATTTTAACCCTGAGCAACAGATATTCTCCTTTATTAGTAACAATATATTCTTGTTAAGAAGAGTTCATATTCTAGGTCCCAATCCTACACTAGTATTCAAAAGTTTAATGTTTAAAAGTATTTAGGCAGGGGTGCTAGATTGTAAGTCATTCAGTTATACTAAAAAGCAGGGGTGAAATGCTACCGGTTCGGAACAATTCAGCCGGACCAATAGCAATGGTGGCGGATGGTTCGGCGAACTGGTAGCGATGGTAGCGTGAGGCTCCGCCCATCTGCCAGGTTGTCATTACTTCCTGGTTTTAACCAGGAAATGACCTTTTTTTAACCCTCTGCACATGCGCAGAAGGGTCCGTGCATGCGCAGAGGGTCCGCGCATACGCTGAGGGTCCGTGAATGTGCTCAGGGTCCGCGCACACATGTGATGCGGTGCGTGCACTTCCGAACCGGTAGGGAAGGTAAGTAGATTTCACCCCTGCTAAAAAACCTACGCATACCATCTTTTTAACTAAAATAAATATATCCTGGGAGCATCACACCTAATTCAAAGCATCTTAACTATGAGTCATAATTGCACAGATGATTAAAGCGATCAGGGTCCTTCGAGATGCTTAAATAGAAAAACTTTTCTAGTATAAGTGCTGAAGGTATTATTTTGAGCCCTGCATAATGCTGTCCTCCAAAACTCAAGAGATCTGCCAGCATCTCCTTCAGCTTGGAGGTGACCTCTGAGTTCAGCGAAGAGCAGTGTTTGATCTGGAAGCCAGGAAGGACATCAATCATTTCATTTTTCTAAACCTGGTATCTGCTGGCACATAAATGCTATGACTCAGGTACTCCCAACACATTCCTAAATACCTTCATAATACTAGCAGATCTTGGGAAAGATAACTAATAATTCATCTGAAACATCTTATGTGCTGGAAGGGCTCACCTAATCCAAATATTGAGTCTCTAGCACAATTCATTCAGATCTCTATTCATCATCTCACCCACATTCTTTTCCTGGCCTGGCAGAGACACAGCACTTTTCAAATAAATTCCAAAAATAAGACTCCACTGCCATATCAGGATGAATCCATAGCTTAACTTCCAAAATCAATTCAGTTCTCCCAAAGGAATCAACACAGTGGCAGGGAGGAAAAAAAAACATTGTGTGCCAGAAGTGTTCTTTAGCTAGTAATTTGGTCCCAAGATCTTTGGTGAACAGCCAACAGTCATTTCTACACTTGTGATTTATTGCATCTTATAGTGTCATCCAGCGATCGCTGTGCCACTGTGTCATTGATGAAGAAAGCCTTTATAGTACCACAACAATAGCTGGGTGATGCTAAAAGACACGATAAATCACTAAGGTGGCAATGCCCCAAAACCGATGCAGTTCAACAAAATTCTCCTACAGAATGCACAATCATACTCGTTCCTCAAAAAAACCAAACAAACCCCCCTCCCTCATTAATATTGATATCAAGTGGCTAGAAATATGGGATGCAAAGAATACAAAGGAAGTACATTCATTTGCATCCTTGCCACCAATACAAGGTGAAGAATCAGAGCAAAGTTGTGGGCCAAGTTTGGGAATGTTGGTGTTTCAAATGCAATAGAATGGATGATCCTAAGACTAAAACTTGATTTAGACTTGCCTGCAACTGTACCAGAGGTGGGTTTCAGCAGGTTCTGAACAGTTCTGGAGAACCGGTAGCGGAAATTTTGAGTAGTTCGGAGAACCGGTAGTAAAAATTCTGACTGGCCTCGCCCCCATCTATTCTCTGCCTCCCAAGTCCCAGCTGATCGGGAAGAAATGGGGATTTTGCAGTAACCTTCCCCTGGAGTGTGGTGGGAATGCAGATTTTACAGTATCCTTCCCCTGCCACACCCACCAAGCCACGCCCACCAAGCCACACCCACAGAACCGGTAGTAAAAAATTTTGAAACCTACTGTTGAACTGTACATGGGCATCACTGCATACCTCTGCTGCATAGGTAAGTATAGGTTGCAGATGCTACATTCGGAGTATAAGATGCACCCAGATTTTCACCCTCTTTTTTGGGGGGAAAAGGTGCGTCTTATACTCCGAAAAATACAGTAACTGAGAAAAATCAGTATGGACAAACAGAGATTTGTCCATCTTTTAATGTTAATTGTGAACATCTAATTTTACATCACCTTCTTAGCAGCCTTTAAGTATAAGTGATATAAATATAAAAAGCAGACTAGTTAGGGCAATAGCCTTCCCTATAATGATGTATGGGTGTGAGAGTTGGACACAAAGAATGGCTGATTGAAGAAGAATTGACACCTTTAAACTATGGTGCTGATACAAATGATTGCGTATACTATGGACAGCCAGAGTTAGTAACAGAGAGTTGTTAAATCGTATCAAACCAGACACATCGCTAGAAGGTAAAATCATAAGACTACGTCTGATTTATTTTGGCCATGCCATGTGTGCAAATTCATTGGAGAAGTCAATGATCCTAGGAATGGTTAGTGGAACAAGAAGAAGGGGGCAAGCAAAGAACATGCTGGCTTGATAAGATCAAATCTGATACAAAGTTGAACATCCAATGAATGAAAGAAGATGTGTTTGATAGAGTAGCATGAGAGCACTTGCCTATAAAGTTACCAAGTGTCAGACACAGGGGTGGGATTCAGCCTATTCGGTCCAGTTTGGGCAAGCCGGTTGCTCCGATGATCAGCTGTGAGCAAACCAATTCGCTCCGACAATCAGCTGGGCCCGCCCACCCACCCCTGCACTATACCTACCTATATTTTGTTCTTTTGAAGCCCAGTTGATTGGCGCAACAGAGCGGATTGCCCCACCTCAACTGTTCCACTCATTGGGATTAGTGGAAGGTAACTTTTAATGGTTTCTTTAATGGTCTCTATGAATGTAGTCTATTATGTTCTGTTTGGAAATATCTTTAAGCGTGGATATGCTTAGAGCAAACAATCAAAGAATCCTTCCGTGCTTCCTTGAATATATTAATCAAAGAAACAAAATAAAATCTAAATTTACTATCAGACACTTATAGATTAAAAGGGTTAAGATACATTTTTGTATGTGTTTGACTTTTCATATGTTCAGTTCACATTTGCAAAATCAGAACAAAAAAAAATCTGTTTTGGCCTTAATGAATACCCAATTAACAGTCTTTGAAAAAAAAAGACTGGATTCATTTACTACTTTCAGTAATTTGCCACACTCATTTATTTCTGTTTGGAAATTATATTTAGATTCCTATTTAAAGTATTTTCCCTAAATGACTATTCTTGACCGAAGACCTTTCAGAGATATTTCTGGAGATGAACAATTTTTGTAAAATTGCGGCGGAAGAAGGAAAACAAAAAACACCACCACCAAAAAACTGTTTCCTGATTTTGATGTACTCAAGAACAGTTTGACTTTCAGTTAATTGTTAGAATTTATCTGAACTTTAAGAATTATGCACGGATCATAATTTGGGAGGGAGGGAGCGAGTGGGAGAGACAAAGTTTGGAAAATGTGAAAATGTATTCTCCTAGCTATGGAAGACACAGATAATTTATTTAGCTAGATGTATTTCTTATATTGTAATAAGGATAGTAAACATAGTTTGACTTCATACCATTAACAAAGTATTCTCTGCACCTAGAGTGTTAGCACATAACAGAATAATGGAGTTGGAAGGAATCTTGGAGGTCTTCTAGTCCAACCCCTACTGAAATAGGAGATCTTATGCCATTTGGGACAAATGGCTGTCCAATCTCTTCTTAAAAGCTTCCAGTGATGGAGCACCCAGCTGCGAGTTGACATTTGCATTTAAGATCGTGTGTCAGGTTCCGATGTTATCTCAAATAAATTGCATTTCCAAACACAAAGTCTTTGATGAAACATTTCATTTATTGGAATAACGATCTGGCCCCGGACTCGGTTGCAGCCGAAACTAACCCTCTGCCCCCAAACCCTTCCCTTTCCGTTCCTCAATTCTCAGCATCTCATTGGCCATCTTCCAAATCACTCTTGTCTTCTTGGCTACTTCAACTCACAGGAATTTCCCCCCTCCCATCTCATCTCCTAGGGCAGTGATGGCTAACCTTTTTGCCATCGTGTGCCAAAAGCGGGGGGAGTGCGGTGGGGTCACACGCATGCGTGCCCACATCCATAATTCTATGTGCCCCCCCCCCCCATGCTCCCCCTGCTTTTGGCATGAGATGGCACGGTCGGTCCGGTAGGCCCATTTTTTGCTCTCCTCAGGCTCCAGAGCCTTTCTAGGAGCCTGGGGAGGGCAAAACAGCCTTCCCCACCCCCCGGAGGCCCTCCGGAGGCCGGAAACAGTGTGTTTCCTGACTTCTGGTGGGCCCAGAAGGCCTGAAAATCAGCTGGGTGGTGCATGCATGTGTGCTGGAGCTGAGCTCGCGTGCCCACCGATATGGCTCCGCGTGCCACCTGTGGCACCCGTGCCATAGGTTCGCCATCACGGTCCTAGGGGATGTTATCTGCCAGGGTGGGGGGGGGAAGTGGGTGAAAAGTCAAACTGCTAAATCAAACTGCTACTTCTACTGTTCATGTCAGCGCTAGAGAGAATGTAACTTGGAGCTCTGACATCGTGTTCTGTACACCCCTGCACAATTGTACACCAGTAAAGAGAAGTTCCCTGTGGTTGGGCTCCAGCACAAATCTGAAAGCTTAAAAGGCTAAACCTCTGGTTCTGGTGACTGACCCAGACTGGATCCTGCAACATTATCCTGAGACATGTACATTTGCCTTCATTTGTAAGATGGTGTTCATTGATCCAAACCGTGGTCCCTGCACTGGCAGGAATAACACTAGAAAGATTATGATGAGGAGGTATATTTACACTTATACTTTAGACATCATTGAAATTAAATTGAATTATTGTATTTTTTGGAGTATAAGACTCACCTACCTTTTTTGGTGAGGAAAAGAAGAAAAAGAAATCTCCCTCTGCCTCTGAGCAATTTTGCCTCGTTGCAGCAAACAGCAAACAGCCTTCTTTACTTTCAGTTTCGTTTTCAGCATAGCTTGATTAGCACAAGGGGGAAAAAAAATCTGCTCCAGCAATTCACCTCTTTGCAGCAAGCAGCAGAGCCTGTGCAAAACAACTGAGAGCAAATCAGCTGAGAGTCGGGCGGCCGATCCAATCAAACTTGTGCTAATTAGGCTGTGCTGAAGCTGAAAGGAGCTGTTTTTTCTTGCTGTTTGCTTGCAAGGAGGTAACTGCTGGGAAGCAGAGGCCAAAGGGTGGGGGCCAGTGGGTGGGCGTGGCTACATTCAGTGTATAAGATACACTTAAATTTTCACCTCTTTCTAAGGGGGAAAAAGGTGCGTCTTATTACTCTGAAATATATTGAATAACATTAGTCCTAGAAACTCTGTGCACTTATTAATAAGGTAGATGTTCCTATGAAAAAGTACAATAACAATCCAGTCTTGTGGTCAGGGATGACTGTGTCTCCCTTCAGCTCTTTGGCACAGCTTGTCCACTTGTGGGAATGTTAGGAAAGGTTGTGATGTCCTTATTTTAGTCTCTGTTGTGTCTTCGGCTCCCGAGCCCGGACCTCCGGAGGAAGAATCCTCCGAAAGTGAAGAGGAGGAGGAGGCAAGGCCCCCCTCCCCTGGTCCGTCTGGTTTGGCACCACCCCAGGCCCCAGCTGAAAGCCCTGTGGAAGAAAGCTCCTCTGAGTCAGATGTTAATGAGGAGAGGGAGTGGATTAATCCCAGGTGGCGACGATCAGAGAGACGGGCTCAGCAAAGGAGTGGGTGGGGCCGAGCATGAGGTGATGAGTCACAAAGCCAACGCCCCACAAGGTATAAAAGGAGCTGACCTTACCTTGTTGGCTTTTGTGACGAACAAAGTTTTAACCTGACTGTTTGTTGTTGGACTTGCCGGAACGCCTTATCAGGGACTGGCCGTGGCAACTCAAAACAACAGCTGTCTTTATCTCTCCCGGGCTCGCTGCCAGCTTGTTGTTTATGGATGGTGAATAAACAACTTCTGTACCCGTCTGTTCGTGTGTGTGCTTGTCTGGGCTTCTGAAGCAGGGAGGGGACAGAATAGTCTCCTGCATCAGAGGCTCAATCGTAATTATGAGAAGGGCTGAACTCATTCAAGGAACCTTGATGTCAGCAGTCAGTACACCCAACAAGATCCGATTGCAAAATGTTGTTTGTTGGAGATATGAGGGAAGGGGGAGGGGTCTCTGTTTTTTGGGATATAAGGTTTTGCATCACCGAATCTCCACCAAACACTGTCAATCAGTTTCGGAAAGGCATTTTCTAACTCACAGGAAGAAACAAAGAATTGTTCAATACTCTCCAAGCAAATCACTTCCTCCTCTTCTTTTTTTTTTTTAATACCCTAGCACTAATGATTTTCATTATCTCCTTAGTTGATAGAATCCATTTCAAAAACCAATAATCTCTTGAAATCCACCGAGCCACAAATTACTCATTAGAAAATATTTTCAAAGATCATTACCTTGCCCATGGATTTTAGCTGCTCATTTCCTGGATTCTCACTTTTAACACTGTTCATAAGGAAAGGAGAGATAATTCACTGGCAAGAAAATGATTCTAATGTAATACAAGCCATTTACTCATTTCTTGTTGGAAACGCTGCTTTTTTAAAAATAAAAATAAAGGTCAACAGTGTATCAATTTGAATGTTGATTTTTATGGTTATGAGGATAAAGTGAAATGATGAATATTATGGTCACTGTGTTAATTTCAGCAAGAGTATTCAGAACCATTTGTATACAGAGTCCCGTAGTTGTATTTCTTTCTTTTCTTTTAAGGAACACATAGTGAGAAATTGAATTTATTTATTTATTTGTGTGCAAATAGTCATTTATCATTTAGGGCATATTGCCATGTCTGAAGAATGATGAGCATGCCAGCTTTTCTTATCTTGAGCAAAGAAGTTAAAAACATGATGTTCCCATTGTATTTAACTAAACTGCTATCTGCATACAGGAAAGATATTCCCTTTGGACTACATGAGAGAAATAGTATAAGTAAATATCAAAGTTAATATAAAAACATAACAGCAATGACCAAATTTACATTTTGATTAAAGGCTTTCTGTTATCATATTGATGTCCCTTATGAAAAAAAACAATGACATCTCTTCACAGAATGGGGAAGGGGGAGAAAAGAAAGAAGGATGGAAGGAAGATAAACTGCCAAGATATCAGTTATTTCACTGATTCTATAGGTATAGGATTAGAATATGAACATATGAGGATGCTATCACTCAAAATGTTTCCACTCATGGGAGGTGAGATGCATCTCCATGGGGCTTCATGGGATTGTGCCTGCCAGGAGGTTCTGAGGGACCCAAATCACCCTGGAGGGGTGCAAATAATACAATTTAAGCTAACAAAAGTGAAAGAGAGAGAAATAACAGCCACTGGAGAAAACCGTAGAGAAGTGAAAGTAATGAAAGTATGACCTTGATTATATATTGAAGATAAGCTTCATATTGTTTATATGAGACAGCAGAGACAAAGAGTGAAACACTAACTTTTTAAACAGTGTAGCTCTTTGAACTTAGATGAAAACTAAACAGAAAAAGTAAATAGAAGCTGGGAAATAGCAAAGAACTTTCTTTTTTCCTTCCTGTTTGAATTTTTTTTTCTTTTGCGTGATTTATGAACCCGAGTAGTTGAATTTTGGGGCTTGGTGAGCCTAAGTGGATTACAAATTTATCAAATTTAGTAAATCAGTCAAGAGAAGAAAGGATTAGGGTTTGAAGAACCTGAAGATTAACAAGGAACTTTATTTTTTTTTCTTTTCTTTTTTCTATTTTCCTCTCTTTTGGACTACATAACAACGAGTTTGTAACTATTTGGAGATTTTGGTAGTGGCTTGATTTGTGAAAATACTTAAAGTGGAAATTGGTGGGGGATTGATGAAGTATTAGAATATTATTTGTGTTATTGTTGATTATTCTTTTTAAACTTTTTGAGGATCTCAAGATTATTCGAAATGACTAGTACTTCAAACTCAAGCAAAGTAGGGAGGAAAAATACATCAGCACCCTCAGCAGCAGCAGCAGCAGCAGCAGCAGCAGCAGCAGCAGCATCTAGTCCAGCAAGTCAAAGATCTTTGAATAGCATATTGCAGCAGGAAATAATGAAAACAATGAATACGATGCAAGCAGAATTGAAATTAATGCTCCAAACAACAAAACATTTTGAAGATGTGAAGGAAGCCATGGAAAAGATGGATGATAAAATGGAGAACATTCAACAAACAATAACTAAAAATGAACAACAGATGCAGAAAGTAGAAGAGAAATCAGAACAGAGAAGAAAGTGGAAGAGATGGATGATAGACTTATACAGGCAGACAAAAATCTTGAGAAAACAGTAATCATGTTGGAGATGGATAAAGCTGAATACTTCTTGAGATTCCAGAATATTGAAAAATAAAAGGGGGAAAGCCTTGCAGAGATAATGGCAGAATTGTTGGCGGATGTCTTGGAGGGGGACAAGCAACAGATGCTTGCTGGGATGGATGAAATATTTTGAGTATACACAAGATATGAGTCAAGAAATAAACTACCTAGAGAGGTACATGTGAGATTTACTAAGAAGGCACTAAGAACAGAGATACTTCAAAAAGCAAGAGATAACCCATTGAAATATAAAGGAAGATTAATAATAGTTTTGAAACAAGTAAGAGAAGAGTAAGAGACATGAGAAAACAATACCAATTTCTGACAAATAATTAATCATGAAGTAAATTTCAGATGGTTGATACCTGAGGGAATCCTGGTGACCTGGATGGATCAAAGGCATAGACTGGATACTCTAGAGAAAGCAGAGCAATTTTATGATGAGCAATTTGGATCATATGAGGAAAAAAGAAAGAGAGAGGAGATAGATGACAAGAAACAAGAAACATCAGGAGGAGGAAACATACAACAAAAAGAAGATGAAACAGAATTAAAGGAGAGAGCAGAACGAGAAGGTGCAAAAATAAAAGGACAAAGAGAAATAAGAGTAACCAGAACAATAAGACCTATCTACAAGTAAAACTATGGAAGATGAAATAAAACTATTGTCGATTAATATAAATGGACTGAATTCTCCTATGAAAAGGAAAAGGACTTTTAACAAATTAGGAATGTTAACATTTTTATTTGTCTTCACATAAAAAAACAACATAATAAATTATTGGAATATACTAAAATTGGGAAATTATATTCCTCATTAGCACAACAAAAGAAAAGAGGTGTGGTTCTATATATTAAAGAAACAATAAAAGCAAGACAAATTTTTGGAGATGAAGATACTTGAGTGAAAGAATGGATTGGCTTGAGGAACAAAAGACTATTGATCTTGGAGGGACATGATCTTGAATTAGGTTGGCATGCTTTTTTATGGTGTGGAAGAAATAAAATACATAGCTATTTCCAAAGACACTATGTTAGGAAGGCATTATTATTAGTATGGGAGAAAATTAAAGAACAACATTATTTGAAAATACCGGTCTGGCTCTCCATAATGGAGGACCTGATTTAACCAAACATTATTGATATAGAACAGTGATGGCTAACTTTTTGTGGGGGGAATGCAGGGGGGTCACAACTATGCGTGCCCACACCCATAATTCAGTGTGCCCCATCCACCCATGCATGCATGCGTGACACCCCTGCGCTCCCCCCGCTTTTGGCATGCGATGGCATGGTGGGTCCAGGAGGCCCATTTTTCGCCTTCCCAAGGCTCCAGAGGCTTTCTTGGAGCCTGGGGAGGATGAAAACAGCCTTCCCCATCCCCCGGGAGGCCCTCCAGAGGCCAGAAATGGCCTGTTTGCCGACTTCCAGTGGGCCCGGAAGGCCCAAAATTCAGCTAGCTGGCGTGCACATGCATGTCGGAGCGGAGCTAGGGCAACGCTCACATGCCCACTGATATAGCTCCATGTGCCACCTGTGGCACGCATGCCATAGGTTCGCCATCACAGATATAGAGAATGTTACCAGATATAAGTTATTTTAAATGAAAAGGGGAAACTTAAAACTAAACAGTAACTGAATGAGCAAGGGATTGAGATAGCATGGTGATCATATGTGCAGATACAATCTAGATATGAAAAGGATGTTAAAATGTATGGTTTATATAAAGAATTAACAGAATTAGATCAGATATTAACAGGGACAGATGAAAAATTAATAAGGAAAACATATAGCTATTTGTTAAGTATTAAGCTGGAAGATGAACAAGTAAAAGAGACAATGATAGTATGGGCTAAAATTTTTGGCTATTCGACTGAGTTAGATAAATGGCAGAAATTATGGAATAGAAATTATAAATTAACAATGTCTACCGCATACAAAGAAAATCTTTATAAAATGTTTTATAGCTGGCATTTTCCGCTCTCAAGAGCATTAGCAAAGATGTTTAAGGATAAATCTGCAAAAAATTGGAAATGTCATCAGACACCTGGTTCATACTATTGTATGTGGTGGACATGAAAAAATATTGGACAAAAATACATACATGGCTGGGAAAAAAAATGATAAAACAACATATAGATTTGAAACCAGAGACATTTTTGTTGGGCATTTTATCACACAAATATAACAAAGGGAATGTATATCTGATTTTATATGTATTGACTACAGAGAGAATAGTATTTGCACAACAATGGAAAAGTGAAGAGATCCCAACAGATGAGGATGTGATTAGAAAAATATTAGAATGTGCAGAAATGGTGATTAGACTGAAGAATTTGTGTTATGAAGAGTTTGTTCTTCATTTATAATAAGAGCCCTCCAGAGACAGACAGCAGAAAGGCAGAGGAACAGGAGGAGCCTGTTCCTAGTGCAAACATGACAAGAGCTGTCAGAAGGCAAGAGCAGCTAAAGCAAAAAGGACAACTTGGGAGTAGGGCCAAGAGATGATTGGCCCCTCCCATAAAGCTTAAAAGACCAGCAACGGCTCTTGGGCTCTTTGTCAGAAAACAACGTTGATAGACCTGTTCTTGTCTTGCTGCACTTATCTCTGGTCGGCGTCTTCTGCTTCTGAACTTTTGCCAGGAGAAGCCTTTGGCAGTTTGCCTAATTATACCAAGGTTGGTGATTAGACTGAAGAATTTGTTATGAACTTATGAAGAGTTTGTTTTGATTTAGTTTGGACTACGCTGAGAATGAGTTAATTCTCAGCTGTTCTAATAAAGTTTGTTGGTTTTGGAACTGTTTGTGTCGACTACTACCTACCTGGGCCTGGGTCACAACAAATTGGAATTTTTATATGCTATAAAACAAAATAAAAACTTAAAACAAATAAAATAATAATAACAATAAAAAATGTTTCCTCTCACATAGTTTTTTCCAGTTGCAAGAATGGTTATAAATACAGTCCCCCCCTCCAATATACTAAAACTGTGATGGTGAACCTATGGCATGGGTCCGGAAGTGGCACGCAGAGCCATTTTTCCAGGCATGTGAACTGTCACCAAACTCACCTGCAGCTGCGCATGCGTGCATGCCCCAGCTGATGTTCGGGCCTCCGGTGTGCATGCACACAATTCAGGGGACCCAGCTGGTCTTCGGAGCTCTCCTGCGCATGCATGCACATTTGCACATGTGCGCAAGTGTACTGGTGTGCCCCGCATGCATGAGCAGATGGTGTTTGCGCACATGCATTGCGTGCATAAAAACCACGCACATCCACAGATGGTGCGATTGCACATGCAGCACATGGTGGGGCATGCACAAAAGCTCCGCGCATGCACAGATGGTGAAGTTGCGCACAGCATGCATGGGGGAGGAGCCACACATTAATACGGATGGCACACACATGTGAAAGACGTGCGAAGCACATACCTGTTCGACACTCGGTGAGTAAAAGGTTCACCACCACTGCACTAAAATATTTTATTTATTTATTTATTGGTTCGATTTATATGCCGCCCTTCTCCGGAGACTCAGGGCGGCTTACAATGCGCCTTTTATAAGATCCTTTTGACGTCTTTGCAGTGATTGTGTAAGCATAGATACTGGAATGTGTCCAGGTACACAGGACTTACAATAGCCTTTTGCCCACGAAGAATGGACTTCTTCAGCAACTTCCATCTTTATGCCCCGTTGACCTACCAGAATCCTTAATCCCTACAAAGTTATGTGCAAAAACTTTGCCCATAACTGGTGTTATTCCTGCTTATATTCTCGCCTGTTTATATCCCTTTATAACTGCTTAAAGTATATATATAGAATTGAATTATAGAGATTTCTAATCTCACCTATTGTGTTTTTTACAGAGTTTACTGAACATGTCTGTCTCCTATCTTTGGAAATTTGCGTGAATAACATTTACTGATAAACTGTGTTCCACTGATAAGTCAAAAGTCCTCCAGATTTTCCAAGTCTTATCAAGCAGCTTCAGAAATTGAATCTCATAACTTACCCCAAAAAGAATATCCTAACATAGCTATCCATTTTGATACACCTCATCTAAAACACTGTTTAATTCTAAAATGTTATTGTTAAAATACTCCCATTCTCTATTTTCGTATCTCAGTTACACTATCCCAGTCATAGGGATATTTTCCATTAGAACAGAATAGAAGAACAGAGTTGGAAGGGACCTGGGAGGTCTTCTAGTCCAACCCCCTGCCCAGGCAGGAAACCCTACACCACTTCAGACAAATAGTTATCCAACATCTTCTTAAAAACTTCTAGTGTTGGAGCATTCACAACTTCTGCAGGCAAGTTGTTCCACTTATTAATTGTTCTAATTGTCAGGAAATTTCTACTTAGTTCTAAATTGCTTCTCTCCTTGATTAGTTTCCATCGATTGCTTCTCACCCTAGGGAGCTTTGGAGAATAGCTTGACTCCCTCTTCTTGGTGGCAGCCCCTGAGATATTGGAACACTGCTATCATGTCTCCCCTAGTCCTTCTTTTCATTAAACCAGACATACCCCGTTCCTGCAATGTTCTTCATATGTTTTAGACTCCAGTCCCCTAATCATCTTTGCTGCACTTCTCTGCACTCTTTCTAGAGTCTCCACATCTTTTTTACATCGTGGTGACCAAAACTGAATGCATATGCAAATGTCTATGGAGATTCTCAGTCATCCAGGTCATGGTTGTCCCAAAGGTGCTTTTTCAAGAGGCCACTGGACTTTCTGGTTTTTCCTTTTGAAGACGTTTCACTTCTTATCCAAGAAGCTTTGTCAGTTCTGACTGGATGGTGGGGAATGGAAGGATTTATATTCCTTGCAGCCATCTGGTCCTTAGTACTTTTTGGAAATCCTTCCATTCCCCACCACCCAGTCAGAGCTGAAGAAGCTCCTTGGATGAGAAGCAAAACGTCTTCAAAGAAAAACAAAAAAAGTTCAATTGTCTCTTGCAAAAGCACCTTTGAGATAAAAATACACACATCTATTTTGTGTTGCGAGTCAAAATTTGCTTTTGGGAAACATAGGAAATGAAACTCATCATCATCATCATCATCATCATCATCATCATCATCATCATCATCCACCAACTGTCTATGCCAGATTCTTGGGAAAGGCTTGATCGATGGATAAAAATACAAAATCCAGTCTCAACATCTGGCTGACTGTGTGGCAACCATAATAATGATAAAAATGAACAGAAAAGAAACATGAAAAGGGACAGTATTACATGGCCAATGCATTTTAAAAAAATAGCAGGCCACACAGATAGTGATAAGAATTGGCAATGGCCAAGGGCTGAGAAGTTGCACATCAATCCACATATGTTGTTGTTGTTATTGTTGTTATTGTTAGTTGTGAAGTCATGTCCAACCCATCGCAACCCCATGGACAATGTTCCTCCAGGCCTTCCTGTCCTCTACCATCCTCTGGAGTCCATTTAAGCTCATGCCTACTGCTTCAGTGACTCCATCCAGCCACCTCGTTCTCTGCCATCCTGTTCTTCTTTTGCCCTCAATCATTCCCAGTATTAGGCTCTTCTCCAGTGAGTCCTTCCTTCTCATCAGGTGGCCAAAGTATTTGAATTTCATCTTCAGGATCTGGCCTTCTAAAGAGCAGTCAGGATTGATCTCCTCTAGGACTGACTGGTTGGATTGCCTTGTAGTCCAAGGGACTCGCAAGAGTCTTCTGCAGCACCATAGTCCAAAGGCCTCAATTTTTTGGCGCTCAACCTTTCTTATGGTCCTTATGAGACCAGACTCTGTGGTCTCATCCCAAAACCCCTAAAACTTTAACCTAAAACATTGCAACTGGGAAAATCATAGCCTTGACTGTAGACTATATACCGGTACCTAAATTTGCAGATGAGAAATTGTCTTCTTCACCAGAAGAAGCTCAAAGTCAAGGAATGTAGTGATTCATAACTGAAGAGCAAAAGTAAAAAAAAAAAAAAAAAGTTTTAGGCATTTATTTGCATATGCTGATTGTGGATTGCTCCTTTTGGGATGGTTTGGATTCCTTCATCATTTGTTGCTCTCTCAAAGGAAATTAATGAAGTGATCCCTTTCTCATCTGTTCTGAAGAGGCTTGCAAATGACCCAGAACTAGTAATGATAAGGGATTCCAGATGCTCCCCTGCTTTGCAACAAAGCAAAACAAATAAGTATGAAAATTTGTGAAATCTCCAACACCAGATGGCCCAGAAAATCATTGCAATTTCAAGCAATTTCAGAAACTGATTTTGGAGGTTTAGTTTTCATATTATGGTGCTAAGTGACAGAAAATGAAACCGCACGGGTTAAAGCCAGATTCCTGCTTCCATAGCTTTCTTATTCTTTTGAAAACCGTGTTCCTTTTCCTAATTCTCTATTCATGAATATATATATATATATATATATATATATATATATATATATATATATATATACATATATACATATATACATATATACATATATACATATATCTATATCTATATCTATATCTATATCTATATCTATCTATATCTATATCTATATCTATCTATCTATCTATCTATCTATCTATCTATCTATCTATCTATCTATCTATCTATATAAAACACTCTACAGAATATAGCGCAAAGTTCCCAAAACATGAATATTGTCCAGCATGAAAATATAGATTTGCAAAAAATGCTGAAGAATTTTGACTTCTACAACCTAGGAACACAAAGAGAAAGATTCCTTTGAGTCAAGCATCACTTCTGTTGGCTAGTATGCATTGAAAATAGAACTCTCAGAAGCCATTGCATCAGGGGTGGGTTCTAATTTTTTTTACTACCGGTTCTGTGGGCGTGGCTTGATGGTCATGTGACAATTATTTAGGATTAAGCAGAGCTACTGGTCTACCAGGCTTTTAACTGCTTGCAGAGCTGTACCGATCTACCCATTTATTTTTGCAGGCACTGATCTACTCATGTATTTTTGCAGGTACCGGTCTACTCATTTGTTTTCTTTTACCACTGATCAGCTGTAGGGTGGCCCTTTGAAGCCCCGTGGCAAGAGTTTAAACAGTTTTTTTCCCTCTAGCCATCAGCTGGGACTCAGGAGGCAGTAATAGATTGGAGGTGGGGCCAAATAAAAGGTAAGAATAACACGGGGGGCAGAGGGGGCAGAACCAGTTCAGTGACATCATATTGTCACCGCTACCGGCTCGGCTGAACCGGGCAGAACCCACCACTGCATTGCATGGACTCTACTGTATAATCTGTCCCTAAAGCTTCTCTTGCTCCAAATTCCAGATTGCCTAATGTGAAATGAAATGTGAGGCTACAGTTCTGACCCTCTTTAATATCAGATTTGACAGACAGGGAGCTCAATATTTACATTTCTCATTCTCAGACATGAGCTAAATTGAGTTTGACAAATTGGATCAGGTTTTCCTTGGGAAATGCGAGTAGATTTAAAACGATGAAAGCTGGGAATGGCCATAGAGATGCTGTCCAATCTTTTCCCATTATGGTTGACTAGTAACAGTCTGTGGATTTTTTCTCCCCATGATCTCAAATTAAATTTCCCCTGACAAATGGGGGTGGTATTACTTTTCTGATTCAGTTAGCTGACTGTGCGTATATGTAATGAAACTATGATAACACGCTGACACCGACAGTCACACATCTTCTGAATGCCATTGCAGTCTCATTGGCTACTCTTGACCAGGGAATGAAATAGACAACTCTGGGTCCATCATACTCTCTTAGCTCAATGAGAAGCTTGGAGACGGGAGGGATATAGGTGATGCCTTAAGCCTTTATTATGCATTTAACCAAGACCTGTGTTGTGACCCCAGCCCCGGAGGCTGATTTATCTTCGCATGCTGATTTGGAGGATGATATGGAGGAGGAGGAAGCTGTCACGAGCTATGTGCCGGAGAGGCCGTCTTCACTAGTGAGTCAGCAAGAACTGACAGTTGCTGACGTGCCTATGGACCCCAGTCAAACTGAGGAGGAAACAGAGGCCGGTAACAATGAGGGGGAGCCCCTATTTTCCTAATTCCTAATTCCTAAGAGAGAGACATAGGAGACGTCGTAGAGAACAGCTATTGCCACATCCTAAGAGGTGTGATCAGGAGACGTAGGGCCACACCCTACAAAGTATAAAAGGCATGTGTCTGGGCTGGAAAGGCGTGGTGAACAATTTGTTGGCGTTTTGTTTGCAGTGGAGTTACAACTGTTAGTTTGGAGTTTTTTGACAAGAGTCTGCATTCCTATTAGACTATTGGACTGATATGCTTTGGAAGAGAATTATTAATTAAAGGGCCAGCTTCAGTCTCTCTAGCCTGCATTTGTTACTGCCGGGTGATTTGAGCCTCTGCAAGGCCACTCATGGGAGGGGACAGAACAACTTGCTACCAGTGGTGAAATCCAATTTTTTTTAATACTGGTTCTGTGGGGATGGCTTGGTGGGCATGGCTTGGTAGGCATGGCAGGGGAAGAATACTGCAAAATCTCCATTCCCATCCCACTCCAGGGGAAGGATACTACAAAATCTCCATTCCCACCCCACTCTGGGGCCAGCCAGAGGTGGCATTTGCAAGTTCTCCGAACTACTCAAAATTTCCACTACTGGTTCTCCAGAACCTGCTGGATTTCACCCCTGCCTGCTACCTACTTACCTATATAGGATCTTATAATATTTAGCAGATAGCAGTGTGTCTTAAATTTCAAAATTTGATAGATTTTTTCCCCGAGTGTTGAAAGTGAAATACAGACAGATCACAGCAATATCTATGTCAAACTACCAGAAAATTCAACAGCTGTAAGCTAGACTGGAAAGGAAGGAAGGAAGGAAGGAAAGGAGGGAGGGAGGGAAGGAGGGAGGGAATACAGCAAATGAATATACCCAGGATCTGATTAAATTTCAAGCTGTAAATTTGCTGAAGATTGAGTGTGTGGAGAAGGGGTATACATATCACAAACAGCATCTTAATATTATTGGGTCAGTTTGTGTAAATTATCCAGTTTTCCACCCCTGCCATGCTCTCCAGCTGCTAATTTGAGCTCCTAAAAGATTTGTGCCTGTGACCAAAAATAAATAAATAAATCTACTTCTGAAATTTCAGCCATGGCCCATCGTCTCATGACATTCCTTTCACTGTTGGGAATTAATATCATCCCAGGCAGGGGTGAAATCCAGCAGGTTCTGACAGGTTCTGGAGAAACGGTAGTGGAAATTTTGAGCAGTTTGGAGAACCAGTAGTGGAAATTTTGAGCAGTTTGGAGAACCAGTAGTGGAAATTTTGAGTAGTTTGGAGAACTGGCAAATACCACCTCTGTGTGACCCCAGAATGGGGAGGGAATGGGGATTTTGCAGCATCCTTCCCCTGGAGTGGGGTGGGAATGGAGATTTTGCAGTATCCTTCCCCTGTCACACCTACCAAGCCATACCCACCAAGCCACACCATGCCCACCAAGCCACGCCCACAGAACCAGTAGTAAAAAAAATTGGATTTCACCACTGATCCCAGGGAACAAAACAGAGAAAATGACATTGGATTGTGTCATTTCCTTAAATGGTTTTTGTATGTTTGCAGTTGCTGGAATAACCCGAACGTTTAGGTCTGATGGTGAAATCCAATTATTTTTTTTACTACCAGTTCTGTGGGCGTGACTTGGTGGGCATGGCGTGGCTTGGTGGGCATGGCGTGGCTTGGTGGGCGTGGCAGGGGAAGGGTATTGCAAAATCCCCATTCCCACTCCACTCCTGGGGAAAAGATACTGCAAAATCTCCATTCCCATCCCACTTCTGAGGGAAGGATATTGCAAAATATCCATTCCCACCCCATTCTGGGGCCAGCCAGAGGTGGTATTACTTGGTTCTCCAAACTAGTTAAAATTTCTGCTACCGGTTCTCCAGAACCTGTCAGAACCTGCTGGATTTCACCCCTGGTCTGAAGAGAGAAGTTTTTAGCAACGTTTTTTATTTGCGGGATAAACATATTTTTCAAATACGACTTAGGAGCAGTTCTCTTCGTGAACATATCCCAGCATTTGATAGATATAAGTCAGCAGTAGAGAAGTCTTTCACTTTGTCAAAGACTATGATCCACAAAATGGAATTATTAGATGTTAGGCAGATTCTGATCTCCATCCATAATACTTATTTTTACAGGAAAATAGCCCAAGGCTCCTTTCCCCTTTTTAATATCATATCTCTTACTGTCAGAGACTGCCTAGTGGACATAGAGAGAAGAATTATTCCAGCAAGCTATTATCAATGCATTTAATAAAAGTGCTCTTTAAATCATACCGAGTTCATAACACCTCTTGGTGCTTTAGCTTCAGGCCTCCTAAAATGACTTAATCTCATCAAAGGTGAGCATTATAAAGCAATTAATTTCAGTGGCAGATTCAGTTCAAGTAAGGGCATCTGAAAGAGGAGTCAACAGATTGTTGCTGGGCCTGAACTGTAACTTGCATTGTGAACAATCCAAACAATATTTGCTAATCTGCAGAACACAGTTAAATTAAGGAGAATTGTGTTTATTTTCTTTTTAATTAGATAAGCTCGGCTCTTGTCATGAACCTGATTTTTCAGAACCGTAATAATGTTTTACCTGTAATTCAGCTTCTTGAAGCATTGATGAGCACAAAGTCCATCATCCTCGTAACAAGGAGAAGCAGGTACATTCCTGTGTTTGCCTCTCTTCCTGTAAAGTATTTTAATCATATGCTTCAGCAGTCATAATTACTTTTGTGACCTTCTTAATTTAACAGATTTGACTTCCTCTAGTTGTAATTTTGCAGGAATAATTGGATAACTAGGCATTGCATGTACCCAAACAAATAAGTCTCTTTAAAAAAAAAGAGTAGTGTGATTATTCACAGTTCATTAGAGAAAGGGTGCAGTTCCTAACTCTTCACAATTGTTATTGGTAATTGTCATCCAGAATTAATATTATGATCGTTGTTAAAATCATCAGAATTTGAGAAAGAGTTTAGAGGAAGAGGAGGAGGAGGAGGAGGAGGAGGAGAGGAGGAGGAGGAGGAGGAGAAGGAGGGGAAGAAGAGCAAGAGGAGGAGGAGGGGAGGAGGAGGAGGAGGAGGAGGAGGAGGAGGAGGAGGAGGAGAAGCAGCTAAAGTTTATACAGTATTTATTCAAGCCCAATTAAGACCCTTTGAAAATAATGTTGAGGGCTATGTAAATCTTTTTAAAGAGATGTTCAAGAGCATGTACAAAGTAAAAAGGCAAAGATAAAGGTTTCCTGGTGTAGCTATGTCTGGTCATAGGGCATGGTGCTCATCTCCATTTCTTGGTCAAGGGAGCCGGTGTTGTCCAAAGACATTTTCCATGATCATGTGACCAGCCTGACTATTGTTGTGGTCTGTCAGCCGCCGGACCTTCCAGCAGCTGAATCAGAGGAAGAGGAGGCATGGGAGTCAGGATCAGCATCAAGGCAACTTGAGAGCTCCAAGGGGGAAGAGGGAATGGAGCTGGCAGAGAGAGAGAAACAGAGATGGAGTCTGGCCATCCATCAGCCCTCAGATGGATAGCCAACAGCCCCTAAGTCTGGAGGTGGCTGATGAGGAAGAGGAGGAACAGCTGGGTCCAGTGCCTCCTGTGTGGATGTGCAGAAGGCAGAGGAGAGGAGAGCAGTGGAAATCCATGGGCCGATCCTTGGGATGAAAGAGCCACCGCTGCTAGAAAAGCCCCACCCTAGCTCTGGGGATAAAAGGCAGGGCGCAGAGATGAATAGATGTGGCAGACAACTATTCATCTCCCCTGCCGGAAAGATTTGTTAGTCTGCAGTGGCTAACTGAGATAATTGTTTTTTGCCAGGGCTGCTGGTGCTCCTAATAAAGGAATCATTGCTTCAACTACAGAGGGTTTGTCGTGTTTGGGGAGCTGGGCCAGAACAACTAGACATAAAGTATCTAACCTCAAATCTCGGAAGCATCCCCATATTTTTTTAGCCTTACCCACACATGCTCCAGAAGATGCGACGGTCTCCAAATGTCTGTTTATGCATGGCCGTTTTGCTTCACTCATTTTGTGCCACAAAGAGGGAAAGTATTGATTTAAATTTTAAAAGATTAAAAACTTTAATAAAGATTTAAATTTATATCGTTCTAGCCCAATACTGGGATATCTCCAACCAGCAAGTCATTCTGCGTGCATGTCGGTCCCAGGGGGCATTGTAAAAAATGGATAGTTGTTTGAATAGTGCTACATTCACAGTAAATATTCTTTGCTTCGCTGAAGGAAATATATTAATACCGTGTTTCCCCGAAAATAAGACCCTGTCTTAATTTTTTTGAGCCCCGAAATAAGTACTTGGCCTTATTTTCGGGGAGGTCTTATTATTTTGGGGTGCATGGAGGAAACCAGAGGAAATGGCAGGGATCGGCTGCGCATGCATTTAAATATTTTCGGGGAGGGCTTATTTTCAGGGGAGGGCTTATTTTAGTGCATGCGCTCAAAAGCCCGATTGGGATTATTATCAGGGGAGGTCTTAATTTAGGAGAAACAGGGTAGCTTCATTCGGATCATTATCATCATATACACAGTGAGTGAATATACATAGTAACTGGCCATGAATGAGGTGATAATATACCTTATTATACCAGTGTGGAAATAAACAATACATAAACTAGTTGTTTTTGTACCAGTCAGTGCTAATATAAGGAACATCTTTCATTTTCCTATTTCCTCGCTTTATGGATTAATCCAATACAATTTGCTGAGTTTTGCAGACCAATTTTCGAATTGACCCAGAAGAGGAAGGGGATATCTTATCAAGTAGTTATCATGTCAATGTAATGACAAAATACTTGTCATGTTTGCTATATTTTTAAGGTATCAGCGTACATTCTGGAAGAAAACAAGTGTGGATGAAGAAATGAAGCGGAAGAATAAGGGTATAAATAAATACAAAGAAATAAAAGTCAGCAGTAAGTAAAGTGAAGTAGAACTTCAAATGCCATCCTTAAGGAAATGGTTTGTTATTGCCTTATTCTAAGAATAAGAATAGCAATAACAATGACTCCAGGGTTAGCTTATAAAACAGTGGTGGCAAACCTTTTCGGCACTGAGTGCCCAAACCAGAACGTGCGCTTGTGTGTGCACCAGAAACCCGAAGACCAGCTGACCAGCGTGCACAAGCTCTATGGGCACACACGCCATTGCCAGCTCTTCTTTGGGTTTCTGGTGCACACATGCGCACTGGTCAGCTGGTCTTCACACATGCCAGAGCACCAGAAAGTCAAAGACCAGCTGGCTGGTGTCCATGCACGTGCCAGAAACCCAAAGATCAGCTGGTGATGGCACGTCTGCTAATGGTTGATAAAGGTTGCTGCCAGCATCCTAGGTATCAACCAAGTACCTTCTTTAGATGTACAATGTTCCAAGTAGCACAGTTTTTTTCAGTTCCGCTGGTGTTATTGCAGGAAGCTGCAATTGGTTGATGTATCTTACACAATTCTTGGACATGGTACCAAGTGCCCCGATGACAATGGGTATCACGGTTACATGTTTCATCCATAGCCATGTAGTTTCAATGGCCAGGTCGCAATATTTCATGATTTTTTCCAGTTCTTTTTCTTCGATTCTGACATCTTCTGGTACCATAATGTCAATAAATTGTACGTTTTGGTTTTCAGCAACTGTGATATCTGGCATGTTGTGTTCCAAGTGACGAACCATCTGTATTCAAAAGTCCCACAAGATCTTCACCTTCTCATTTTGTATATCTTTTTCCACTTTATGTTCCCATGACTTTTTGGATACAGGTAAATTGTATTTTTTACATAATGTGCAGTGGATTAATTTAGCAACTTGGTCGTGTCTAGCTTTGTAATCAGTTGTGCGATTTTGCTGCATTCACATATTAAATGTGAAACAGTTTTGACATTGCTGTTGCAAAGTCGGCAGTTTGGATTGTCGGTGGATTTTTGTATCTTTGCTTTCATGGCATTCGTTTGTAGTGCTTGTTCTTGAGCAGCCAGTATTAAACTTTCCATTTCTTTCTTGATGGTTCCCATCTTAAGTCATGCCCTTCTTCTTCTTCTTCTTCTTCTTCTTCTTCTTCTTCTTCTTCTTCTTCCTCTTCCTCTTCCTCTTCCTCTTCCTCTTCCTCTTCCTCTTCCTCCTCCTCCTCCTCCTCTTCCTCTTCCTCTTCCCCTTTCTCCTTCTCCTTCTCCTTCTCCTTCTCCTTCTCCTTCTCCTTCTTGTTATTATGGTCACTCTCTCCAAAATATTCACAATGTCAAATAGCTCACAATGTCAAGTAAGAATTTTATTCATCAGATGGTAAGTATAAAATGTAGACTGCTATATATGAACAAGAGGTTATGTTCTTCATGTCACTGTGAATTTCCACAGCTGACTGTGACTTAAATTCCACAGACATTGTTATTGTTATTAGGAGCATTATTTACAAACGGAATTCTAAGTAAAGTTAGACATGAAAGCTACTGTATCCCTTCCCCCCAAGGAATACACTCCATTCTTTTCACTATTCAGAATTCTTGGCACTGGATATTTGAAATATGAAAGAAACGAGGCACCCATAGGGTGTGCAGGAAATAATATCTAATAATAGCCTCCAAAAATGATAGAGCTTTGCAGCAATATTTGACAAGATCAGTTCTCTATGAATAATCCTCCTCCTGAAGATTAAAGATCACACGCACTCAGATGACAGAATTAGTGAAGATTATATACATTATACATCTTGTTTGCTATGGAGAACTGATCTAATTTGAACAGCTGAAATGCGAGCGCATAAACGTTGATTAGAGGGTGTGATTTCATTTGGTCACCGAGGTGTCTTTTTGACAAATGATATGCCATGCCAAGAAGACTAGAATACATGACTAATCTATCTAACGGCAACATATACTTGTGGGATAAATTTCTTTTTTCAAATCATAACAACAGGTTACTCAACCCAGCAAAGCTGGAGTCAGCATTTGCTAGTTTCCCGACCTACATTCTTCATAGCCCTTTTGTTGTTTTCAAACATACACACACAAAATGTGAACCGGGTCTCAGTTAGTATAAAATAGCAACACATACTGGTGTTGCCCTATCAACTATTTATTGTTAATGTTCTGTCTGCAAAGGGACATGCAAATAAACAGTTCAATGAAAGGATGCTATTCAAGCTTTTTATTGTCCTCAATACAGTGGTGGAATTCAGCTAGTTTAGACCAGTTCAGGAGAACTGGTAGTACCCGCCTGGGTGCAATCCCGTCCTATATTGCTGTGTTTTTGATGTCGCACGAATGTTTAGATGGTGCACACTACTGAATTACCATGTTGTTTGATGTTGCACGCATGCACGGATGGCGTGCACGAATTGTTGTGTTTTGTGACGCCACATGCATGCGCTCATGCTCACATTTCCAGTGCTGGGTGAACCGATTGTTATAGTATGTGAAGCCCACCTGTGCCTCAATATATTTTAAAGAAGTCTTTTTTTTCATATTATCTGAACAATTCCCATGGATTGGGAATGTATTTTACATGCTTCAAGAAAATTAGAGAAACAGGCTTCTTTCAAATACCACCTTATGCAAGGGTAGGTTTGCCATTGAAGTGTCCTCTTACAAGGTTTAGAGGAATGTCTCCATGAAGAACTACTATTCTTGTCCTCTTTCTGCTCCAGAGGATGTTGTTGTGACGTAGGCTTATTGAGTCATTACAATACACAATTACTCCCAAACAAACCTATTTTATTGTAACAGCTGAGAATTACGTTCATTCCCAGCTGAGTCCCAATTAGTTGCAAAACAAGTCCTTTGGAAGAAGTCCTTCGGGATAATCATCAACCTTTATCTTCTTTGACAACCTGCCAAAGGCCTTACTTGGCAAAGCCCCATGAAGTTCAGAAACAAACAAGAGATGCCGACTGGAAACAGAGTTAGCAACGTTGCTTTCCTGCAAAAGGCCCAAGGGCCTTTCTTTCTCTTTTAAGCCTTATGGAAGGGGCCAATCATCTCCTGGCCTTACTCCTGAGTTGTCCCTTTTGCTTTAGCTGCTCTTGCTTTCTGGAAGTTCTGCACATGCATGCACTTGGAACAGGCTCCTCCTGTTCCTCTGCCTCTCTGCTGTCCGCCTCTGGGGGCTCCGGAGTCCACACATCACTCCCAGATGGCCCTGGCCCCATCTCTGCCTCTGATGCAGAGCCCTCATCCGGGCCTTCCCCAGACTCCAGGACTGGCCCATGGTCCTCCCCTGCCTCCTCACTGTCCGACTCCGCTGCCATCTCCGCTGGCCACTGGTGGGCCACAACAGATGTCTTCACCATGAAAACCAAGTAGTCATATAGATTTAATAAAGAATAACAGTATGGTTCTTTGATAATTTTTTTTATTTTGAACAACCTATTTGGAGTACTCACCTTGAACTGGACATTTGAAAGTCAAGGGCTATTTCTGAAAGCTTCAAGGTCAAGTCACCCCACCAATTCCCATAATATTTACTAACACAAAGGGTTGAAATGGTGCGATGTAATATCTGGAGGAAACATTGTGGTATGTTCAAGTCTTTATTTTAATCAGTCATTAAGGAAGGAGAAGAGGAAAATATGGAACTGAGCTTTCAACAACTTCCTTTAGGAGGCTACTCTCAGGTTCTCATGAGCATCTCTGGAAAATGAAGGCCTCTTTTCTTGAGACAGCTTCACTCAGCTCTCAGATTCATAGAGATGATTTGGCTAGACAAGAAACTTCATCGCAAATGAGAAATAAGCCAAATGAAACAGTTGCTTGCCAATGGCCAGAGAGATGGTCTAATGATTTTCTATGTCCATGATGGTTTAAAGTTTAAACCAATGGCTTTTTCCACCTGTCCATCCTGTGAATTCATGGACTCTGCCTCCTGATTAAAGATCTTGCATCCAGACAATAGTTGAATGTTGCATCACTGCTTTCCCTGAGTTTACAAGCATTGGGTTCTTGCTGATCTAACAGATATTCCCTACTCCAGGGAAAAGATACTGCAAAATCCCCATTCCCACCCCACTCCAGGGGAAGGATACTGCAAAATCTCCATTCCCACCCAGGGGAAGGATACTGCAAAATCCCCATTCCCACCCCACTCCAGGGGAAGGATACTGCAAAATCTCCATTCCCACCCCACTCCAGGGGAAGGATACTGAAAAATCTCCATTCCCACCCCACTCCAGTGGAAGGATACTGAAAAATCTCCATTCTCACCCCACTCCAGGGGAAGGATACTGCAAAATCCCCATTCCCTCCCTACTCCTGGGAGAAGGATATTTCAAAATCTCCATTCCCACCTCACTCTGGGGCCAGCCAGAGGTGGTATTTGCCGGTTCTCCAAACTACTCAAAATTTCTGCTACCAGTTCTCCGAACTGCTGAAAATTTCCACTACCGGTTCTCCAAAATCTTTCAGAACCTGCTGGATTTCACCCCTGGCTATAAACATAAATTCCTGAATGTTAAAGATCCCTGTTTTCTTCTTGATTATCTTAGATTCTAGCAAAGTACCATGAGTTGTAAATTCAGAGGCACTGGGTTTAGGTCAAGTACCTGACCTACAGCAATGGGTTTTATATATATATATATATATATAATATACATCAGAATTTGAATTAGTCTTCCCACCACCCTTAAAAGGGTCAAGGAAGAAAATCTAAAGCAAGTTCTTGGAGTTAGTCTTTTCATTACCAAATAAATTGTTCTTTTTCTTTTCCCCTGGAATTGCTACGTTTATGAATTTAGAGCTGCCTTGCACTTTTCTTTTGTTGATTAGCTAAGCCAAATAAAATAAAATAAAATAAAATAAAGCAAGAGAGGTGATTTCTTTCACACAGTCCCAAGCTCTTCTTTCAAAATTTTTATTTTAAAGCACACGCCACCAATTTCCTGACCTTGTTTACTTCGTGGCAATAACACATGAATATTAATGCACACAGAGTTTTTTATTGGTGACCTCTTCAAGTTAATACAAGCTGACAGTTTAATAGGATAAACAAATGTTTTATTTGTACATTGTGGAATATTTTACCAATGATTGGATATGTATTTTATAATGGCTGGTGTGCGACATATGCTAGGTAGAATATGTGCTAGGTGACCTATTAGTCTGTTGATTCATTGGCTCTGGGTTGTAATTGAAAGGTCAGGCCTATCCATTAAACTTATCAACACAGCACAAGATAGTTTAAATAAAAAAAAACGTTTCTGGTTGAAGTTCATTAATTCTACAACATTAGCGTTTAAACAACAGTGAGAAAAGTTAATTCTTCCAAGTGGACAAATTGCAGCCAGTGAGTTGTCAACATGGAGAAGAGATGCGAATAGCCTAAAAAAAAAAGGTTTCCAGGAATATAGTCCTTTCTGTAAAAATATTTGTCACATCTACTACATTCTGCAATCAAGTGTGGCGGTCTTGATTGTGGCCACAATCAGT
The DNA here is from genome assembly GCA_012654045.1 of Ptyas mucosa. NCBI lineage: Eukaryota > Metazoa > Chordata > Lepidosauria > Squamata > Colubridae > Ptyas > Ptyas mucosa. The sequence goes on along the minus strand of WNWU01000063.1, from coordinate 2,412,107 downwards.
GGAATATTGCATCTATTTCTGGCTATCACGATAGATAGATGGATAGATAGCAATAGCAATAGCACTTAGACTTATATACCACTTCATAGTGCTTTACAGCCCTCTCTAAGCAATTTACAGAGTCAGCATATTGGCCCCCAACAATCTGGGTCCTCATTTTACCGACCTCGGAAGGATGGAAGGCTGAGTCAACCTTGAGCCTGGTGAGAGTCGATCTGCCAAACTGCTGGCAGCCGGGGCTCAGCAGAAGTAGCCTGCAGTACTGCACTCTAACCACTGCGCCACCAGGGCTCATAGATAGATAGATAGATAGATAGATAGATAGATAGATAGATAGATA